>PVHT021183693.1:12308386-12330934 GCA_004024745.2 Catagonus wagneri
GCAACAAGTACCATATAAAATAAACCCAAGAAGGAACACCCCAAGACACATATTAATCAAAATGACCAAAATTAAAGACAAAGAGAAAATCTTGAAAGCAGCTAGGGAAAAGAAACAAATGACATACAAGAGAACCCCAATAAGGTTATCATCAGATTTCTCATCTGAAACTCTACAGGCCAGAAGGGAGTGGCATGATATACTTAATGTGTTGAAAGGGAAAAACTTCCAACCAAGACTGCTTTACCCTGCAAGGCTCTCATTCAGATTTGAAGGAGAGATCAAAACCTTTACAGAGAAGCAAAAGCTAAGAGATTTCTGCAACACTAAACCAGCTTTACAACAAATCTTAAAGGAACTTCTCTAGTCAGAAAAGAAAAGGCCACAACCAGAAACAAAAACACCACAAATGACAAGGCTCACCAGGAAAGGCATATATACAGTAAAGATACTAAGTCATCCATGCACAATTATGCTACCAAAATCAGAAATCGTGAGAAGAGAGCACAAATGCAGGTCACTGGAGACGCACGTGCAATTAAGAAACCAAGAACTTAAAACAATCTCATTGGTATATAGACTCCTATATCAAAACTTCAGGTTAAAAAAAAAAAAAAAAGCAACAAAACCCCCAAACAGTTAATACAATGGCAACAAAAACATATATACCAGTAATTACCTTAAATGTTAACGGACTGAATGCCCCAACCAAAAGACATAGACTAGCCGAATGGATACAAAAACAAGAAAACAACCAGTGGGTCACTGAAGAAATCAAAGAGGAAATTTAAGAATACCTAGAAGCAAATGACAACAAAGATACGACACTCCAAAACCTCTGGGATTCAGCAAAAGCAGTGCTGAAAGTATATAGCAATACAAGCCAACCTCATGAAACAAGAAAAAGCTCAAATAAACAACCTAAGTTTACATCTAAAGCAGCTAGAGAGGGAAGAAGCCAGGTCATGTAAACAACCTAAATGCCTATCGACAGAGGAGTGGATAGGGAAGATATGGTACATACACACAATGGAATATTACTCAGCCATTAAAAGGAACGGAATAACATTTATAGCAACATGGATGAACCTAGAAATTATCATACGAAGAGGAACCAGTCAGACAATTAGACAGCAATACCCAATGCTACCGCTTACATGTGGAAACTAAAGAGACACAATGAACTTCTTTGAAGAACAGACAGTGACTCACAGATTTTGGAAAACCTTGGTGTTTCAAATAAGACAGTCTGAGGGGTGGGGGGATGCACTGTGGGTTTGGGACACAAAATCTATCGAATTGACTTATGATCTTTTACACCTATAACTGAAATAAAATTCATAAAATAAAATAAAATAAAATACTACAGATAATGGAAAACTCCACTTTGATTACCAATTCCAATTCCAGTGTCTTTCTTGGAAGTAACCATGCTCATTCTAATATGTAAGCTTGTATACCTTTTATGACAATGTGCATATACATGTAGAAAAATATAGAACTAATTTTAAATGCTTTCTTGAAATCTAATTTATGATAAACTGCACATATTTAAAGTACGTACTTTGATCAATGTTGACATCTGTATATACCTGTAAAACCATCATCGAAGGTTCCTCCTGCCACTTTGTAATTGCTTTCTCCTGACCTTTCCTGACCCCTGATTCCCAGACTGGATTGTTGTTTTCTGTCCTTATGTTTACATTTTCTGACATTTTACATGAATGGAATTAAACGATGTGTAGTATTTTCTTCTCTGGCCTCTTTCACTCAACAAAATTATTGTGAGATTCATCTGTATTGTTGTTCTCTTTTATTGCTGAGTAGTATTCCATTGTATGGCTATTTATCCATTAATAAGTTAATGGTCATTTGGATTACTTTTGGCTTTGACTATGACAAAACTGCGGTGAACACTTATGTAGAAGTCTGTAAGAACACATGCTTTTATTTCCCCTGGGTAGATACCTAGGAATGGAATAGCTAGGTCATGTGGGTCGTAAGAGTCCTTTAAAGTATATTTTACATATAATCTCCAGAGGTTTAGTTGTGTTTGGTGAGAGAAATAGGTATATTACATCTACTTCATTTTCCTGGAAGTGGAATTTGAGCCCCAAATTCAGTTTTTATATCTGTAGCATCATGGAAAGATACTGGGTTTTTGCTCCTGGTTTCTGAGACGGATCTCCTAAAACCTTAGAATTCTTGAGTGAATAGAAGTGGAAGGAATGTTCTCTGTGCTAATGAGATGGATGTTGGCAAGCCCCTCTTTGGTTTCCAGATGGGGACTGTTTGCCAGGAAAGCCAAGACTTTCAGTCTCATCTTCCTCCCCGTCCTCTAGAGAGGAGAGAGGAATTGAAGATTATTAGTAATCCATTATGCTTACATGATAAAACATCCATAAAACCCCCTAAAAGATGGGGTTTCAGGAGTGTCTGGGCAGGTAAATACTTTGAGGTGCTGGGAGGGTGGCACACCTACAGAGGACAGGGGAGCTCTGCGTGAGGCCTCCCCCCACACCTTTCCCTGTGCATCTCTTCCATGTGGCTACTCCTGAGTTGTACGCTTTATATATAGTAAACTAGTAAAAGTAAATTAAGTGTTTTTCTGAGTTCTGTAAGTCATTCTAGTGAATTATTGAACCTAAAGTGGAGTCATGGGAATCTCTATAGTCAGCTGGGCAGAAATATGAGTAGCTGGGAACCTTGTTTGTGGCTGGTGTCTGAAGTGGGGGTAGTTCCGTGGGACTGAGCTTTTAGCCTGTGGAGTCTGATCAAATTCAGATGGTTGGTGTCGGGCTGCTTTGCATCGCTGAACACCACTTGGTGTTGGACAGAGAATTTGTTTGTATCAGGAGGAAAACCCCTGCAATATCGCTTTAGTTCTGTGAGATCGTCCAGATATCTACTGAAGGCTCTGACTCTGAGCTGCAGTTCCTCTGCTTGGTTTCTCAGCTCCTCATTCTATGTTTAGAATTGGCAAATGCCTTAAGGGGAAAAGTGGCTCACAGAATGTCAGTTCACTTCTCTTGAAATTCCCTTCTCTCTCTGAATTGGCCTCCCACATACTGGTTCTCTTCTCAGCTTTCCTTTTTTAAAACAGATATGGGTTTTTTTGTTGTTTGTTTTGTATAGCATAAATATTAGTTTGCTCCAACCTCCTCCATCAGAACCAAAAGAAGTCGGAGATTAAAAAAAACATTATAGTAATGTCATCTTGTATTATTAAACAAAGATATTTTCTATTCTGGTTATTTGTATATGTAAGGACTCTGCCAGATACCACCAATACAGCAGTTTCTCAAACAGATACATTCTGCCTTTATAGAACTTCAAATAGGAAAACCAGGTGTTAAATAATGACATGGATAAATATAGAATTATAATCTGTGACAAATACTAATAAATTAAGAGCTAACTGATTGATTTTTTTCCCCACAAGCAGTTCTTTGCTTAAATACCATTATAAGTGCAGCCCTCCTTGTCCATCTTATCGCCGGCATAGCTTCCTTAACTCTGCTTTATTTTCCCCATCATTTTATAGATCTCTTTGTCTGTCTGTCTCTCTATCTATCTATCTATCTATCTATCAACATTTTTAGTTATTTCCACCACTGAAATGAAAACTCCTTGAAGGAAAGGAGCCTGTCTATTGTTTTCATTGATGTATCTATAGCTTTTTATGCATGGTAGAGGCTGAACTTTTTAAAATGTTGAATGAATCCTTACCATTTTGGTAAGGATTACTGTGCATTTAATTTTCACCTAGCCTTTTGTGGTATGCTGAATGACGGCCAACTAGAGATGTTGGGTTCTAATCCCTGAAACCTGTAAGTATCACCTTATAGGAAAAAAAAGTCTTTGAAAATGTGATTAAATTTATGATCTTGACATGGGCATGTATTCTGGATTATCTCTGTGGGCCTTAGATCCAATCACAAGTATCCTTATAAGAGAGAGGCAGAGAGAGATTATATGTCAAATCTGAGATTATTGAAAAGTAGGAGGCAATGTGACCATGGGGGCAGAGATTGGAGAGATGTAGCCACAAGTCACAGAGAGCTGGCAGCTACTAGGAAACAGAAGAAAAAAAGGAATGGATTCTCTCCTAGAGCTTCTAAGAGGGAGATGGCCCTGTCAACAATTTTGAACCAGTGAAACTAATTTTGGACTACTAGACTCCAGAATGGTGATGTAACATGTTTCTATTGCAATAAGTTACTAAGTTTGTGGGTAATTTATAACAAGAGCCATAGGAAACTATATACCTATGACCTTGGTATTGTTAATCATGATTCTCATTTTACCAGTGAGGAAACTAAGACACCAAAAATTTAAGCAATTTCCAAAAGGTAACACATCTTTACTTGATAGTAGTGGAAGATTGGGTAGGAATTAGTGAAACGTGGAAGAAGAGAGCTCATGCAATGGGAACTAGCTCAGCTCAGTCAAAAAATTTAAATGTAGCTCATTTGTAAGTAAGCTATGTAGCACAAAGCCTGGATCACCTTGTATAGGTTTCTAAAGATTTGGGATATTATCCTAGTGCAATCGTAAGTATGTTTATATAATGGAACTGTGTAATCAAATTTTTACTTTAGCAATCACTGTGATTTCTATATGATGAACAAACAAGATCAAATCAAGGCAAGAATAAGTTACAGAATATCATTAGGATCATCTGAGTAGTCCAGGCAGAAGGGAATTTATTCTTAGATTAAGGTGACAGTGGAGATATGTACAGAAGTGGACATATTTGAGGGACAAAATATATAAGAACTAATTTAAATGTGGGAGGTGAGGGAGAGAGAGAGATGTCAAGAATGATTCCTAGGTTCCCCGAATGAACATTTGTATGAATTGACTTGTTAATTTATTGGAAGGGGAATATTTGGGGGAAAAACCCTTTGTGTGGGGTGGAACGTCAGAAGCTCAGTCATAGACCTGTTAACTTCAAATGCCTAAGAGACAAAGGTAGAGATGGCACACAGGAAGTGGGTTAACTGGTTTCAGGCCCAAGAGAAAAGCTGTATGTTAGAGATGTATATTTGAAAGACCAAAATCTAGGGAAAGCTGTAGAATGAGAATGTGGGGAGGCTTAGGTCCAAGTTCTGGAAAATTCCAAATCATTGAGGTTAAGGAGAGCTAGCTAGAGAAATTGAAAGACATGACCAGAGGATGGAAGACAAACTAATGGAGATTGGCATAAACTGAAATAATGGACTCATAATAATCATACTCATTATATTGTTAACTCTGTTGAATGCTGCTGAAAATTATAGAAAGATAAGGACTAAATTATGGTGCTTGGATTTAGTAAAATGGACCTTAGAAAGAAGAATGGGTAGAACAATGTGGACAGAAACCAGAAGTAAATGTGTTGTGAGTACCATTTGTTGTCCAGCCACTATCCTCACCATTTTTTCCTTGATTTTATTCCAGTCTAACCTGTTCTTTTACCCTCCCCGCAGCCCATGTTACACTATCTTCAGTTTCAGGTAAAATTATTCAAAATAAATTGTGGCAACCCCACATTCCTTATCTCTATGGGTTTAAGGATTCAGTTTTAAGCTAATCAGTATGTAATATTCCTTTGTCGATGGTCCAAGTGGGCATAGGATCTTATTTGCCCAAGCAAATTGAAAAGATTTTTTGTTATTTGGTTGTAAGAGAGGCCCTCTATCTCTCCGGATGGATATGAATAAGGAAGTATGTTTTGCTGGTTGATGCCAGAAGCTGTCTTATGACAAAGAACGAAGTCTGCCAAGGTCAAAGCCAATACACAGAGGAAAAAAGTGCTCAATGGATTTCAGAGATACTCAGTTGTGGTTTATGAATGCGTTAAACAATGATTTCCTTCTACCTTTGTCTCTCTGACAGTGAGATCATTGTTGTTTAAACGAAATTCATAATAATTCTCATGTAAATATAAGTAATGGAGTTTAAGATGTAGAGTCAATGTATTTAGATGTTTCTTTCAAGGTGATAAACTGTGAAGGAGAATACAGAGATAGTGTGGGTGGCCAAATGCTAAAAGGAAGAAGAAATGATGAGACAGAAAATAGTTAACTGAGCGAAGTCCATGGGCAGTGAAATCCAAAGCACATGGGAGTAGAAAGGATGATTCCTGGATTATGGCAAGAGAATAAAAGAATAAATAGATGGAGATGCAGGTTTTGCATTTTTAATTAGAGGAATCAAGAGATTTTACTATTGAATAGCTTCTGTTTTTTCCTTTTTTTTGTCTTTTTATCCTTTTATGGTCCCACCTGCAGCACGTGGAGGTTCCCAGCTGAGGGGTCCAGTCAGAGCTATAGCTGCTGGCCTGTACCACAGCCACAGCAATGCCAGATTCGAGCCGCATCTGTGACCTACACCACAGCTCACGGCAACGCCAGATCCTTAACCCACTGAGCGAGGCCAGGGATCGATCCCACAACCTCATGGTTCCTACTCGGATTCATTTCCTCTGAGCCACGACGGGAACTCTGCTTCTGTTTTTTCAATGAAATTAGATAGCATGTCTGCTGGAAAATGGAACTCACATGGGATCATGGTTTTCAGGAACTTGAAGAAGTCAAGGAGCAGTAATTATAGAGAGTGGGTATAGTAGATTAAAATGTCTCCCCTTCTTTACTGCTTCCTGCATTCATATTCTTTGTCATATAACTTTGCAGTTATTCTTACAGAAGAGGCAGATAATATATACACTTTCTGACTTTGAGTATAACTGTATGACTTGCTTTGGCTTATTGAATGAGTTGGGTGTGATTTTATGCCAGTTCTTAGCTTAGATCCTAAAAGGCCTTGCACATTGATGCTTGATTTCTTATTTTGCTGCTATGGCCTTAAGAAATGTCTAGGTTGGCTCGCTCATTCTAGGAGGAAGATGAAGCATATATGGAGTAGAGCTGCCATAGCTGAGCTATCCCAGATGGGTCTGGCCTGTATTAGGCAACCCCCAACTGATTCACAGATTTTGTATTTCTTTTTTGGTAGTAATAAGTAACCGATACACTGGGAAAGTAAGCTTATAGGGGAAACTTAATATTAGGGTTATTTTAAGGGCCAGTTAAGGCTGGAGATTATAAATTAATAGTGATAGTAATCTATCCAGTTGGGAAATTTTCTCCTGCAGAGCTCAGTTTTAGGGGTTAAGAATATGGAAGACAGATGAATGAATTGGAAACTAACAAGAAAAGGTGATTGATAGATATTGAGAAATGATAGATATAGAGATGTTAATGGGTCAGGTAAGGTATTGACTTTAAAAATAACGTGGCAGTGGTTATACTTAAATACAACAAACTAGTGAATATTTAAAAAAGAAGCAGACTCACAGATACAGAGAACAAACTAGGGGCTACCAGTGGGAAGAGAGAGGCAGAGGGGCAACATAGGAGTAGGGATTAAGAGGTACAAACTATTGAGTATAAAATATGCTACAGGATATTTTGTATAAGATGGAGAATAAAGCCAGTGTTTTATAATAACTATAAATGGAATGTATACTTTAAAAATTGTGACTCACTATATTTTACATGTGAAAAATAGTATTGTATAGCAGCAACACTTCAATTAAAAAATAAGTTGAAAAAAGAGAATTGCAATTAGAAAAAAGGGAACACCTATATGTGATAATGAATATAAATGGGTCAAGTTTATAACTACAAAAGTGGGTAGGTAAGATAGAAGAGAAGATCCAAGGGATGAGGAAGTGTAGGAACTGAAGAGTTAGGGTTGGTTAACATAGGAGACTGTCAAGTCACTCAGGATGCTTGGAAGGAGGTGCATTATAGAAAGACACTCAGTTTGCATGAGGCATTGGAAATCGTTTTGAACTTTTGTAGCTACTACTGTTATTAGAATATATTTCTGAATCTTTTTAAGCAATAGGAATCTGTGCTAACCAAAATCTTTCATAGCTAACTTTCAGTGGATCAGTGTCATAGCCACAGAAAATTTCAGTAAGGTTGCATATCTGTATATTTAACAATAACTTATTAAATTCCTAGTAGGGGAAAAGCTTAGACATTACTTTTATTGATAAAAGTTAATCTCTTCTTAGCAGTGGAGGGTCTTGTGATTGTATAAAAGCTGTAACCTTCACTTAGTAATTAAAGAACAATACCCAACTCAGCTGAATCATATGGTAGTCCTTGGCTTTTAAAACTCTCAATAGATGAATCGGTTACATTTAAAAACATAAAATGGATTCTTGGAGAATTAGGTTCTACACAAGTGAATTTCTAAAGCAACTGAAAGTTTAGTTTTTCAAGTAAAAACTGCTTTAATTTCAACCATATTTGATGGAAACATTTATAAAAGGAAATAGGCATATATATAGTATAGTGATGCTTATGTCTATATATCATAATTATGAACATTAATTGGGTAATTTTGCTGCAGTATAGTGATTCTAAATATAATGGAATGAAATGTGTTTTGTTTCTTCTTTAATTGTCAAAAATCTCGTTTCACCACTCGGTATATAAGCATCAACCTTTGGCAGTCCTTGTTTTATTCCTCTTTTTTGGCTTCTAATTTGCTTCAGGACTGGGAAATAATAATGCTGAAATAATTTAATTGCATGTAAAGTAGAAATAAATAGTCTTTAAGTAAGTACCCAAAAGAACTTATTCTTACAATATTTGTTAGAAATCTTTTACCTGCTAAAGGGCCTTTTCTGTTTACTTGCTGGTTCTGAATGCTTGAAGTTTCTAACATGACTTCAAGATTAGCAATATATTACTCTACCTTTTATAAAGACTTTTATTTATCCTTTTTTTCCTTATGTAAACTTAAGATGAATAGAATTGCTGTTAATATTAGCCATTTGAAACTTTCATGGCTTAGTTAGATAAGCATAGCCTCATAACATTTTAAAGCTGAAGAAGGCCTTAAAGAACATTGTTCCAAGTTGGGTTTAATATCTTATTGTCAAAAAATCTTTTGAAAGAGTCATCTATAAAGGATATTGAATATCTTATTCAAGGGATATTAAAGAACCAGGGATATTAAAAATTATGATATGAATCTTTTACTCAGCCTGATTGTCTTGATTCTAGTTGACCAGAAATTGAAACTGGAGTTTCCTAATATTAGAAACTAGGTATACTTTTTATGTTACATTTTAAAACTTATCTTTATAATCTTCAATAAACTGTCTGGAAGTGTCATGGAAATGAAAAACTAAGGAAAAATACTCCCTCAACTCACACATGAATATATTCAGTACTATTTAATTTAAAGCATAGTTAAGAAACTACAAATAGGTCATTAAGCATTTAATATTAATCACAGAAATATGGTTCCTAAATTTAGCAGACATAGTAAAACTTGTTAAAAACAAGATTGCTTCATATTTGAATTTAGAAAGTAGTTTTAACATCATAGTAATATTTGAGATGAGCCACTGAACTTTAGAGGAAGAAATGACCCGGTGTGGTCCAATTATGACTTACTGAGCTTTGAAATAATATAATCTTCTTTGGGAACATTGAATTTTAGAATATTTAAGTAAATTTCCCATGGTTAACAGGGAGTATTTTCTTTCTTTCTTTCTTTATTCTGTCATTTATTTAGTCTTCACATATCTATCCTGCATCTAGTGTGTTCCAGGAAGTATGTGAAGTCTTTGGACTGCGCAATTAAAAAAAAAAAAAGTTCATAATCTAATGGCAAAGTGGTACTATTACCCAGCATTAGAACTAGACTTCTGATGCTAGTTCTTGGCTGCTTCCCAGTATACCTGTCCCATCTCATTTGCTTGTATCAATAGTTCAGAAGACCTTGGTTATATTCTGAGGACTGTTAATTTTGGATAAACTATTTTCAGATCTATTTTCCCATTATTAACCTAAAAATAAGTTTTTCAGTCTGTCTCTAAGGGCTATTTTAATGACAATAATATAATATTGTTTGAATTGTGCGTGTTGCTTGAAACTATTTTTGGAAAATATTTTGAATTGTGCATATAGAGTAACAGGGTAGGGAATGACAGTAAAAAGATTTATCTAAGTTCACTCAGCTAAAAAGAGACAGAATCCAGATTTCCTGACCATTGTGTCAAGAAGCCTTTGTTTTTTTTTTTTTCCATTGCTATTGTCCTTCTTTTGGTTACTATCTGGATAACTTGAATGAATCTGTACAAACTGTGGTTTCTAAACTTATTAAATAAAATATCAAGGATCTCCAGAGGAACAGAACCAATAAGCTGTGTGGTGTGAGTTAGTGAGAGAGAGAGGGAGAGAGAGAGAGAGAGAGAGAGAGAGAGAGAGAGAGATTGATTTATCTTACTGAATTGGCTTACATGAGTGTGGAGGCTTGGAGAGTCCAAAATCATCTGCCAGAGGAGGTGGCTGGCAGGCTAGAGACTCAGGAAAGAGGCAATTTGAATCCAAAGGCAGCCTGCCATAGAACCATAAAGAGCGTATTTTGCAGATAAATTCTAAGGGAAGTCTTACAGAGAATTTTCTATTTATTGGGGATATCAGCTTTTGTTCAAGTCTTCAACTGATTGGATGTGGACGACCTACATTATGGAGAGCAATATGCTGTACTCAGAATTCCTAATTTAAATGTAAATCTCATCAAAAAACACTCTCACAAAAACCTTCCTAATAGTTTTTGACCAAATATCTGGGCACTGTGGTCCAGGAAAGTTGACACATAAAATCAACCCATATTATAAACATGTATTGATCTGTTTATAACTTGGGTTCTAGTCTAACTTTGTAATAAGTATAGGAGAAATTAGGTTACCCCTCCAGGTCAGTTTATTTCACCGAAAATTAAATATTCTGAATAGATAATTTATGTTTTATTGGTATCATATTCTACTGTTCTTCTTGGACCCTGATTAAAATTAATTAGAATTTGATTTAAAACCATCTGGCAAGGAAATAATCACACAATTTATTAATTCAAAAATATTCTTTTAAAGAATAAGTTAATTTAGTGCTTCTATTGTTAGATGCAATCTCAAGCATTATTCCACACTATGAATTCAAATTAAACTCTTAAAAAGATTTAAGTTTCTAAAAGTGAAAGTTGCAAAATTCAAGATTCTGTATCTGCTCATCACTCATTTATATCTGTTTAGTTACCAATCATATTTCTTTTCATTAATCTTGCCTAAACTTGTAAATGTATTCAATTTAAATTTAAATTAATCAACAAATCTACTAATAAACCAGCCAACCAACAAATACTCACCATGCACAAGCTATTTGACCAAGCAATTCAAATCTTGAAATATGCCTCTGATATATGCTTCTATCTGAGGGGAAAATGAGGCCTCAGTCCTCAAAGGAACAATTCTCATTACCTTGGATCAAACAGTCTTTTACCAAAAAGAAAGGGCAGAAAATGCCATCTGCCCTAGTAAATAACTTTAAGGGAGGTTTAAAATTTTTTCCAGAAGAGCAAAGCTATGAAGTACTATGCATAATGAATGCTCATTTGTATTATGCAATATTAATAAAGGACAAACATTTTCATGTCTGAAATCAGGCCAGTTTCCTGAGCAGCTTTGAAGAGTGATAATTAAGTATTTAGTTTTAAATTAATCTAATTTTATTTGAAGCTATAATGTTATAAGCACACTGGCCAGGCTTGGTATCAGAACAAGAAGTGGCCTAAGTAATCTTTGTCCTGGTTATTTTATTCACTAGTTGCATGACTATGTTGTATTTTTACTTTTTCTGGACCTTACAGCAGAATGAATTTTTTGTCTGTAAATAGGAGATAAAAGTGAATACATTAATGAAAGCAAAATACCCATTCAAACACTGAGGATTCTAAGCCAATCAAACTCAAGGTATTTATTTATTCAATTATAGTCAAGGAAAGATCGATTTATTCATACACACACACACACACACACACACACAGAGACATTCCAAGTATCTGACTCTAAGGGCTGTATCCTTAGAGCTCTGATCTACTGCTGGTGGTGCAGAATGTCCTGAAGGCTGGCTTGCCTTAGCAAACACCATGGGCTGTTGGTAGATTGCCCAGCTGACCTCAAAGAAGCTTGAGATATGGCTTGCTCCTCTTACCCTGACATTGGAGGACCTGGTATGTGTGTGTCTGTGTGTGTGTGGTATGACAGGGGTAGGCAGTGATATGGAACATGCTTTAATTCTGGTTTCGATGAGAAACTTAAACTCCCTGCTCCTCCAACTTTGCCTCAGAGAAAATGGGGTTGGGACAGTAGTCATCACCGTGCCATTCACCACTTTTTATGATCCTGCCTACTACCATTTAGTTAGACAGGGAAACAATTGCAGTACTCACTCAACAAACTCCAGCTGAACTGGAAACCTTTTTCCTTTGCTGCAGATGACTGCAAGTTCTGGCATCATATGAAGAGAAAGATGAGTAAGCACCAAATGTGCCAGAGTCTTAGATTCCCCAAAGGGCTCTCGAATTTTTTTCCTTCTGCCTCAGGCTACACTGAACTCTTTCAGTTCCTAGAAAATACTAGACTCCCTTTCATAACATGAGTTTTACAGATGATCTACTGTCTGTCTCAAGTTTTCTTCTTAAATTCACGACAATCCCCCTTCTTAGTTCCTACTTATCCTTCAGTTTCTACTGTAAAAACTATTTCCTGAGGCAAGGTGTCCCCTTTTTCTTTCATATAGTATTATAGCAACTCGGGTACAATTTCTTATGAACCTTATCTGTGTAACAGTATTATCATCTTTGTGTGATTTACAAAACTCTGTCTCCTTCACTTATCCTTGACTTTGGCAATTGAGAGTCCCTAGAAACAGAATGAATACCAGTAGCCAGCTATATCTATATATAAAATATGTAAATCCTTGTGAATATATATATACGTATATATTCATAATAATAAACTGACTTTCCTATTTGCTCATAACCGAGTCAAGAATTTCAGTAATACATACTTCATATAATTGTGGTGGCTGGGACACATTTATGCTAATCATAGAATATCAGTGGCACTGGCATATAGTAGATACTCATTAAATACTAGCTAAGTGAGTAAATAAATGGACATTATCCTTAAGGGATTTTGACAAAAAAAGGAATATATAGCAGCCTTATTACCACGAAACATTAATTTATATACAAAAGCATTGTAAGTCAGATTTATTGGGCCAGGAAGCTATTGCTTTTTCCTCAGGAGGAAATGCTGCAACAGTGAAGTCCATCCTTGTAGTTCTTATGAATCGTGTTCTGGTGATCAGATAGGAGAAGAGAAAGGCTCAAAGAGCAGAATGAAAAATAACAATCAGATGCTCTAGTAAAAGAACTGGTATGTCCTTTTTTAAAAGCGTGAAAAAGTAGCTTGGGTCATACTTTTCACTGTGGCTTTTATTTTCACTTTAAGACAGCCCAGATGTTTGAAACAATGCCAGGTTTTTAGTAATGATGAAGTCAGAAACTGCCAACATGGCAACATCTGAGTAATGAACCATAGGCTCAAGCCTGAGTTTATTAAGAATCTATTGGAAGAGTTTGTAAAAAATACATCTCTAAATGGATTGTCTATACTAAATTTAAAAGAGAAGACTTCAGTATCTCAATTATTAAATTCATGCACTCAGATAAACTCTTTATCATATAACAAACACATTTGTCATCCTATTCTCCTACGCCTACTGCAAACAGTGCCAGTGTGAAATGCTCGTAAATCTGCATTAATTCTAAACTCATCAGATTTGGGAACACTGCCCTTTCATCTTAACCCTGCCCTGAGTGCACACAGTTGCAGCAAGATGTCAGGGGCCTGGGCTTTGAGCTAAGAAGCCTATTACTCCCTTCCCATCCTGTCTCTCAGCTTGGCTTCATACAGGACCACACCTGAGTGCTACCTTCAAAAGAAGAAACTGATCCCTTAAAGACCTTTATAAAAGGTGATAACATAAAATTTTAAAAATGCATTTTTAAATGAGTGTTCAGCTGAGACTGAAAATACTGAGATGATTACTTCTGGCACTTAGGTTATAAACCTCTAAGTAACCATTAAGTTAATACTAAAAATTGTATGATCCTTAGGTATTTCTTTTCTACCGGAATAAATCTAGTTCTTTTCTCGTGTTTTTGGTGATTTTCAGGTATCAAGCTACCTACAGTTACTTAACTAAAACCGGTATTTTTAAAGCATTTACTACTACACTGAGTTTGGTTTTTTTGGAGTAAAATTAATTAAAACTGGATATTATGTGGATGAGTTCAGTTGATTAAAAACATCTAAATATCAAGGAGCTGAATACATGAACAGATAAGCGGAGGATTTTGGCCTTCCAGAACTCACCTAGAGTCTGTGTGTGTGTATGTGTGTGTACTGCCTTTTCAATTTCCTTCCTCAGAATTGAGAGGTAAAAGGTGGTGTCTATTGGGAAATATGACCCTTTTCCCCATTGAAGCCAGGACATTTATCCCATCTCCTTTGGCTCTGTTGTTACTGTTTGTGCACACTCCCACAATTACACACGCATGCACAAATAAATTGGATTTGAAAAGAAAAAAATCATAGAAAAAGTAGTTTTTACCCACTGAAATTTAGAGCGAGTAGGACCCATTATAATGTCTTGAGCATGGGATTAATATTATTTTTTAAGTATTTCAGCAGATCCATGAAAGCTGTGTTATGCTTGTCAGGTTAATTTATTGGCTTTGGACAGAGTTTAGTGATGTCCTGCTATGTAGTGGGGAGAAATGGGAAAAGGAATATATATCAGGAAGTGGCTGCAGAGAACCAGGTATGGATGAACAAAGGTCTTTTCTGACTGATGTGATGTAGCATTGAATGGGAAATGAAAAATAGGAAGAGGCAGAGATGTTTTTGTTTGTGAGAAAAGAATGGGAGGTGCCTTATGAGGTAGAGGATTAAAAAAAACATGCTTTTAAGCATGTTAGTTTATGATAATACTGGCCTATCTGAGTGAAGATGTGTGTGGGCAACTGGAAATGAATGACAAAACTCAGGAGAGGAAAGCAGAAAAATGAGGTTTGAAATACAGAGATGTGGAATATTTTATGTCAATTTCAGCATCTTACTCTGTTCAAGGCCTCACTGCCTCTTTTGATTCTGACTTTTCTTTCCCTCAACATTTAGATAGAAAGTATTTAATTTTTTTTCATTCTGCTGTTAGTTATACCTTGATTGAACCATCACAATACTTTTAAATTAGTCTCTTCAACTTTTTCTTTACCTTACTCCAGTACATCTTATATGATTTTACAAGCCTTACTTTTCCAAATAGCTCTGCATAAATATTGTTTTTTGCAGGCTTCCTGTTGTCTACAAGATCCAAGCTAAATTTCTCTAGGCCTGGCTTTTCAGCTCCAATCCACTATTTACAGCCTAATTTTTCATTATTGTTCTTCACGAACCCTATACTGTAGCAAATTGATCTACTCACTGACCATCATACATACTTGATGCTTTCCCATCTCTGTGAATTACATATGCTGATCTTTAATGCCTTTTCTAAATCAACATGTTCAAATCCTAAGTGTAGACCAAATGTTTACCATAATTGTCCCAAATCAGAGATTCTTTTTCTCAATTACCTTGGCATTTCACCTGTTTCTCTTATGCCTCTAATCTCATTTTGTCTTGAGTTAAATTTACTAGATAATCTTCCTGATCTCCCTAAAAAAAATCTTAAGTTGCTTGAAGACAAAAAAGAACTGTTTCTGAAATGATTTTTAAAATTTTTGGTCCTTGTTTTTTACACATAACAGTACTCAATAGTTATTAAAATAAATATGCTTTCTCATAATTGCATTATATTTTCAACTTTTAGTTATCATTCTTTGGTTGCAAGCAAGAGAAAAGGATTCTGCATAACCTATGCCAAAAAAGAATTTACTAAAATCTATGTTGCAACTCAAAATAGTGAAGGAAAAGTTGAAGAAATACCACTCAAAAAGCAAAGGAAGCAAGTTATCCTAGTGATACAGGGACCAGGAATTAAGGGAAAATCTTCTTAGTGCATTACCTTTGACATAAACCAGCTTCAACAGTTTTGCTGTTTCAGCATCGTTCTGGTCAAGACTGAAATTCCCTGAAGAATTCTGATTGGCTTAGATTGGGCCACATACCAGAGCACGTGGGACTCCTTGACTGACAGTGTTAGCAAGACTTTGTGAAATGTAGGTGGTTATTTCCTAAGGCAAAGTCAGAGGGAATAAATACCAAGAAGCTATGAACAATAGATTCTAATACATCCATACAACAAAACCTCTGTGTTTATACATTCATGCATTTATTCAACCAACCAAAATTTATCGGGTGTCTGCTCTACCAGGCATTGTGCTAATTCATAGGGACACAAATATGTTGTCATCCCTTAAAGGGTTTTTAGTGTGGTATGTTTCTATCATTTTTCTAATTCATTTAATCATTTTATTACAATGAATAGTCAACAAAATGTACACAACTCCTGGGAGTTTTTCATTGCATCATACCTTACTCATGCTCTATGTGACTTCAGCCCTGGGTGAATGACTCACCCTGTATCCTGGTGTCTCAGTTCATTGCCATCCTCATCAGTAGTAAGTGTGGTAAGAGACAAATATCAGAAATGTCTTCAGGCAAAGATTATGTAGAGTCTTAGAAAGTTTGGTAAAGAATTTAGATTTTATTTAAAATGTGATTGGGAACAATTAAAAGAATACTGAACTCAGAGAAGGTCACTCTGGCTTCTATAAAGGGACAGCATTGTAAAAATACCAAGGAAACAAGAATGGGAGCAGGACATCTGTTAGCAAGATGTCACAATGGTCTAATTGTACATTAGATAAATGTGTCAGCAGAGAACAGGTGAAAAGTGGACAGATTCAGAAAATACTTCAGTGGCGGAGCTAAGAATTGCTTATTGAGTAGACTGGGGGATACAGAAGGAATTAAGGTTGATCTCTAGGTGTAATGAGGTGCTGTTGCCTAAGATCCTTTTCTATTCAACTTAATTTCAATACTCCACTTCTATTTCATTTTGACCACAGATCCATCGACCTTTTTTTATTATTATTATTTCCCTATCAGTTTTATCCTACATTCATTTCCTTTCCTTAAGTCTTGGATCAGTAGTTCATTGTTTCTAGCATTCCTGTGAACATCTCAAACCCCTTACCTCAGTCTACTCCCCTTGTACCTGTTCGGTGAAATGTTCACAAAACTGCCCTCATTTTGTGATACTTTAACTGGACTTTGGAAATATCATAAAATGTATTCAGGACAGAATAAACCTCAGCCTCCAATCTCATCTCAACTATTGGCAATTTTGCCAGTTAACTGTCAATTTTTGCTTTTCTTCTCCATCTTGACTACCCTGAAGCCTCTGACCCTATTTCCTTACTGGTCTTGGTTCTCAGTATATGACCTCAATGCTTACTTCACAGTGAAAATAGACATTTAAGAAAGGCTTTCCTTTGCCTTCCTCCTACAAAGCCTAAAAACTTCCTTGGACTGTAACTCTGCCATTTCTCTCCCCCTTCTGCTTATTAATAAGTTTCCTCATCTTGCATGGACTCCTCTTTCCACGTGGGTTCTGATTTTTCCCCTTCCATACCCTAACTTCATTAATTACCCAATTTCTCTTTTCTTTTGTCAGCTTCTTTCTCCTTTCTTCTTTCAGTGAGGACATATATGGCCACAATCCTCTTCCTTAAAAACAAGATTTCAAATACAAACAACCAGCCATATCTCACTCATTTCAGTTCTCCATCCCTTTCAGCCCCTCTAGCTCCTCCTAAATCTCTCATCTCTCTCATAGCTACACATATAGCAAGAACTACCTGCATTACTTCTGCACTCATCCCTCCACTGACAATCTGGCTTCCCCTTAACACTACTCTAACGAAAATGCTCTTGAAAACGTTGCAAAACAAAACAAGACAAAACGAAATATATACACACAAGGGCAGTGACATTCCATGGGCTTGTCTCTTTTCTCATTTGGATTAACCTCTCCTCAACTTTGACACTGGTTATTATCATCTTGGCTTATTCAGCGTCATGCTTTACTCTCTACTTGTTCTTGTTGGAATTTTTTGTTATTGTTTGATTTTGTTTGTTTTTTCTTTTTATTCATTGATTTTTTGAAGTATAGTTGACATACAGTATTACATTAATTTCAGGTTTACATCATAGCTATTTGACATTTATGAACATTACCAATTGATCACAATAAGTGTAATAACCATTGGCCACTATGCAAAGTTATTATGATATTATTGACTATACTCCACATAGTGTACATATCATCCCTGTGACTTATTTATTTTATATCTAGAAGGTTGTGTCTCTTAAACTCTTTTACTTGTTTTGCCCAAACCCCCACCTCATTTCCCTCTAATGAGTACCAGTTTGTTCTCTGTATCTGAGTCCATTTCTGTTTTGTTTGTTCATTCGTTTTGTTTTTTAGAGTCTGTATAGAAGTGAAATCATGTGGTCTTTGTCTTTATTTGTCTGAATTATTTCACTTAACATAATACCTTCTAGTCTATTTATGTTGTCCCAAATAGCAAGATTTCATTCTTTGTTTTGGCTGAGTAATATTGCATTGTATACATGTACCACTTCTTTATCCATTCACCTATTGGTGGACACTTAGGATGCCTCTATATCCTGACTGTTGTAAATAGTACTGCACTGAACACAGAGGTGCATATTTCTTTTCTTATTATAGTTGATTTAGAATGTTCTGTCAATTTCTGCTGTATAGCAAAGTGACCTAGTTATACATATGTATACATTATTTTTCCCCATTATCCTCCATCATGTTCCATCACAAGTGATTGGATAGAGTTCCCTGTGCTATACAGCAGGATCTCAGTGCTTATCCACTCCAAATGCTGTAGTTTGCATCTACCAACTCCAAACTCCCACGACCTCTCCTGTGGCAACCACAAGTCTATTCTCCAAGTCCATGAGTTTGTTTCCTTTCTGGAGATAGGTTCATTTGTGCCATATATAGATTCCAGATATAAGTGCTATAATATGCTACTTGTCTTTCTCTTTCTGACTTACTTCACTTGGTGTGAGAGTCTCTGGTTCCATCCATGGTGCTGCAAATGGCGTTATTTTATTCTTTTTTATGACTGAGTGGTATTCCATTGTGTATATGTTCCACATCTTCTTAATCCATTCATCTGTCAATGAACATTTAGGTTGTTTCCACATCTTGTAGTGAGCATAGGAGTGCGTTATCTTCTTCAATGAAAGTTTCATCTAGATATATGCCCAGGAATGGGATTGTTGGATCATATGGTAGTTTTATGTTTAGTTTTCTGAGGCACCTTCATACTGTTTTCTAAAGCGGTTAGACCAGTTTACATTCCCACCCACAGTGTAGAGGGTTCCCTTTTTTCTCCACAACTTCACTAGCATTTGTTATTTGTAGACTTCCTAATGATGGCCATTCTGAGGTGTCAAGTGGTACCTCATTGTAGTTTTAATTTGCATTTCTCTAATAATTAGTGATGTTGAGCATTTTTTCACGTGCCTGTTGGCCATCTGTATGTCTTCTTTGGAGAAATGACTATTTAGGTCTTCCACCCATTTTTCAGTTGGGTTGTTTGTTTTATTTGCTGTTGAGTTGTATGAATTGTTTGTGTATTTTGGAAATGAAGCCCTTTTTGGTTTCGTTGTTTAAACCATGAAATTTTTCACAGAACTAGAACAATGCAAAAATATATGAAATCATAAAAGACCCAAATTCCCAAAACAGTCCTGAGGAACAAAAACCAAGGAGGAGGCATAACTCTCCAAGACTTCAGAAAATATTACAAAGGTACACTAATGAAGACAGTGTTGTACTGATACAAAAACATACGTGTATGCCAAAGGAACAGAACAGAGAACCCAGAAATAAACCCAGACACCTATGGTCAATTAATCTTCAACAAAAGAGGCAAGAATATAAAATGTGAAAAAGTCTCTTCAGCAAGTCTGGCAGAACTGGACAACTGCATATAAATCAATGAAACTAAAATACACCCTCACACCATGCACAAAAATAAACTCAAAATGGCTTAAAGACTTAAATATAAGACAAGACACCATAAAACTTCTAGAAGAGAACATAGGCAAACATTCTCTGACATCAACCATACAGATATTTTCTTAGGTCAGTTTCCCAAAGCAATAGAAATAAAAACAAAAATAAACCAGTGGGACCTAGTCAAATTTACAGGCTTTTGCACAGCAAAGGAAACCATAACAACAACAAAAAAGACAACCTACAGAATGGGAGAAAATAATTTCAAATGATGCATGTATCTTTTTGAATTAGCAATTTGGTTTCTTCAGAAAAATCCCAGAAGTGGAATTGTTAGATCATATGGTAGTTCTATTTTTTTATTTTGTGAGGAGTCTCCATACTGTGTTCTGTAGTGCCTGTGCCAAATTGCATTACTTCCAACAGTGCGCAGGAGTTTCCTTTTCTCCACATCATTTCCAATACTTGTTAGTTGTTGTCTTTTTATAATAACTATTCTGATAGGTATAGGAGCCATTTCATTGTGGCTTTGATTTGCATTTCCCTGATGATTAGTGATATTGAGCATCTTTCATGTGTCTATTGGTCATCTGTATGTCTTTCTTGGAAAAACATTTATCTGGGTCCTCTGCTTGTTTTTTAATCACATGGTTGTTTATAGTTGTGTGTGTACTCTATATATTTTGGATATTAACTCCTTATCAGATAGACTTTTTCACTGTACAAAAGACTTAAAACTTGATGTAGTACCATTTGTTTTTTTGTTGCTCTTGCCTGAATAGACAGATCTAAAAAAATATTCCTTAAAACAATATCAAAGAGTACCGCTAATATCTTCCTTTAGGTGTTTTAAAATTTCAGCTCTTGAATTCAAGCCTTTAATCCATTTCGAGTTTATTTTTATATATGATGTTGGAGAATTTTCTAATTTTTATTCTTCTGTATATAGCTGTCTGGTTTTCTCAGCGCCATTTGTTGAAGAGACTGTCTTTTCCCCACTATATATTCTTAACTCCTTTGTCATAAACAAATTGACCATATAAGCGTGGATACTGTCTTTTCCCCACTATATATTCTTAACTCCTTTGTCATAAACAAATTGACCATATAAGCGTGGATTAATTTCTGGGCTCTCTATTCCTTTGATTGATAGCTTTTATTTTGCTTTTGTTTTTGTTTTTAGTGACGTACCTGCGGCATTTGAAAGTTCCCAGACTAGGGGGTCGAATTGGAGCTGCAGCTGCAGCCTGTGCCACAGCCACAACAACACTATATCCAAGCCACATCTGTGACCTACTCCTCAGCTTGCAGCAACACCAGATCCTTAACCCACTGAGCAAGGCCAGGGATCAAACCTATATCCTCATGGGTTCAAGTCGGGTTCTTAACTCACTGAGGCACAGTGGGAACTCCTGTACTTTCATTTTTTAAATGTGGTGTCCTTGCCTGGTTTTGATATCGGGATGATGCTGACCTCATAGAATGAGTTCTGAAGCATTCCTTCCTCTTCAAGTTTTTGGGATAGTTTGAAATGGAAAAGTGTTAACTCTTTTTAAGTGTTAGATAGATTTCGCCTGTGAAGCCATCAGTCCAGACTTTTATTTGCTGGTTTTGATTATGAATTTGATTTCATTACTGGTAATTGGTCTACTCATATTTGCTATTTATTCCTGATTCACTCTTGGAAGATTGTACACTTCTAAGAATTTAACCATTTCTTCTAATATGTCCATTTAATTGGTATATTATTGTAGTAATCTCTTAAGATCTTTTGTATTTCTGTGATGTTGGTTGTAATGTCTCCTCTTTCATTTCTGATATTCTTTATTTGGGCCCTTTGTATTTTATCCAGATGAACTTGGATAAGGTTTATTGTTGTTTACTTTCCCAAAGAACCAGCTCTTAATTTTATTGATCTTTCCTATCATTTTTAGACTTTATTTCATTTATTTCTACTCTGATCTTTATTATTTATTTATTTTTTATTTTATTTTTTTATTTTTTTGCATTACAGCTGGTTTACAGATTTCTGTCAGATTTCCAACTGCACCACATGTACATATATGGATTTGTCACATGTGACTAGATATACTTCCCTGTGCAATACAGTTGGATCTCCTTGCTTTTCCATCATTAAAGCACTAGTTATCCCCATTCCCTCCCACCTCTCCCCCACCCCTCCCCCACCCCCTTGGCAACCGCAAGTCTGTTCCCCAAGTTCGTGATTTTCTTTTCTGTTGAGATGTTCATTTGTGCAGTGTTTTAGACTCCAGTTATAAGAGATTTCATATGACATCTGTCTTTCTCCTTCTGACTTGCTTCACTCAGTATGAGCGTTTCTAATTCCATCCGTGTTGCTGTGAATGACATTATTTTATCCTTTTTTATGGCTGAATAGTATTCCATCGTGTATATATACCACATCTTCCTAATCCAGTCATCTGTTGATGGACATTTGGGTTGTTTCCATGTCTTGGCTATTGTGAATAGTGCTGCAGTGAACATGCGTGTGCAAGTGTCTTTCTCCAGGAAATTTTTGTCTGGATATATGCCCAAGAGT
>PVHT021183693.1:12334140-12360115 GCA_004024745.2 Catagonus wagneri
CTTTGGGGTTTTCTATATATAGTATCATGTCATCTGCATACAGTGACAGTTTTACCTCTTCTCTTCCTATTTGGATGCCTTTGATTTCTTCTGTTTGTCTGATTGCTGTAGCTAGGACTTCTAATACTATGTTGAATAACAGTGGCAAGAGTGGACATCCTTGTCTTGTTCCAGACTTTAGTGGGAAGGCTTTCAGCTTCTCTCCATTGAGCATTATGTTTGCCGTGGGTTTTTCATATATGGCCTTTATTATGTTAAGGAATGTTCCCTGTATTCCCACTTTGGTAGGAATTTTGATCATGAATGGATGTTGGACTTTGTCAAATGCTTTTTCTGCATCTATTGAGACAATCATGTGGTTTTTAACTTTCCTTTTGTTTATGTTCTTTATGACGTTGATTGATTTGCGTACATTGAACCTTCCTCGTGCACCTGGGATGAATCCCACCTGATCATGGTGTATGATCTTTTTGATATTTTGTTGGATTCGGTTGGCTAAAATTTTGTTGAGAATTTTTGCATCTATATTCATCAAAGATATTGGCCTATAGTTGTCTTTTTTTTTGTGGTGTCTTTGTCTGTTTTTGGAATTAAGGTGATGTTGGCATCATAGAATGTCTTAGGGAGTGTTCCTTCTTCTTCAGCCTTTTGTAAAAGCTTAAGGAGGATGGGTATCAGTTCCTCTTTGTATGTTTGGTAGAATTCACCTGTGAAGCCATCTGGTCCTGGACTTCTATTTGTAGGGAGTGTTTTGATGACATACTCAATTTCACTTCTAGTGATTGATCTGTTCAGTTGATTTATTTCTTCTTGATTCTGTTTGGGAGTGTGTAGGTCTCTAAAAATGTGTCCATTTCTTCTAGATTATCAAATTTATTGGCATATAGTGGTTTAGAGTATTTTGTCATTGTTTTTTGTATTTCTGTAATATCTGTTGTAATTTCCCCTTTTTCATTTCTAATTTTGTTTATTTGGGTTTTTTCTCTCCTCTTCTTGATGAGTCTTGCCAGAGGTTTGTCAATCTTGTTTACCTTTTGAAAGAACCAGCTCTTGGTTTTATTGATTTTTTTCTATTTTTTTTTTTTGAATTTCTATTTTATTGATTTCCTCTCTGGCCTTAATAGTTTCCTTCCTTCTGCTGACTTTAGCATGTTTTTGTTCTTCTTTTTCTAATTCATTTAGGTGATGGGTCAGGTTATCGATTTGAGATTTTTCATCTTTTTTGAGGAAGGCCTGTAATGCTATGAACTTCCCTCTAAGCACCGCTTTTGTGGCATCCCATAGATTTGGGGTTGTTGTGTCTTCATTCTCATTTGTTTCAAGGTATTTTTGTATTTCTTTCTTGATTTCCTCATTGACCCATTAGTTTTTTAGAAGCATGTTGTTTAGTCTCCGTGTGGTATGTTTTCTCTCATTTCCTTTCCTGTGGTTGATTTCTAGTTTCATGCCCTTGTGGTCAGAGAAGATACTTGAGATTATTTCTATACTCTTAAATTTGTTGAGGTTAGCTCTATGCCCCAGTATGTGATCTGTCCTTGAGAATGTTCCATGTGCACTTGAGAAGAATGTATATTCTGATTTTTTTGGATGTAATGCCCTGAAAATGCCAGTTAGGTCTAATTTTTCTATTGTGTCATTTAGGATCTCTTACTGATTTTCTGCCTAGAGGATCTGTCCATTGATGAAAGTGGTGTGTTAAAGTCTCCTACAATTGTTGTATTGCCGTCTATTTCTCCTTTTATGTCTGATAGTACTTGTTGTAGGTACCTGGGTGCTCCTATGTGGGGGGCATATATATTAACTATTGTAATATCCTTTTCTTGAATGGATCCTTTAACCATTAAATAATGTCCTTCTTTGTCTTTCTTTATGGCTTTCACCTTAAAGTGTGCTTTGTCTGATATGAGTATTGCCACTCCTGCTTTCCTTTCTTGTCCATTGGCATGAAAAGTCTTTCCCCATCCCCTTACTTTCAATCTATCTGTGTCCTTTGCTCAAAGGTGTGTCTCTTGTAGGCAGCAGATTGCAGGGTTTTGCTTATTTATCCATTCTGCCACTCTGTGTCTTTTGATTGGAGCATTCAGACCATTGACATTTAAGGTGATTATTGGTAGATATGTATTTATTGCCATTTTAGATCTTATTTCCAGTTGATTCTATGTTTCTCTTTTCTTCTTTTCTATTTTTGGATGGATGGATTCCAATTATTCTATATTTAAGTTTTTTTCCTTTCAGTGTTTGTGGGTTAAATGTCCTGTTTTGATTTGTGTTTGCCGTTTTTTAAGTATGTTAACACCTTCTTATATCTGCTTGCTGTGGCCTGATAACCATATAGTCTAAAACACATCATTAATAAAAGAAAATAGGAAAAAAAAAGACTAGAGAACAAAAGTTGTTTTTTTCCCTTAAAGTTAAAAAAAAACAGAAAAAAGGAATAGTCTACATTTTCCTACTTTCCCTCCTCACAGTGTATAAGGTTGTTGTCTTTTTGTAAATTATTTTATTTTCACTAATTTATTTATTTTTGCATCTTCATATTTTGATCTGCATGTGGGCTTATTTGAATGATTGCTTCTAATTGTGTTTTTCTCCATTCTAATTCTTACTTTTTACTTTTCTTTCTTTTTTTTATAGGAACCTTTTCAGCATTTCTTTTAGAAAGGGTTTAGTATTGCTGTACTCTTTTAGCTTTTGTTTGTTTTGGAAATTTTTTATTTCCCCTTCTATTTTAAATGATATTCTTTCTGGCTAGAGTATTCTAGGTTGCAGGCCATTTCCTTTCAGCACTTTAAATATATCTTGCCATTCCCTTCTAGCCTGTAATGTCTGTAGAGAAATCAGCTGACAGCCTTATGGGGATCCCTTATACTTAATGCTTTGCTTTTCTCTTGCTGCCTTTAGGATCCTCTCTTTATCTTTAATTCTTGCCATTTTTAATATAATATGCCTTGGTGTGTGTCTGTTTGGGTTTAGCTTATTTGGGGCCTTCTGTGCATCCTGTATCTCGATGTCAGTTTCCTTCAGATTTGGAAAGTTTTCAGACATAATTTCTTCAAATATTTTTTCAATGCCCTTTTCTTTTTCTGCTCCTTCTGGAATTCCTATTATGCGTAAATTAGGCCTTTTTATATTATCCCAGAGATCTCTTAAATTTCTTTCATGTTTTTTCATTTGATTTTCTATCTGCTGTCCTGATTGTGTGATTTCCATTATTCTATCTTCTTCATCACTAATTCGTTCCTTTGCATTATTCAAACTGCTCTTTATTGTCTTTAGCTCAGTTTGCATCTCTGTAAATGAGTTTTCTATCTTTTCTTGGCTCCTCCTTATGATTTCTAGCTCCTTTCTAAAGGACTCTGCATTGCTGTTTGCATCTTCTCTTAATTTCTGGATATTCTGCCTTAATTCTTCAAGTATTTTCATTACCTCCCTTCTGAACTCCATTTCTGACAGACTGCAGAGGTCTGTTTCATTGTTGGCTGTTTCATTGTTGACTTGTCCTTTTCTTTTAACTGGGAATGGTTTATGAGCTTCTTCATCTTGTTTGTGGTTTTCTTTTTCTGTGAGTTTGGGGAGGCCATGCTGTGGACTTGGAAGGCTACTTCTAGGGAGGAGCTCCCCTTTGTATTTTTTGGGGGGTTACTATTTATTTTTGGTGTAGGAGTTTGACTATTTGATGTCTGTTTCTTTGGAATGAGCAGGCTGTTATCTCAGTGGTACTCTGAGTGTTCTCTGTGAGAGTGTAGGAATGGCTAAGGTCAACAGTTGGTGCCTAGTCTCTATGCTCTCAATTGCAGGAAGGTGGCGCTGTCCACTCCTAGTTGCCCGGCCCTGGGAAGTGGTCACGAGCTCTAGGCACGTCTACCAGGTGTCTTGAGCATTTAGCAATAGCAGCAGCAGGAAGTATGATTTCCCCCGGGGAGTGAGAGCCTCGGGGAAACTAGTGTTTGATTGCAAAGTCCTCTTTGAGGTGATTGGAACCACAAGAGGTACCTGTCAGAGGCTGGCTCAGCAGGCTGGCATTTGTTCCGCCCTTCCGCTCATGCTTGTTCGTCAGTTGGGGCAGTTTCCTGTCTCCAGCGACTGGCGCTGGCCCTGCTCCTCTGCAAAAGCTAGCTCTGTGTGGTCGCGTACTGCTCTGCCTGCCAGAGCTACCAACTCTGTGGGCTGATGCAGTCACCTAGGTCCGTGGACCGGCACAGGGCGCCGCCACCCCCACCGATGCTGGCTGGCGCAGGCGCCTGGGTCCACAATCTGGCACAGTGCTCCGCCCACGGGCTTCAAGGCATGGGCCCCGCCCCCACTGCCACAGCTGCAGCCTGCACTGGCTCGTCCCCACCTCCTCTCTCTGGAGGGGCACCATCACCCTGCCCTGCGCGCTAGTTCAAGTTGCTTCCTATGGTGGTCAGACCTTCCCCCTCTCCTCCTCCCTAACAATGGAGGCTTGCCTCCCCTGTGGGACCAGACTTCCTCGGTTCCCTCAGTCCTGGTTTTGCTCTCAAAAATCATAGACTATCGCTGTTCCTTGTCCTATTCCTGCAAATGCCGCAGCCACCAACCTCTGCCCTCTTGCAGGGACTAACCTTAGGAACCTGTGTCTTAGCTCCCAGGCACTGCCCGGCGCCTCAGGCTGTGATGTCTGCGCCGGTATTCAGTTCCTCTGTGTGTCTCTAACTCCGATTTTCCTATCTCAATCCAGCTGCTGCGTTTTTCTCAGGCTTTGATGTCCCTCTAGTTCCTTTGATCATTGATCCGTTGATCGTTGTTTAGGTTTCTTCCCAGGAAACGTTTCTTTTTCACAGCTCCCTCCCTGGGGTGCTGGCTGCTGTCCTGATTGCTTTTCTCTCTCTTGCCTTTTTTTTTTTCTTCTGTTGTTCTACCCAGTTATTTCAAGTGTTTCTTGCAGTTTTTGGAGGTTTATATTAATCAGCATTCAGATGATGATTTGTCCAAGTTGTTTTACATTTAGATGTGTTTTTTGATGTATTTGTGGGAGAGGGTGAGCACGACCTCTTACTCCTCCACCACAGGTCTGAAGCGAGGTCCGGAGCCACAGTCCACCATGTCCGCAGACGGCTGGCAAAGCAGGGCTGCCACCTTCTCTCTGGTGATCTTTATTATTTACTTCCTTCTAATAATTTTGTGCCCCCCCTTTTTTTCCCTTAGGTGTAAATTTAGATTGTTCACTTGAAATTTTTCTTCTTACCGGAGATAGGCCTCTATTGCTATAAGCTTTCCTCTTAGAAATTCTTTTACTGCATCCCATATATTTTGGTTCCTTGTGTTTCCATTTCCAGTTGTCTTCAGATATATTTTTATTTTCTCTTTAATTTCTTCATCGACCCATTGGTTGTTTAGAAGAATGTTTTTTAGTATCCATGTATTTGTAATTTTTGCATTTTTCTTGTTATTGATTTCTAGTTTCCTTTTGTTGTGACTGGAAAAAATACTTGACATGATATTAATTTTCTTAAATTTATTGAGACATGTTTGGTGACCTAATGTACATATGTTCTACCTAGGAGAATATTCCATACAAACTTCAAAGGAATGTGTATTGTGCTGTCTTGAGGGTGGAATGCTTTATATGTATTTATTCGGTGTTTTGGTCTAATATGTCATTTAAAGCTTGTGTTTTCTTATTTCCTGTCTGAATAATATCCACCGATTAAGTGTGGCATTAAAGTCTCCTATTTTTGTATTGCTTTCAATTTTTCCCTTTATATATCTCTTAATATTTACATTATGATTTTAGATGTTCCTATGTTAAGTGTATAGACATTTCATCCTCTTGTTGTATTGGTCCTTTTATCATTATATAAGTTTCTTCTTTGTCTCTTGTTACAGCCTTTTGTGTGTGTGTGTGTGTGTGTGTGCGCGCGCGCGCGTGTGCCTTTTAAGGCTGCACTTGCGGCATTTGGAAGTTCCCAGGCTAGGGGTTGAATCAGAGCTATAGCTGCCAGCCTAAGCCACAGCTGCAGCAATGCAGGATCTGAGCTGCGTTTGTGACCTACACAACAGCTCACGGCAACACAGGATCCTTAACTCACTGAGCGAGGCCAGGGATCAAACCTACAACCTCACGGTTACTAGTCAGATTCATTTCTACTGCACCATAATGGGAACTCCCAGTCTTTGTTTTAAAGTGTCTTTTGTCTGATTTAAGTATTGCTACCTCAGCTTTCTTTCCATTTCTATATGGAATATCTTTTTCCATCTTTTTCAGTTCGTGTGTGTTTTTAGATCTGAAGTGAATCTCTTGTAGGCTGCAATGTATGGGTTTTTTAAAAAAATTTTATTCATTTAGCCACCCTGTGTCTTTTGACTGGATCATTTAGTTCATTTGTATTTACAGTAATTTCTGTTATTTTGTATTTTTAGGGCCATGCCCGCAGCATATGAAGGTTCCAAGGCTAGGGGTTGAATTGGAGCCATAGCTGCTGGCCTACACCATAGCCGTAGCAATGCCAAATCCAAGTCATATCTGCAACCTACACCACAGTTCACAGCAAGGCCAGATCCTTAACCCACTGAGTGAGGCCAGGGATAGAACCTTTGCCCTCATGGATGCTAGTCAGATTCATTGCCACTGAGCCACGCAGGGAACTCCCCAACTTTTAAGTTTTTGATGACATATTTTATGGTTTTTTATTTTGTATATTGCTTAACTGTTTTGGTAGAGATGAATTTATTATTTTTGTCTTTTAATTTTTATATCAGCTGTATTTTCTTTACTGTTTGCCTTCACCAGTGAGATTTTTTTTCTTTCATGATTTCCTTCTTTTTAGTTATGTCTTTTTCTTTTTCATTTAAAGAAGCCTCTTTACTGTTTCTTGTAAGACTGGTTTATGGTGATGAACTCCTTTAGATTTTTTTGGTCTGGGAAACTTTATCTGTTCTTCCATTCTGAGTGATAACTTTTCTGGATAGAGTATTCTTAGCTGTAAGTTTTTTGTGGTTGTTTTGTTTTATTCAGACTTTGAACGTATTGTTATAGTTCCTCTGGCCTGTAAAGTTTCTGCCAAAATATTAGCTGATATTCTTATTTTGGTTCCCTTTTACATAAACTAATTGTTTTTCTACTCCTTTTAATAGTCTCTAACTTTCGACATTTTAATTATAATTATGTCTTGGTGCAGGTCTCTTTGATTTCATCTTGTTTGAGACTCTTTTCTTCCTGGACTTGGATGTCTGTTTCTGTCACCAGGTTAGGGAAATTTTGTCGTTATTTCATCAAATAGGTTTTCAGTCCTTTTCTTTATTCTTTTTATGAGACCCTATAATGCAAATATTAGTATGCTTGATGCTGACCCAGAAGTTCCTTAACTCTCCTCATGTTTTAAAATTCTTTCTTTTTGCTATTATGACTGTGCAATTTCCAGTTCTCTGTCTTCCAGATTGCAGATCTGTTCTTTTGGATCTTCCAATCTGCTGCTGATTTCCTATAGCATATTTTACATTTCAGTTATTGTATTCTTTAGTTCTGATTTGTCTTTTTTTTTTTTAACGTTTTCTGTCTCCTGGTTCAAGTTCTCTCCTAGTTCATTCATACTTCTCCTGTGTTCAGTGAGCCTATTTATGATTGCTTTGAACTCTTTATCTGGTAAATTGCTTGTCTCCATTTTTTTAATGCTTTTTTTAGATTTTTGTCTTGTCTTTCATTTGGAAGGTATTCCTTTGCCTTCTCATTTGGCCTAATTCACTGTGATTTTTTTCCATAAGGTATATGAGCTATGTCTACTCACCTTGAATGAATGGTCTTAGGTAGAAAATGTTCTGTGGGATCCACTGGAGCACTCCCCCTTGGTCACCAGAGCCAGGTCCTCCTGGGGTATTCCCTGTGTAGGCTTTGTTCGCATTCCTATTGTGGTTGGGCTGCAACTGCTGGAGACACACTGGTAGACAGAGTTAGCCTCCTGGAACAGGTGTTGCTATGGAAAGGTGCTCTTGCAGCCAGGGATGCCCAGTAGGCAGGGCAGAGTAGGGGCTGCCTTGGAGGGGTCAGTTGGGGTGGGTTCTCATGGGAACATTCTGGTGGGACACATGAGTTAGGTTGATATATTGTGAAAGAGATGATACCCACCAGTGCTTTTCTTTCTGAAGAAAGTTCCACCAGATCCATATATCTGGAATATGCCCTAAGTTAGTGAATCTTCTCATATGGCCCAGGTCCTTTTCAGGCTGCTTCTCTGTGCTAGTACCCAGTGATTTAATTTATGCACAAACACTTCAGTTTCTTACAGTCTCCTACAGTTTCTCCTCGTAGTCTCAGCTCTCCCAGAAGCCCCACTGGTTTACAAAGCCAGATATTATTGGGGCTGATTTTCTCATGCAGCTCCCCCAGACTTGGAAGCCCAATGTGGGGCTTGGAATCCTTGTGCCTAGAGGGGAACTCTGCAATTGTGGTATCCCTTTGGCTTCTGAGTTGCCACACCATGGATGGGGGTTCTGACAAGACCATGTCACGAACCTCCTACCTGTGTAAGTGGCCTTTTCTTTATATCCTTGGTTGTGGAAAAATCTGTTCTGTTAGTCTTCAGGTGATTCTCAGAGAGAGTTGTTCTGTATGTAATTGGAGTTTTGCTAGGTCTATTGGAGAAAGTGAACTCAGGATCTTCCTACTCCACATTTTTTTTCAGGGCTGAATCTTCAGCATATGGCAGTTCCCAGGCTAGGGAAATTGGAGCTGTAGCTGAGGCCTATGCAACAGCCACAGCAACACTGTATCTGAACTATATCTTCGATGAGAACCTATGCTGCAGCCTGCAGCAATGCTGGACCCTTAACCCACTGAACAAGGCCAGGGATCCAGCGTGCATGCTCAAAGAGACAGTGTCAGGTCCTTATTAATTCACTGAGTCACAGTGGGAACTCCCCTACTCTACCATTTTGATTTGGCTATGATTTACTTTCCTGGTGCTTATACACCCTCTCTGGCTTCCTTTTTCTTCTTTCCTCCTTCCCTTCCTTACTCTCTCTCTGTCTCCCTCCCTCTCTCCCTCCTGATTCTCCTTGCTTTGTTCCTCCCTCTCTCCCACTATTCCCCCTCCCTTCCTTGTTTCCTTTTTTTTCTTTTTGGAGTTTTATTTTTTCCATAAATTCATTGTGTTGCTCCCCTCTTAAGTTTCTCTTCTAAGCTTTATTCTCTTTGGATGATAGACACATTTTTAGTTCTTCTGTATGGTCCCATGAAGTTTTTTCTAGAGCTGACTCTTTCAGTGAGCTGCTGCTGCTATGTGTATGTATGTGTGTGTGTCCGTCTGCCTGTGCATGTGCTGGTAATAAGCTTAGCTGCCTATATTCTTTGACTTAGGCAAGGAAGAGAGCTGGAGGACATAGTGAAGGGACCCGCTGTTCAGCTTGCAACTATTCATTTAATTTACCTGTTCTCAGTCTGGCTCCTTACCTTTTACCTTGGCCAGTCCTGGTATCCTCTTGTGTTCAGTTTGTATCAGGCATAAATCTTTTACCTCCTTCAGGTAAGGGGAGGCAACTGTCACCTGACTACTTTGGTTGAAGTGGAGTTTCTAATAAGCTTTAAAAGAGAGTGTCTCAACAATTTCTTTTTAAAAAAGTGATCTCAGCTTTATACTTGAAGTCATTCATTAGGATGAGAAATCAAATTTTAGAAATTTGGAAAAACAAAAAAAATCGTCTTATGAACTAATTAGTGACTATGTAAAAGAGAAGGCTTGGAGTCTTTTTTATTTAATTGCTTACTGTCTGGGAGTAGTTGCTAAGGATATTGTCATATTATTATGAAGCTATTTTAGCTCTGAATCTAGGAAGCTGATTGCCCATATTAGCTGATAAATTATTTGTCTTACCTACAGACCTTAACAAAATTTCCCTTAAAATATCCATGGCTTCAAATTATGGCTTTGGAGACTATATATTTACAATGTTTATTTATATTAACTGAAGAATTTTCTCAAGGTTTGTATTTCCAATTTTGACACTTTACCAGCAAACCCTCCCCCACACTTACTTTCCTGTAATCTCTGATGAGTCAATCTTTTCTTCATTACCTACAGGGAAGTAAACTGCATTCTATTCAAAATTGTTCTTTTCAAAGTTTGCCCAGATGAAGACCATTGGTAATACCACATTGGGAGACTTTAGTCTCTTTTCATATGTACCTTGGAATTTTTATAAATTTTGCCTATTTGTTTCTCACCTTTGATCAGTGGAATATATCCCAAAGGGTGATAGTTAGCACAGGAAATCATTTTCAGTTAAAGCACAATTGTATATAAAGAAAATTGAAAGAAAAACAGAACTTAATACTCAGTGAATATACAGCTTTACTAACGTATTCTTGTAATAAAACATAATGCTTGTTTTAGATAAGGGAACAGATTTTATAACTGTGGATTTTTAAAATTGAGGTAAAATTGGTATATAAATTTATATTAGTTTCAGGTGTATGACATAATAATTCACTATCTGAGTATATACAAAGTGATCAGTTACCACAATAAGTCAAGTTACCTTCTGTCACCATACGGTTGACTCTCTTTACCTTTTTTGCCCAGTCCCATCTCCCTCTCCCTCTGGTAACCATCAGTCCATTTGCTGGATCTGTGGGTTCTGTTGTGTTGTGTTGTTTGTTTTGTTTAATAGATTTTATATATAAGTGAAATCATATGGTATTTGTGTTTCTCTGACTTATTTCACTTAGCATAATGCCCTCAAAACCCACCCCTGTTGTCACAGATGTCAAGATTTCCTACTTCTTTTTTTTTGGACGCCCTTTTTTTTGGAGGCATATAGAGTTCCTGGGCCAGGGATTGGATCCAAGCTGCAGTTGTGACCTATAACACAGCTGCAGCAATGCTGGATCCTTAACCCACTGTGCAGAGTTGTGGGGATTGAACCCATGCCCCAGTGCACCAGAGATGCCACCAAGCCCATTGCACCACAGCACGACCTCCAAGATTTTCTTCTTATTTGAAAACAAAAAGACACTTACAGAATGGAAGAAAATAGTGTCAAATGATGCAACTGACAAGGGCTTAATCTCTAAAACATTCAAACAACTTATACAACTCAGCAAAAAAGCCACCAACCCAATGGAAAAATGGGCAAAAGACCTGAAGATATACAGATTGCCAACAAGCACTTGAAAACATGCTCAACATCACTGATGATTAGAGAAATGCAAATCAAAACTACCATGAGATACCACCTCACACCAGTCAGAATGGCTATCATTAATAAGTCCACAAACAACAAATGCTGGAGGGGGTGTGGAGAAAAGGGAACCCTCCAGCACTGTAGGTGGGGATGTAAGCTAGTACAACCACTATGGAAAACAGTATGGAGGTACCTTAGAAAGCTATGCATAGAACTACCGTATGACCCAGCAGTCCCACTCTTGGGCATGGGATATCCTGACAAAACTTTCCTTGAAAAATACACTTGCACAGGTATGTTCATTGCAGCACTATTCACAATAGCCAAGACATGGAAACAACCCAAATGTCCATCGACAGATGATTGGATTAGGAAGATATGGTATACATATACAATGGAATACTACTCAACCATAAAGTAGAATTAAATAATGCCATTTGCAGCAACATGGATGGAATTAGAGACCCTCATACTGAGTGAAGTAGGTCAGAAGGAGAAAGACAAATACCATATAATATCACTTATATCTGGAATCTAATATACTGCACAAATGATTCTTTCTACAGAAAAGAAAATCATGGACTTGGAGAACAGACTTGTGGTTGCCAAGAGGGCCGGGGAGGGACTGGGATGGTATGGGATTCTGGGGTTAATAGTTGTAGACTATTGCCTTTGGGATGGAAAAACAAGGAGATCTGGCTGTATAGCACCAGGAACTATGTCTAATCATTTATGACATATTTATGTACATATGTGTAACTGGGTCACCATGCTGTACAGTTGAATAATTGACAGAAATCTGTAAACCATCTATAATGGAATAAAAAGTATTTCCTTCTTTTTTATGTATGTAGTATTACATATAAAGTTTTATATATGTATTATTTTCCATTCATCCATTGATTAACCCTTATGTTGTTTCCATATACTGTCTATTGTAAATAATGCCACAGTGAATATGAATATATACATTTTTTCAGATTAGTTTTTCCATTTCTTTTGACTAAATATCCAGAAATTGAATTGCTGGTGGTAGCTCTATTTTTAACTTTTTTTTGTCTTTTTGTCTTTTTTAGGGCCACACCCATGGCATATGGAAGTTCCCGGGCTAGAGGTTGAATTGGAGCTGTAGCTGCTGGCTTACACCACAGCCACAGCCTTGTGGGATCTGAGCCCCGTCTGTGACCTACACCACAACTCGTGGCAACATGGATCCTTAACTCACTGAGCAAGGCCAGGGATCCACGTATCCTCATGGATGCTAGTCAGATTTGTTTCCACTAAGCCATCATGGGAACTCAAGAGGTATTTCTAAGGTTTATAAAAGTAGCATAAAAAAATATATTCTTATCAAAATAGTTGACCTAGAATGATTAGCTTATTTTAAAGAACTGTTCAGTATGGTCATATCTTGGTAATGGGGTTTCAAAGTGAGAGAATTTTCATCTTATTTAGACATTCTGTATCTTATCATAGAAACTTCTTTACCATAGTAATTTTTGTAACTGTTCACAAGCATAATTTTAATTTATAAAACTTTTAACATTGAAAGTGTACAATTATAAATAGGAAATCAAGTGTATAATATATAGAATATCCATATAAAGGAAGATTGCAGCTCTAGTAAAGAATCAGGTATGTCACAGGGACATTTAAGGGAAGTATGTTCAGGATGTTATGCTGCATGAAAAATGAAAAGGAAGTTACAGAGGAAAAGCTGTATAGTACAGTCTACTTTGTGTAAAGAAAAGTGACATATGTAGAGTTCCCATTGTGGTGCAACAGAAATGAATTTGATTGGGAACCATGAGGTTGCCGGTTTGATCCCTGGCCTCGCTCAGTGGATTAAGGACCTGAAGTTGCCGTGAGCTGTGGTGTAGGTTGCAGATATGGCTTGGATCTGATGTTGCTGTGATTGTGTTGTAGGCTAGCAGCTGTAGCTCAGATTTGACCACTGGCCTGGGAAACTCCATATGCTGCAGCGTGGCCCTACAAACCAAAAAAAGAAAATAAAGAAAATGACATGTGTAAGTGTCCATAATAGAAAGATCTTGAAAAAAATGTGGATTCATACTTGGCTGGGAAAAAAAAAAAAGGAATTAATTACTAATACTTGTGACAATAAGAGGCAGAAACCCCCAAACATTATTTTGAGCAAAAGAAATCATAAACAAAAGGAACATAAAGTATAAGAAAAGGCAAAACAAATCTGTGACGTTTGAAATCTAATTATTAGTTACCTCTGGGATGGTGAGGAGGGCTTGTTGGAATTGACTAGACAGCAGCAATAGGCCTGTTGTATATCTTCATTGGGGTAATTATACGTTCATTAAAACTCACTAAATTGTACAGTTAAAACATGTACACTCTATATTATGTAAACCATTGCTCAATTTACAGAAATTATATGAGTGCATAGATGTATGTATATGTGTACAAACATGATTACATATTCATAAAATAATACCGTAAAAAAACTACGTATCCTGCTATTTAGATTGGGGGAGTAGGATGCAGGGGAAGCATTTACATTTGTATTCCATATGCATTTTAATTTTAATAAGCAGATTACTCTTATAATACAATAGGAAATAAATTTGAAGTGCAGTTTGAATCCTAAAAAGCACTGATTTTTAAGTTTTAAGACAGAGGTGCTCCCCACCAACACCTCTTTTCCGTGTCCCTGCTCTAATAGAAATGCCTTTTCTAGGGGCCTGCTTGCTACTGGGTTGGCTGGAGGTGATTCAGAAATTGAGCATACTGGAGAAAAAGAAAGCAACAGAGGAGGGGGCGACAGGTAAAAAAATCAGTTCCGAGTTTCAGCAGAAATGTCTCAAGGATCAAGCACAGAAAGGAAAAGTTCTGCAATATGTCCAGTTCCAGAGTTTTCTTACAGTGTCTGCAGCAACCTTCCATGTTTATAAGAGTTGCTTGGAAAACTGGTGGGTGCACATGCCAGGTCAGCAGTGACTGCTATCTCCTCAGGAGAACCAAAACCAAAAAATTGAATGCAACTGTGAGGCCTGTCATCAGCAAGTGTTAGCTCTTTAAAGAAGCCAAACCCAGAGGACTTTTAATGATTCCTTTGCTCCAAGCCCTCCTGCCGCCACTAGCTTTTAACTCAGCATTCCCTTGGGTTATTTTCCCCCTTCATCTTTTCAATTAATATAAAATATCTGCAGCACCAGAACTCAATTGCTAGTTCATGCTAACAAGTTTTTTTTACCTGTCCTGGTATCTTGACCTTCTAATACTTATAAATCCCAGGAGTTTCTAAACTCAGGCAATTAGTGCTTCAAATTTCTAACTCAACATCCCTTGCAGAGGGCAGAGAGAAAATTGGTTTTTCATAAAAGAATGAACTTTTTGCATGCCAACTCCCTGCTATTAAATTATATTGACAGCCATTGGCTCTAAGTTTTGTTGTTTTCTGGTCGTTTTTGTTAATTTAGTTGAGCCATAGAGATCACAACTTTTAATTTCTTAGTAAACTAAAGCAGATTCAAGTTTTCTACAGTTGATAGATAAGAGTTCCTAAATATCGATGGAAGAATAGGTTTTTCTGAAGTATAGGCTTCCGTCATTTACTACTGAAAAAATACAGTCTGTTTTGGTTTTGAGCAAGACTTTTGTGCGTTTTTGTTCAAGATTTGTCCTATTTTTCAGAGCATCCTGAGATATTCCCATAGAAGGGAAAGGCCTTTTAAAAGATTTTCAGTGTTCATATATGATTAATCTAGAGGAAAAATAAATGATGCATTATTTTTTATCTATCCTTACCTGAAGGTGTAAGTAGATATAATCTGTTGTTAATCAGTATTAGTGAGGAGCAAGGACTCCAAGGTGACAGATACAAATAGAAGAAGCCTAGATCTTTGAGCTATTTTAGGAAGTAAATCAATAGAAGATCCTTTTGACCCATATACCTTACTTTGTGAAAGGAGGAGATACTCTTTTTTCAGCTTCACTTTTAAAATTATTTTGATTATTTTTAAAGCAAATAGTATTCTAAAATTTTATTTTATTTTCATTAAGGTATAGTTGATTTACACTGTTGTGTTAGTCTCAGGTATACAGAAAAATGATTCATATATATGTATATATATATAATCTCCATTCTTTTTCAGATTCTTTTCCCATATATGTTGTTATAGAATGTTGAATAGATTTCCTTCTGCTATACAGTAGGTCCTTGTTGATTGTCTATTTTATGTATAGTAGTGTGTGTATGTTTATCCCAGACTCCTAATTTATTCCTCCCTTTCCAGGAGACAGACTTTTAACTGAGTGAAGAAACTCAGATTTGGGGAGGTTTGCTTGCTTAGCACAGACTTTACCAAGACTATCTCATTGATGGTAGTCATGACTAATTTTAGCAATTTCATAAAAGGGAATATATTTTTGTGGTTAGATGGAATCAAATGTTGTCCAGAGATTTTTGAACATAGCTGAAGTTTCAGAATTATTCTTGGAGTCACTCCAAAATTTTGGAAACACCTCATCTTAATAAGCTAATATGATAAACATTTTTATTGTTTGAGTTGTCAAAAAAATCTTGGTTGGATGATGTTTAAGAAGTGAAGGGAGTTTTCTTTGACATTTTTGGCTTCATGTTGGGCATAAGTCTGTATTCCATAAAAAAGGGAATAAAAGAGGTAGGAAAGAACAAAAAAAGGGTGCCAGATATGAAAGTGAAGGAAGAAAATTTTATTGAACATACTTTTAAAACCCATTCTGGCTATGGGGTGGGGAGGTGAAATCAGTCAGTTAAATAAAATTATTGAGATTATCGTGATGTGCTTTTTAATAATATAGGTTATATGTACTTTAAAAAAAGAGAGCCATTTTGTAGAGTTACAGTATGATCCAGCAGTTCCACTCCTGGGCACATATCTGAAAAAGAGTCATATATATGAATCACTCTTTTGCACACCTGAAACTAAGACACCATTGTAAATCAAGAATATTTCCATTTTTAAACTAGCCATTTTTTTTACTGTGAAATACATATTAAAATTGGTCATGGTATGACATACAATGAAAATTTTAAATCTATTTTATATTTTTATTTGTTGTAAAAGCTTAGTTTCTTAAAAAATTTAAGGGAATCAATAAATAATCAGTGATATCAGGTGATGTACCCCCTTGGACGATTTTAATTATGATTTGAAATCTCATAATTAGTTTGGACATATAATGTGAATAAATCAGTGACTATTGCCCTTAAATAATTTCAAAGTCCCCTTCATTGCCTGTAGGATCCTGCATGGATGGTCCCTTTTCCCCTTCAGTCTCACCTCCTCCTACCTTATTTGCTATGCCTCTGCACTGTAGATTTCCATTTTTATTACTTTATTATCCTAGGCACTTGCCTTCTTCAGGGCTGTAATATTGCTTATAGTATTTTTATCTGTTTCTAGAAACAAGGTTGTGTTGCCTTCAAAAATAGTTGTGAAGTTTTCTCTTTGCTTCTATTATTTGTAAGATTTTGAGTAATACTAGTTTTATTGTTCTTTTCACATTTGGAAGAATTCACCAATTAAGTTGTTTGCCTAGTATTTTCTTTGTTGGAAAAATGTATAACAAATTTAATTCATATAATAGATATCTGGAGTTCCCATTATGGCTCAGTGGAAACAAATTTCACTAGTATCCATGAGGATGTGAGTTTGATCCCTGGCCTTGCTCAGTGGGTCTGGCATTGCCATGAGTTGTGGTATGGGTCACAGACATGGCTCAGATCTCACATAGCTGTGGCTATGGCATAGGCTGGCAGCTACATCTCCTATTCGACCTATAGCCTGGAAACTTCCATATGCCATGAGTGCAGCCTATAAAGCAAAAAGAAAAAAAAAAGAAAAAATTCATTATTTAAATTTTCTATTTATTTTCATGTCAGTTTTGGAAAGTTAAATGTTTTTAGGAAAGTACCCATTTTATATAAATCATCAGGCATACTTTTACGTTTTTATTGTATTTCTATAGCAAAGTATCATCTTTCATTCCTATCACTGATAATTTGTGTTTTCTTTTTTGATCCCTACCTTGATTCTGTTGTGGTCTGAAAACTGGGAAGATTTTTTTTTTTATAATGAATGTGTGCTGATTAATTTTACATGTCAGTTTGGGCGACAAGATGCCCACATTTTTTTGTCAAACATTCTGGTGTTTCTTTGAAGGTATTTTCGGGTAATATAACATTTAGATTGGTAAGACTGAGTAAATCAGATTTCTCTTCATAATGTGGATGGATCTCATCTAATCAGTTGAAGGCTTGAATAGAACAAAAGCTGACCCTCGCCCTAGGAAGAGAGAATTCTCCTTCCTGATCATCTTTGAACTGACACATTTTCTTGCTGGGCCTATATAGAAGGCTGCTGACCTCTCGACTCAAACTGGAGCATTGATTCTACAGATTTTAGACTTGCTAGCCTCTATAATCATGTGAACCAATACATGATAGGATATAGATATATATATATAGTCTATCGGTTCAGTTCTTCTCGAGAACTCTGGCAAATACAGAACCTTGAGAGACGGTTTTATACAATATGAACATAAAAAGAATATGAAATCTATCATTGTTTGATGTAGCATTCTATATATGTTAATCAGTTCAGATTTAATTGTACCATTTATATATATTTTCTGTATTTACCCTTTTTGCTTTTTCTGTCAGCTATTGTAAGAAGTGTTAGTGTGTTCATTATTACTGTGAAGTTGTCTACTTATAGTTGGATAATTAATTTTATATGGTTTGAAGCCATACTATTTTATGCATATAGGTTTAGGATTTTGATATCTTATGATTATATTGACCCCTTTATTTGTGAAGTGTCACTCTGTCTCTAGTATTGTTACTTCCCTTAAAAACTGCTTTGAATTAGTATAATTATGTCAGTTTTTCTTTTTGTTAGAGTTTGAATTAAATAATTTTTTCAGTGTTTTCACTTGTACTCTTTCAGTGTCTTTAAAAGTAAGATGTGTTTCTTGTACACAGCATGTAAGCATTTAAAAATCCAATCTGGCGAGTTTCTGTCATGGCGCAGTGGAAATTAATCCAACTGGGAACCATGAGGTTGTAGGTTCAATCCCTGACCTTGCTCAGTGGGTTAAGGATCTGGCATTGCCATGAGCTGTGGTGTGGGTCGCAGACACAGCTTGGATCTGGCCTTGCTGTAGCTCTGGGCATAGGCTGACAGCAGCAGCTCTGGTTAAACCCCTATCCTGCGAGCCTCCATATGCTATGGGTGCTGCCCTAAAAGGACAAAAGACAAATAAATAAATAAATAAATAAATAAATAAATAAATAAAAATAAAATGAAAAAATCCAACTTGATAATCTTAGTTTTTTCCTTATAATATTTATTTCATTCATATTTAATATTAGTACTGATAGCTTTGGGCCCATATCTTTAATTTTACAGTTTATTTCCTTTTTGACTAGTTTATGTTTCTCTTACTCTCCCACCTTCTCTTGGATAAAGCAACATTTAAATTCTTCCATATTTTATTATGAATTATATACTTTTTATTTCCTATTTAGGGCTGCACCCGCGGCATGTGGAGCTTCCCAGGGTAGGCATCGAATCGGAGCTACAGCTGCTGGCCTACACCACAGCCACAGCAATGCCAGATCTGAGTTGCATCTGCAACGTACACCACAGCCACAGCAATGCCAGATCTGAGCTGCATCTGCAACCTACACCACAACTCATGGCAATGCTGGATCGTTAACCCACTGAGCAAGGCCAGAGATCAAACCCGCAACCTCATAGTTCCTAGTCAGATTTGTTAACTGCTGTGCCACAACGGAAACTCAGTTATGCACTTTTTTGATATAGTTTTATGCATTAGGGTTTTAAAATAATTGTCTAATAGAAAATTTTACTTTTACCACTTATATATTAATGCTGGAAACTTAGAAAATTTTAGCTTCGTACACCACTGCCTACTTTTGGAATAATCATTGCCTTCAAATTTAATACTACATGTTTTTAAGCATTACTAGAATCACTTCTATAATCAACATTCATTTATATTTATCCACGTATTCATCTTTTCTGGTATTATGAATTTTTTTCTATATGTCCCTATTTTAACTTCGTCTGCCAAAAGAATTTTCTTTAATGTATTTTTTTAAAGCAGCTTACTGGGAATGAATTATCTCAGTTTTTATTGAAAACATCTCAGTTATCTTCATTTGTGGTTGTGATTGTTGATTATAACATACTAGGTTTGCAGAAGGTTTTTTTCTTCGAACTTTGTAGAGGTAAATCCCATTGTCATATGGCTTTTTCTTGAAAAATCAGCTGAAAGTCTGACTGCTACTTTGAAGTTAATGTGTCATTTTCCTCTGACTTCTTTCAAAATTCTCTTGTATTTAGGTTTTAGCAGAATTGTTATGACGTGCTAGATGTCATTTCTTTATATTTATCGTAATTTGAGTTCTCTTAAGCTTCTTAAGTCTGTGGATTGATGATGACTTTTTATTGTTTAAGAGCCATTACCTCTGTGAAATGTTTATTACAACCCAGTCTCACTTCTTTTCTAGAACTCCAATTCCTTCACTATTCTTCTAAGTCTCCAATTACACATGAATTAAAAAGTTTAGCTTCCATTTGACAGTTATTGGTGTTTCACATATTTTTAAGCCCTTTTAGGATTTATTTTCTCAGTACTTAAGTTAGATATTTTTTATTGATCAGTCTTATAATTCATCATATTTTTATTATTCTGTGTCTAATCTGCTGGTAAATTTTGAATTTTCTCCCAGATATTATATTTCTCAGTTCTAAAATAAATAATTTTTAGATTTATATTCTCTATTGACATTCTTCACAATTTTCCCAAATTTGTCTATATTTTACTGTATTTTTAAGCCTAATAACCAAAGTTATTTTGAAGTCCTTATCTGCTAACGCCAATATCTGGATCACCTATCAATCTGTCTCTATTTTCTAGGTATTGTTTCCTCCTTTGATTATAAGTTGTTTGTTTCTATTTCTTGGCATATTCAGAAGTTGATTGGATGCTACATATTTTATATAAAAAAGAAATTGTAAAGTCATATCACCCCACCAGAAGGATTTTTACCCTGTCCACTGCTATGAAGATAGAATGGGCAGATAATCATTAAGGACACAACTCATACAACTCAACAACGAAAAAACAACTCAATCAAAAAATGGGCAGAAGACCTTAATAGACATTTCTTTAAAGAAAACATACAGATGCCCAGCAGGCACATGAAAAAATGCTCAACATCACTAATTATTAGAGAAAGGAAAATCAAAACTACAATGAGGTACCACCTCATACCAATTAGAATGGCCATCATTAGTCAACAACAGCAAATGCTGGAGAGGATGTGGAGAAAAGGGAAGCCTCCTTCACTGTTGGTGGGAATGTATGGAAACCAGTATGGAGGTTCCTCAGAAAACTAAATGTAGAACTACTGTACAATCCAGCAATCCCACTCCTGAAAATGATACTTGCACCCCTATGTTCACTGCAGCACTATTCACAATAGCCAAGACATGGAAACAACCCAAATGTTTATATATACAATGTAATACTACTCAACCGTAAAAAAGAACAAAATAATGTCATTTGTAGAAACATGGATGGAACTAGAGATTCTCATACTAAATGAAGTAAGTCAGAAAGAGAAAGACAAACACCATATAACAGCACTTATATGTGGAGTCTAAAATATGGCACAAATAATCCTCTATAAAACAGAAACAGATCATGGACACTGAGAGCAGACTTGTGTTTGCCAGTGGTGAGGGGGACGGGAGAAGGGGAACTGACAGGGAGTTTGAGGTTGGTATATGAAAACAGTTGCATTTAGAAAGGATAAGTAATGGGGTCCAACTATACAGCACGGGGAACTGTTTCCAGTCTCTTCAGTTGAAACATGATGGAAGATAGTATGAAAAAAAAAAGATTATGTGTGTATGTATGAATCGCTTTGCTGTACAGCAGAAATTGACAGAACATTGTAAATCAACTATATTTTAATAAAAAGTTAAAAAAAATCATTAGGAACATAGTGAACTCAATAATACCATCAGTCAGCTGAATATAATGCACATCTAGACTGCTTCATTTACCAACAGCAGAATACACATTCTTCCCAAGCCCACATTTACCAAATAAACCACACTCTGGACTATAAAACACACCTTAAAAGTAATAAAAATTATATGATATCTACTCTCAGATCACAATGGGAGTGGAAATCAATAGCAAATATAACTGGAAAAATCTTCAAGTGAGTGGAGATTAAATAACATACTTCTAACTACCAATGGATCAAAAAAGCACTTTCAAAGTAAATTAAGGAATATTTTGTACTAAATGAAATAAAAACACAACTTATCAAAATTTGTAGGAATCAGTGAAAACACTGCTTAGAGGTGAATTTATAGCATTGAATGCAAGTACTGGAAAAGAGTAAAGATGTAAAATCAACCATCTAAATATACATCTTCGGAAACTAGAAAGGTAAAAAAAAAAAAAATCCAAAGTAAAATAATATAAATAAGAACTTGAGCAGAAATCAATGAAACTGAAAACAAGAAATCCATAGGGAAAGTGAAATCAAAAACTCTTTTTTGAAAGAATCAATAAAATAACTAATTTTCTAACCAGACTAAGAAAAAAGAGGGTACACAAATTAATAACTGCAGAAGTGAAAGAGGAGATGTCACTCTAGGTCCTAGGAATTTTAAAAGAATAAGAGAAGCTTACTATGAACAAAATGTTTCCCACAAATTTTGATAATCTAGATGGACCAATTTCTTACACAATTTGGTAAGACTTGAAAGGGAAGAAATGGATTATATGAATAAGTCTCTATCTATTAAAGAAATTGAGTCAATAGTTAATGACCTATCAACATAGGAAGCACTACTCCCAAATGGATTTGCTGATGAATTCTACCAAATATTTAAGGAAGAAATCATACCAATTATCTGCAGTATCAGAGAACAGAAACAGAGAGAATGCTTCATAACTAATTCTATGAAGCCCAGAGTACCTAATACCAAAACCAGGTAAAGACATTGTAAGAAAACTGCAAACCAACATCTCTCATGAATATAGATGTAAAGATCCTCAATGAAATAGTAGTAAAATCTGAAAATCAATTAAAGTAACCCATTACATCAACAGGCTAAAAAAGAGAAATCATATGGTCATTTCACTAGAAATGGAAAAAGAATTTGATAAAATACAAAACCCATTCATGATAAGCTCTCAGTAAACTAGCAATAGAAGGTAACATTCTCAGCTTGATAAAGAATATATAACAAAAAAACTGTATCTAACATCATACTTATCTGAGAATATCAAAGCTTTCCCACCAAGAGTAGGTACAAGGCAAGGATATCCCTTCTTACCATTCCTTTCAACACTGCCCTGGGAGTCCTCACTAATGCAATAAGATGAGGAAAGGAAATAAAAGATATACAGAGAGAGAAGTAAGAAATAAAACTGTCATTGTTCAGAGACGACAAGATTGTCTATGCAGAAAATCTGGAAGAATCCTAAAAAAAAAAAAAAAATCTCCTGGAACTAATAAGTAATTAGCACAAGACTGCAGGATACAAGGTTTATATACAAAAGGGTGTTGCTTTCCTGTATACTAGCAATGAACAATGGGATTTGAAGTAAAAAACACAATGCCATTTACACAACACTACCCCCTGCCAAAATCTAATAAAATATGTACTAGATCTATATGAGGAAAACCATAAAATTCTGATGAATTAAATCAAACTGAATAGAAGGAGAGAGAGTCCAAGTTTTGGAATAGGAAGACTCAAGATGTCAGTGTACTTCCAACTAGATTTATAAATTAAATGTAATCCCAATCAAAATCCCAGCAAATTATTTTTGTGAATATTGACAAACTAATTCTAAATATTATTTGGAAAGGCAAAAAATCTAGAAAAGCCAACATAAAATTGAAGAAGAACAAAGTTGGAGGGCTAATACTATCCGACCTCAGAGTAACTAAAAAGCTACAGATATAGACTGACACAAATGTAGTCAACTGATCTTTGATGAAGGAACTAATATAATACAATGCAGCAAAGATTTATTCAGCAAAATGGTGCTAGAACAATTGGAAATCCACTGCAAAAAAAATTGAATATAGACACAAGACTTATACCCTTCATAAAATTTAACTCAAAATGGAGCATAGAAGTGAACTTAAAACACAAAACTATAAACTGCATAAGATAACATAGGAGAAAATTTAGAATGACTTTGGATATGATGAAAACTTTTAAGATACAACACCAAAGAAACAAACATGTAGTAAATAATTGATAAGCTTCACTCATTAAAGTTAAAAACTCTGCTCTGCATAAAACAAGGTTACAAGAATGAGAATATAAGCCATAGACTGCATAGGCACAACTGATAAAGGATGCTTATTCAAAATGTGCAAACTTAACAATAAGAAAACCAGCAGCCTGGTTGAAAAACAGGCCAAAAACCTGAATGGACACTTCATCAAAGAAGATATACCAATGACAAATAAGTATATGAAAAGATGCTCCACATCATATGTCATCAGGGAAATGCAAATTAAAACAGCAACAAGATACCATTACACACCATTAGAGTGGCCAAAATCCAGAACACTGACAACATCAAATACTGGTGAGGATGGAGAACAACAGGAACTCGCATTACTCATGGTACTGAAAAAGGATTCAGCCACTTTGTAAGACAGTATGATAATATCTTGCAGAACTAAACATATTCTCACCTACTATCTAGCAATCACATTCCTTGATATTTACCCAAAGGGGCTGAAAACTTATGTCCACACAGAAACCTGCTCATGAATGTTTATAGAAACTTTATGCATAATTCTTGGCAATAATCAAGATGTCATTTTGTAGGTAAATGAACAAACTGGTACAACCAGACAATTAAAATTAATCAGAGCTAAAAATAAATGAGCTATCAAGCCATGGTGTGACACGAAGGAAACGTAAATGCATATTACTTAGTGAAGGACGCTAATCTGAAAAATCTGCGTGCTGTATGATTCCAACTGTATGACATTCTGAAAAAGGTGGACTCTGGAGACAGTTAAATGAACAGTTGTTGCCAGATTTTGAGGCGAGGAAAGAATAGGCAGAGCATGGAGGATTTTCAAGGCAGTGAAAATACTCTGTATGGTAACATACGATGTATGCATGTCATTATACACTTGTCCAAAGTCACAGAATATACAACACCAGGGGTGAACCATTATGTAAACCATGGACTGTGTGATTATGATGTGTCAGTGCAGATTATCAGTTATAACAAATGTACCACTTTGGTGAAGGATGTAGATAATGGGGGAAGATACGCATGTATGGGAGTAGAGGGTATATGGGAAATCTCTATGCTTTATCTTCAATGAATCAATAAAACCAAGAGTTGGTTCTTTGAGAAGGTAAACAAAATTGACAAACCTCTGGCTAAACTCACCAAGAAGAGGAGAGAAAAAACACAAATAAAATAAGAAATGAAAAAGGAGAAGTCACAGCAAATATTACAGAAATACAAAAAAAAACCATGAGAGAATACTATGATCACTTGTATGCCAAAAAATTTGACAACCTGAAGAAATGGACAACTTTTTAGAGACTTACACCCTGCCAAAACTGAATCAAGAAGAAATAGATCAACTAAAGAGACCGATCACTAGAAATGAAATTGAGTATGTCATCAAAACACTCCCTACAAATAAAAGTCCAGGACCAGATGGTTTTACAGGTGAATTCTACCAAACATACAAAAAGGAACTCATACCCATTCTCCTTAAACTTTTCCAAAAGGTTGAAGAAGAAGGAACACTCCCTAAGACATTCTATGATGCCAACATCACCTTAATTCCAAAACCAGACAAAGACACCACGAAGAAAGAGAACTATAGGCCAATATATTTGATGAATATAGATGCAAAAATTCTCAACAAAATTTTAGCCAACCGAATCCAACAAAATATCAAAAAGATCATACACCATGACCAGGTGGGATTCATCCCAGGTACGCAAGGATGGTACAACATATGCAAATCAATCAACGTCATACACCACATTAACAAAAGAAAAGTGAAAAGCCACATGATCATCTCTATACATGCAGAAAAAGCATTTGACAAAGTCCAACATCCATTCATGGTCAAAACTCTTACCAAAGTGGGAATACAGGGAACATTCCTTAAAATAATAAAGGCCATTTACGAAAAACCCACAGCAAATATAATACTCAGTGGAGAAAAGCTGAAAGCCTTTCCGTTAAAATCTGGAACAAGAAAAGGATGTCCACTCTCGCCACTGTTATTCAACATAGTATTGGAAGTCCTAGCTACAGCAATCAGACAAACAAAAGAAATAAAAGGCATCCAAATAGGAAGAGAAGAGGTAAAACTGTTACTGTATGCAGATGACATGATACTGTATATAGAAAACACCAAGGACTTAACCCCAAAATTACTTGAACTGATCAACAAATTCAGCAAAGTAGCAGGATATAAGGTTAACATTCAGAAATCAATCGCATTTCTGTATACTAACTTTGAAATATTAGAAAAAGAATACCAAAATACTTTACCTTTTCAAACAGCACCCCAAAAAATCAAATACCTGGGAATAAACCTGACCAAGGAGGTGAAAGACTTATATGCAGAGAACTACAAAACATTAATCAAGGAGATCAAAGAAGATACAAAGAAATGGAAAGATATTCCATGCTCATGGGCCGGAAAAATTAATATTGTAAAAATGGTGATACTACCCAAAGCAATCTACAGATTCAG
>PVHT021183693.1:12363717-12384117 GCA_004024745.2 Catagonus wagneri
GGGGGGGGGGTGGGATGGTATGGGAGACTGGAGTTAACGGTTGTAGACTACTGCCTCTGGGATGGAAAAGCAAGGAGATCCGGCTGTGTAGCATTGAGAACTATCTCTAATCACTTGTGATGACTCCATATATGTATGTGTAACTGGGTCACCATGCTGTGCAGCTGGAAAATTGACAGAAATCTGTAAACCAGTTATAATGGAAAAATAAAAATTAAAAAAAAATAAAACCCCTGTAGAAATAAAGTTGTAATTTTTAATAGAGAAATGATCACCCTCATCCAATCATAGACTAAACTCAGGCTGAGATACGTTTTTGGTAAGATTCAGTCTACCTCTGTTTTTTGTCTGCACCTATGGTTGTCTTCAATAAACCTTTAATTCAGAATTTACTGTCTTTTGTCTCTTTAGTACTAAGAAATTGGAATTTCCACTCTAGTTTTCAGAGTTATTTGAATTAGCTCTCTCATTTTGTGCTCTACATGTCTTCAGAATATAGCAAAGTCTTGAAATGGAGATGAGTTGTGTGGTTGGATTTCCAATTTTTATCATTCTAACCCACATAACTTCCAAAAGTGTGATTGTTTATCTGTGCTTTAGCAGCAAGCTCTCTGTCTTCACACTCATATTCTTAGCCTTTGTTTATACTTAGAAGCAGAAAATATCCCCAGGGAAAAATGAAACCATAGATCCTTAGTCTACCTCTGAATTTACTTCTGTTATCTCAGGAATTCAAGTCTTCTAAATCTTTCTGCTTAAGCAGCTCCCTGAAACCTTAAATTTTTTTTTATAAATTGCCTGACTTTTCTAGTTGTCATGAATACTTCATCCTGCCCTGAAGCAGAAATCTGATATACGTATTACATTTATCTAGAGGGCTCCTAAAATTACAGAAATTTTAAATCTTTCCTGTGCTACGGATTTGTTTTTCTAACTGCCTTCAGAACTTTTTAATTTTAATGTGTTCAAACATATCCCTTTATTCTCCCATATATGTGATGATGTCATCAGATTTCAGATCACCACCATGTTGGGGGTTAGGGATGGTTGTGTATTAAATGAGGGGAAGTCCTTGTTGAGAAAGTAACCTTTGAACAGAACAAAGAGTAGGAACAAGCTATGGAAATTTTTGAGGAAAGACTAGTGGGAACAGCAAGTTCAAAGGCACTGATACGGAAATGTGCCTGCTGCTTTTGTATAATGGCAAGGAGGTCAATATGGCTGTAGTTGAATGAGCAAGGGGGAAAGTAATAACAGATAAATTCGATCCTGGGCTGATCTAAGCACTGTCTTTAACTCTTCATTGTCTTTCAACTCTTCACATCCAATAAATATCATGTTCTTCACATACATTTCTCATTTATAATTCTGTTTCCACCACCTTCATTTGTCTCTTATTATCCATAGATAATTGCAAATTGGAAACTGATATTCCCAGTCTTGGAATTCTGTACTCCAATAAATTCCAAACAAAACATTTCCTTCTGCTATAACCACAGTTATGGTCACAGGGTAAGACTTTAAAAATCCCTGTGAATTTTTCCATGAAAATTCATAAATAGGCCAATTGAATAGGGAAAACTACCCATTTCCTACAATAGGTTTTTGGGATGTTTGAATATGAATAAAGTTACTCCATTTTAAAGTCTTCCACAATATTAGAAAAAGCAGAATTTTGAAATCTCTAAATCTATTCAAAAGTTAAATGGATTTGCTGAGTATAAGACTGGGTTAATAAAGGAATAAAGTTTTCAACTTCCTATTGTTGGGAAAAATCTAAGTAATATAATCATTTGCTCTCATGACTTCTCGGCAAAAATTTCACCAAAAAACCCCACAGTGCTCTGTTCTCTCAGTCAGCTTCTACCTAGAAAGTATTTTGAATTTTACATTGATGTCAGTTCTTTTCCCATATACATTATGCTGAAGTGATAAAGCTTTCACAAAATAACCAAACTTTGTTCCTAGTGAAAAAGTGATTTTTAAGAAACACAAGAATAAGAGTGTGTATTGTCCATATAGCCTCCACTTCCTCATTCTTTCAGTAACACAATTAAAAATTGGTTCTGCAAGCTCCATATATATCCTTTGGGAAAACATCTGTTGTTTTCTGCGAAGTGAAATAACATCAGTATGCCTTTTCATCCATGGACTTGGATCATCTGCCTCTAATATGGCATATTTGAGAATCTTATAATTCTTCTGTTTGAAAAAAAAGATCAAATACCAAAAAATATATTTGAAAACAACAGTAATACAAATCTGATTTCTCAGGGAAATGTTAGAATACTTGAGTTTTTTTTTTTTTTGGTAAGAAAAGCAAAACATGGCTTCTATGGTTAACACTGAAATTGTTCCTTTTGAGCAGGAAAACAGAAGCTGCTGTAGCAAGGGAGGAAAAGAGAAAAGAAATGAAAAAGGATAGTGGGTAAATTTCATACCATGTATTCTAGATAGCAGGTTCAAAAATGTTTGCAATATATTGTAAAGAATGAAATACGGGAGTAATGCAAAGAGAATGAAATATTTATTAGAGTAAGTAAATTTAAAATCTCATGTTTTTTAAAAAAGTCAAGCGTGTATATTCAATTAATATAAACACTTTTTAATCTGTTTCTCACTTGAGTAAATAAAATTAACACTTGGGTTTTATGTAAATAGATGTGGCAAAAACAATTGTCACTGCTATTATTGTAGACACTATACATATTTATATAGGTATATGTGTGTAATGTAGAATATAACATTCTCCTAACATAAACTGTGTTTTAAATGTTGCATGAAAACCATGACTGATTTCTCAATTCATTTGCCTGTTTAGGTTTTTCAGAAGAGGTTTTCTGAATCTGTAAAAAAGGGAATTTAATTTTTCAGCTTCAACTTTTGTGATTTAAAAGTCTGCTCAAATCTTAAATTTTAAAAGTGTTAGAAGTTTTAGCATTGGCTTATGAAAACGATACATAAGAGTGTATTCTCTTCTATCAAAAATATTTCAATTTAAAATCTTCACCTGACCTGAAACACACCTAATTTGCTTTAATTTAGAGTTTCATGTAAAACCCAAGACCTTTGATGAGTAAGGAGCTGTTGTATATGTATGGAGACACAATGCAGTGCACTGAAATTCACGTTGAGGCTGCATGAAATAGAGAAAGAGCAAAGCAGATTCTGAAGGGTTTATACTTTTAGATTCAAGGGAGCTGATTTGGGGCAGCTTTATGAAGGAGGTGAGCCATAGGGAAAATTTTCAAGAAGGACTGAAGCATCATTGAGCATAAAAGGGTGGAAAAATCATTTTGGGTGAGAGTGAAGAAATAGTGTCATGTAGGAAAAATGGAAAGCGATTTGGAGAAGATAAGATCTTGGGAGATGATAGCTCCTCCTTGCCATGTTTATTTAATGTTGAATTGAAAAAGCATATTAAAATGGAGAAAGTCTCTCAGAAACTACTCTACTTACAGGTAAGTATAAGTAAGCCTTCTTAAAGCTTTCAGCACTTAAGAACTTTCCTGGGCTTAAGTCTGATAATCAAGAAGGCAAAAACTAGTCTGAAATCCAAAAAGCTCTTAAAGCTAACATTTTATTGATAACTTATTGGTGGCAAACTCTAACCTGACTGGAGCTAACACAAAGCAACTTTTTATAGTCTTTCTTTATCCCACTTTATGAGACTGTTCATGGGTTTGACTGCAGAAATGCTAATGTATTTGGTTGGAATCCTGCCCTAGACCCTGCTAGAAAATATAGTTGGTCTATGCCTTACACTGAAGGTACAAGTGTTAACTTTTAAAGATTGAGAAATTTTCAAGTCCTATTCTTGTTTATACAGTGCTGTCTTATGTTCACTTTTTAAAATGCTATGTTTCTATGTTTATATATCTTATAATTTCCCTATTTCGTTCTTCTGTTTGTACCTTTTTTCTTCCCAAGTATACCACACTAAACTAGTGCCTGCAAAATTTTATTTCTGATGACTCCTCTTTATTAACGTTGTTTTAAATTCTAAGCATAAGTCTCAGAATGATATCTATTACTCTTAGCTCAGGATCATCTTCAAATCTAATGTGTGCTTTCATTTTTTATTATTTCTTAAAGGAATTACCAAGGAAGGTATATGTTGATGCAAAATACCAAAATTTGAAATATTCTGAAATTTATTTTATATTTAATCCTGCTACATTCATTCTGTGAGGGAACATTCTATAAGGATATATTCTCAATATTGTCAGCATATGTTATGTGAAGGCATAACATTAATATTTCAATTATTTTCCATTACAACTGAGAAATAAATATAACCTCTTTTCCTAAGCAGCTCAGAGTCCACTGAAGAGATAAGTACATTAACAAATAATTATAGTAGGATATTGAGTGCAATCACTCAAGGATGTTCAAGATACCATGCTTTGGAGATGCTTAAAAGGAGAGTACTCCAATAGAACATGATTGAATGCCCATGGTGAGATAGAAGTTTGGGGAATATGAAGTAACCATAACAAAGGTACTGGCAATGGAAAAAAAGTAACACAGAGAACACATGAGGGGAAACTGGCAAGGAAATTTAAGGTAACTAGTGTTACTAGTTGAAATACATACATGGGCCAAATCAAAAAGGACAATCTGAGGCTCTGGTAGGATTTGGGCTTTGTCTAAAGGCAATGAAACACATTGATTCAGAACCTTTGCATTTTAGAAAGATATTTCTGTTATGTTATTGAGGATAGATTAGGGGTTCTGGGACTGAATTTGGGGTGGAGCAGTTACAGGGGTTTGTGAGAAATACTGATGGGCTGGCTGAACTGAAGTGGTGGTTGTGAGCACAAAGCTGAGAAAGGACAAGGACTGCTGACGAGGACAGATTTACCAGTGAGTAGAGCATAGATTGTTGGTAGTTTGTAAACAGTCATGATGGGAATACTTATACTATAAAAATTGGCTCCCCTCATTTCTTCCCCCAAGAGTTCTTTTAAAAGATTTACCAGCATATGGTGCAACCACTATGGAAGACAGTGTGGAGGTACCTTAGAAAACTATACATAGAACTACCATATGACCCAGCAGTCCCACTCTTGGGCATATATCCAGACAAAAATTTCCTTGTAAAAGACACTTGCACACGCATGTTCACTGAGGCACTATTCACAATAGTCAAGACATGGAAACAACCCAAATGTCCATCGACAGATGACTGGAACAGTATTCCATCGTGTACATATGTGGTATATGTACACGATGGAATACTGTTCAGCCATAAAAGAGGATTAAATAATGTCATTGGCAGCAACACGCATGGAATTAGAGACCCTCATACTGAGTGAAGCAAGTCAGAAGGAGAAAGACAGAGGCCATATGAAATCTCTTATAACTGGAGTCTAAAACACTGCACAAATGAACCTCTCAACAGAAAAGAAAATCACGAACATGGGGAACAGACTTGTGGTTGCCAAGGGGGTGGGTGTGGGAGGGAATGGGGTTAACTAGTGCTTCCGTGATGGAAAAGCAAGGAGATCCAGCTGTATAATATAGGGAACTATGTCAATCACATGTGACAAATCCATATATGTACATGTAACTGGGTCACCACACGGTGCAGTTGGAAAATTTGATAGAAATCTGTAAACCAGCTATGATGCAAAAAAAAAAAAAAATTTACCAGCATAAGCATAACACTGAGAACATATCTGGAGTAGAAAAAAATGTATATTCCACATTTCTTTGGCTTATAAAATGTCATATATTAGTGGCACTGGGCCCAAGTTGGCTGTTAAATTATTTTAATTATTTAGAGTCTTTTATAAACACTTTCTTTTGTTTTTTTCAAGGAGAGAAAGAGAAAAAGAATTAGGTGCGGCGGTTATTGCATGACTTGAAAAAATGTAGGAGAGTCTTCTGCAGGTCTCTGGAGTTTCAGACAACTTCTGAGTTGCCACGCATATTTTATTTGCTCAGAGAGTTGTAATTGGAGTTGCATACTGAATCTTTGAGTTTTATAATATAAACAAAGGAAAGAATTACATTCTAAAGAGCAGAGTTAGCTTTAAGAATGTTGCCTGAAATAATAGTCCCTATAATCAGAAAAGAAATGTACTGTAACTCAAGTGTATTCATTTTGAGTGTATATATACATTACAGTTATTGGCATGCAGTCCTATAAAAAGCCACTCATAAACAAATATATTTATAATGTGGGCCTGGCTCTTCCTTTCTGAACAGGAATAGCTAATATTATTTTTATTTTCTATGTCTGATAGTAGATGCATTTATAATATACTAGCTGGTGTAATTTATTTTATTTTCACAAAACAAGACTTTGATACTGAAGGTAACTTGAACAATATACATAAAAACCTCTCCTTTTCCTACCATTTCCCACATTAGAGATATATATTTTATGCATGTTATAGCTGCCCCCTCTTCCTCTCTCTCCCTGTCCCCTCCCTCTTGCCTTCCTTTCTCCGCCCCCCCTTTCTCCATCTTTGTCTCTTTCTTAGGTCTTAAATTACTACTTTGAGTTGATCACAGAGTAAAATTTTTTAAAAATATACAGTGCATAGACTCCTTGTCCTCCATCCATCCACCGTCCTACTTGTCTCCCCTTCATTGTCTTCTTCACAGGTGACAAGTGTGATATGTATTCTCGTTGCTTCAGCCACACTCTTCTCTACACCAACCATGAAAATAACTTTTCTTTAGCATCTTAAGCAGCAGTTTGTTCCCTTACTTTTAGTAAGGGTAAAGATACAGCATAGGAGATGATCTAGAATATTTCATGTCCTAGTCAGTTATAAACAAACAACCTTAGACAACAAAAGTTTGTTTCTCATTGTTCTGGAAAGTGGAATGTCCTAGTTCCGTGTATCAGCAGATTCAGTGTCTGGTGAGGGCCCACTTTCTGGTTCATGGAGGACTGTCTTTTCTTTGTGTCCTCATATGGCAGGAGGGACAAGGGAGCTCTCTGGAGTATCTTTTACTGGGTACTAAAACCTTTCATGACGGCTCCATCCTTATGACTAATCACCTCCCAAAGTCTCTCCTAATACCTATATCACATCAGAGATTAGGTTTCAGAATAAAAATTTGGGCAGAAACAAACATTCTTCTGTAGCATCCCACTAATGCTTGGTAAAATTTTCTTATAGATTCTTAAAGACCTATTTTCTAACAAGACCAACCAATCAGGGTCAAGAAGCTAATGGGATTTTTTTTTTTTTTTCCCATGGCTTCATCCGAAACATATGGAAGTCCCTGGGCCAGAGACTGCATCTGAGCTACAGCTATGACCTATGCTAGATCTTTTTTTTTTTTTTTTTTTTTTAACACAGTGATCTGGGCCAGAGATCAAACTCACACCTCTGTAGCAACCTGAGCCATTGCAGTCCGATTCTTAATACACTGTGCCAGAGCAGGAATTCTGCTAATGGGATGTTAATAGTCCAGCCTTTTTCTTTCCATTCCACCTGGGAATTTACAGGCTTGAGAGGGACAAGCCTTTGTAAGAGTGTCCTCTTGCATGGTTTCTGCTTTCCTTCTTCCAGACAGTTCTCCAAACTTAAGAGCTAGGAGAGTTTGGTAGTCACAGATGCAAGGGCATATCTGAAGACTAAGAACTCTCAGTCTCAAAAGACTCTGGACTGGCCAGGCAATTAAAGGCAGTGTTCAAAAGAGAATGAAAGGAACATGATTTGAAAGAGATCCAAATATGTCGTCTACGGCACAAATATATTTCACAGCTACTCTATCTAGAAAGAAATATATGAGACCCCCCCCCCACACACACACACTGGTTTCAGGTGATAAACACAACAGCAACATTTTAATAAAGGATACTTAGATTTTGTACCTAGCCCAACAATATTAATACGTTTTTTCACTTCCTCTAGTTTATAAAAAATATTGTTGATATAACCTTTCTGTAGTGATAAGTTTTGTTTCCTAGCTTAGGTCTTGGATCTACTTCTTTTTCAAATTGCATTTTTCTCACTTATGCTTTCTTTTCATATATTTTTTAACCTCCTTATGTTCTTTGTTTTTGGAGAATAATGGCATATGGATAAATTATAAGAGAAAATATGTCAAGTAGAGAGGTATTGATGGTAACATTCCTTTTGAAATTTTTTTTCCTGGAATAGTATGAGTACAAGTAAACAAGTTAGGCAATCAAATAGAGAAGAGTTAGAGCTGACATTACATCTGCAGTAATGGCCACTTGAGTAGCTTTGGGATCGGTTATTTTCATGAAATAGCAATAGTATTAGTTTGCTCCCATTTGCTGAGTGGGTGTTCATTCTCTCCTCTCCTCCCTCTTTGCCTTTGAAAATGTACACTGTTTTAAAATTTCAAATGCATAAATAGGATATCATGGCTCATAAGTTTTTGTTTTGTTTGGTTGTGACTCAGAATTATATACCTATATGATTATACTCACTCAACCATCAGTCTTTCAGAGAGCAATAAACTAAAACCCCTTCATATTTCTGAACTGTAAAAATGGACATTGCTAATTTAAAAAAACAGGTTTCAAAGTAGTATTCATGATGACATCATTTTGTTGAGGAAATACAAAGGTCTTTAGAAATATGTGTTTCATAGAATAAGATCTGGAAAGATGCGCACTAAATTTAGTAATGAAGATATCTGGGCAATGGGAGTGTTTTCTCATTTACTTTTCAAAAACTTTGTTTTAGCATAATTGATCATTATATGAACTTAGAAGTGTCAGGTGTAAACTCCTCATCACTCCCACGTAGGTGTTGTTATTCTTATAATCACTGTTATCCAGGGCCTCCTATTTAAATGTTGTTACAAAAATCTGTTTCACTAAAAAAGTTAATAAAACCATTCAGCCAGTCAGTCTGGGAATGTGTCAGGACAGTGCTTGATGCTAGGTTATAACAGAAGACAAAGTATTTGTGGACACATATGTTAATGGAACAAAAAAAAAAAAGAAGAAGAAAAATTAAGGATTGCACTTGACCCCAGTGTGTAATGGTTTTACTTACATGCCTGTCAGTTAGCTATTTGTGTTATCTTCCACAGTGGGCACGTTTACCTTGGTCTTCTCAGTGCCAGGAGTAGTATCTGGCATGTGGCAGGCTACCAACAAATGAGTTGAAAAAAATAAACTGGTCATACATACATAATTAGAGCTATGAAGTAAAGAAATGGGGTGATGCAGAGACAAATGGGGATCAGCCTTAGCTAAGATGTTCAGGTAAGTCTAACTGAGAGCTTATATATTAGCAGAGACATGGTAGAAGAGAAGAAAGTGAAACAGCTAAGCCAAAGAATATTGATGTTTTCTCTTTTTTTCTTCTAACTTTGATAAATCTTATTTCTTGCTTTTGTTCTTTGTAAAGTGAAATCTTAGTACTCTATAGTCTGGGTTAAATATACTTCAGAAGAATGTCTTTCTATCCCTCACATATTCCCTCAGAAAGCATATGGATAGTTGTTTGAAATGAAAAGTGGAATATGATCTTTCCTCTTTGAGACAATATGTAAAAGGGATACAGCTTATGTATGTTTCTTCTTCTGCTTCTGGAATAATTTTTGGAAGAAAACATCTGTTTATGATTTTTTGAGTAGCTCAAGACTACTGATAATATTTTGGTTTGGTATGTTAACAAAATAAAATGAGCTATAGATCAATTATATTTTACCTTTATAAATATTTTATTGCTAGAACATATGTTATTATCAAGAAATGAGTTAACACATACACACACATGCGAGAGAGAGAAGAAGGGAGGGTGGGAGGAAGGAGAGTGAGAGGGAGAAAGGAAGAGAGTAAAAAGAAAGAGAAGGAAAGAGAGAAATGACCCCAGCCCTGACCAGAGTGACAAAAAGATTATACCCTATGTGGCTCTACCTTTGCCTTCTTCATTTCTTCCCATGTTTTTCTAAGGCCCCTGAAGGTGGGTCACATAAATATGTGAGCAGTCATTGTTGCTGACTATTCATTGAACAACGCCAAAGAGCACCATTCAAATCTGTAATCTTTGTAGATTAGTATATTTATTAAGACAAATGTAATAAACTATCTTAAAGGGCAGCCCTTTCAACTTTGCTCAAAGGAATCATCTGGACTAGTTGTAGAGCTGGGACTATGGATAATGGGGGAGGAGGGTATCCTTTCTAAGGGGCAATTGCTATTCAAAGGCTATCAGTTGTTTTAGTGCAAAAATATCATTCTGTGATTGAAGAACATTTTTTTTCAAAAGAAACTAAAAATACAACATTTTATGTGAATCTAATTTTTAAATGCTGTTCAATTAAATCGCTTAAAGTATTCATGCCTGTAGACTGGATATAGTCAAGAACCACTGCTTGCAGACCCCTGCCCTTGACCCTCACAAACACTTTGGCCTGGATAGGTGTATTTTGCTTTAGGCATCCTTGGAACAGTTTCTTTCTTCTGAGTGCATAATTTCTTTCTTTTGAGAACCTTTGGTGTAAGCTCCATATTAGGATTGTTTTCTCTGTAGAGTTAATGCCTTGTTCCTGTTATGTTCACGTCTCTTCTATGTTTGAAAGTCCTTCTGGAATAGAATAATCTCTCCCTCTCTACCCAGTGTGATGTCACTTCCCAAGTCTTGATTACATGGCTCTTCCTCTATTCCGTCCACACTAGGTTCACAAGGTGCTACTGGATAATTGCAGGTACAATACTGAGCAAAATTCACTAAAATCAGTATGAGTCAGGAAACCGTTCTAATTTTTATCTTAACAATGTGACAGTTAAAAAAAAATGTGGTTTCTCCAAACCATTATAGATTGTATAGGTTGTAACATTTTATCTGCCATCAGCTCTATTTAGGTGATAACTACTCTGAGAACTAGAACTAGAAATAAATATTAATACCTCTTCTTTTCAGCTAAAAATCTGAATGAAAACTCAAGAATGACCTTGCTATTCCATTCAATGTTATCAAACCCACATGATATATAAAAACCAGTCAATGCTCTTGGTTTTTTGGAATCCCTCACATACTTCATGACTTTTTCATCCTATCTTTTTAATTGCTCGTAATACTAAATGTTAGCTTCAAGTTAGTGATTTCTTATAGCCAGTTTAGTGAAAAGGTAGCACTATAATTACAGATTAACATGCTATTGCACAGAATACAAAAGTTGCCATTCAGATCAATCTTTAATTGTCTATTCCTCTAGAATGCAGCTAGATTGAAGCAGATGTTGACCAACAGAGAGAATATTTTTAAACAAGATTTAGAAGGGTCTACCAGTCTAATAGTGATCTAATAATGCGTTCTTATAAATGCATAATATTTTAATAACTTTGTCTTTTGAATGGTTTTTAAATAATTCTAAACTTAATTCAAAAAATTTAAAATTCTTACGGTTTCTTAGTTTCCTCAGATTTAAAAAAAACTCTGAAAAGACCAGATTTTACCACAGAAATTTTTATGATGCTATGCAATTAAACCATTCATGCAGATGTTCACTTTTGCTATCTTAGAAGCTATTCATAATGTGAGTTTGAAATAAATTTCATGGAGGACTGAATAATCAACTAAATCTCACAAGAATTTGAATAAACCATTTCTCATGCAGATGCCTCAAAATGTGTGTGGAACAGTGGGCTTAAATCTCTCCAGTAATGTTTTACATGTATGTAAATATGGGCATCTGAGTTTGTGTGTGATTTCAGGAAAAACAGTGCCTTTTTTTTTTTTTTTGGAATTTAGGGCCACACCCACAACATATGGAGGTTCCCAGGCTAGGAGTCCAGTCGGAACTACAGCTGCCAGCCTGCACCACAGCCACAGCAATGCCAGATCTGAGCTGAGTCTGCGACATACACCACAGTTCATGGCAACGCCGGATCCTTAACCCACTGAGCAGGGCCAGAGACTGAACATGCATCCTCATGGATACTAGTTGGATTCGTTCCCGTTGAGCCATGATGGGAACTCCCTATTCTTTTGTACCTAGCTTTTCACTTAATAATATTGCTAGGACATTTTTGCATATCACCTTGTATATCTACCTTGTTCTCTTAGCTTCTGCATTATGGTCCATAATTTATACCAATTGTCAATACTTAGGTTATCTTAAGGTGGGTTTTTTTTTTTTGGTTATTAGTCATAATGCTTCATGAAACAAATATGTATACATATATTTTTTGTTTTTATATAAATTTGCAGAATTTCTAAATAGGTAGAAATTCATGGTTAAAAGAATGTATAATGTTAATTTTAATAAATATAGCCAAATTGCTCTTTATGCTTCTACCACCTGTGTAGGAAAGTGCTTGCTTTATCACATTTAATATAAGATTATTTAATATTTGGCAACTTCTTTACGTATTTTAATTATATTTTTGTTAATTTTTTGAGCTATCGCTTGCTCATTTTTCTATCGAATTGGATTTTTTTCTCCTTAATTTCACTCAGAAGTCTTTTAGCAAGTATTTATTTATTTCCTGTAATGTGACAGACAGCATTAAATATGCTAGAAGAATTAGCAGTCACCAAAAACAAATTAAAACATTTTCCTTATGGAAATTTCATTCTAGAAGGAGGAAACAAAAATGAATATTTACTACTACAGTATTAAAATGTTAGGTGGTGATAAGTTCCATGGTGAAAAGTGAATAAGAAAAGTGGGACAGGGAATTCAAGGCATGGATTTTGGTTGTTAAATAGCGCAGTCGGGGAGGGCTTCATAGAGGTGACAGTTGCATAAAGGACCTGAGGAGGTAAAGGAGAAATCCATGTGACATTTACAGCAAGACCACCCATGCTGAGGAGTGGTGGATACCCTGGGGAAATATGGATCCAGAATGCCAGGTGGCCAAAACTGAGTGAGTAAATGAGGGGAGCCTTATAGAACACAAGTTCAGCTTTGTAATGAGAGGCCAAACCAAGTAGGATGCTTTAGAATGTTATAGGCCCTTGTAAGGAACCTTGGCTTTTATTCTGAGTGAGAGTAAATCCCCTGAGGGATTAAGATAAAAGTTACCTGTGACTTTGGTTTTAGCAGGATCAGTCCTGTCTCTTGGGAGATTGGACTTTGGAGTGGAAGCACTGTGGGAAGCATGAATAGGCAGTTTAGTGAAAAGATAATTGCAGTAATTCAGGATGGAGGGTCTGGTGCTTTGGACTTAAGAGTTAGGAGTGGATACTTGTGACAAGTGGCCAAATTGTGAATATAATTTAAATGTGAAAATGGCATTGCTAATGGATTGAATACAAAATGAGAGATAATGTTGGGGGTGACTCAGAAGTTTAGTAAGAGCTTTTTTGTGAAAGAAGGAAATTAGCTTATTGGCAGCCATTTGTGTTTCAAATATTTTCCCCACTTTTTCTGTTGGACTTGATTATGGTAATTTTCCCATGAAGAACATTTTTAATATATAAAGTAAAATTTATCTTTCTTTTCACTTATACTTTCTAGATTTTTGTCATATTTGAAAATCCTGTCCCTACTCTAAGAATTAAAAATAAAATTATCTGTATTGTTTCCAGTACTTCTATAATTCAATATTAAGTTTTCAATTAATACATCCAGAATTCCTTTTGGTGAATTTTCCTGGTGCTTGAAATGTTTGTTGTTCTTGCTTCTATGCGTTAATAATTTCTTGGTTGCTCTTGAAACTTAATTTCTATTCTGTGCTTTGTGAGTTCACCATGACAACATTGTACAGTTGTAGATACCTTCTCATGTAAGATTCAATGAATCTCTTCTTGGTGTCTTCAAACTTCAAGGCCTCACACTGTAAAAATCCCCTCTTTGAAGGCTCAATTTTGTTATCATTTCATTGTTACAATGTTCTAATCTTTATCATTTCTCTTTTATCTTTGTCACCATACAACTTCACATTTACCCTTACATTAACTTGGTTATGTACTGCTTTGCATTTTGCTGTTTGGTGCTGATCACATCCTTTGGCCTATTTCTTTTGATAATGATGATGCCTAATGTAGAAGTTTTTATATGGCAATATGCAGTATTTTTTTTTAAATGACCTGCACCTATAAGAATAACTTTTAAACACTCTAGTAATTAACAGGTTGCTATTATCATGCTAAGGTAATGACTACTTTAATTCATGGATTCATTAGATATATACTAAACATCCAACAAGAATGGAAATACTGCCAGACCCTGGGCATAATTTTCAGCAGGATAGAGTCACCACAATTGTAATACATGTAGACCAGCAATTATGATTATTTGCCTACATTTATAATTAAATATAACTGGACATTTCATAAAGACATTTGAAAAATTGTTAATAATACTATGACAAAAAATATAGGAATCACTTTCTCTTCCTCCTCTCTCTTTCCTAGAGTATACTACTTAAGTTTCCTCTTTCCTAAGGCCATGGGCCCACCAAGCTGGGATAATAAGGGGAGGGAAAAGTGAAAGCCTTATCAATTGTATATAAGGAATAGAAGAAAAACAGTCAAAGTATACATAATCATGCTTTTGAATTATGCTGTGATAATAGACAAAATCAGGAAAAAAGATTTCGATTGTCCCATAGAATAGTGGTTCTCAGAGAGGGAGAGGGCAACTGCTCCTGAGGGGACATTTGATAATATCTGTAGATATTTTTGGTTGTCACAACTGGTTGTGGAGGAGTGTAGGTGCATGCTACTGGTATTTAGTGGGTGGGGGTGAGGGATCCTACTAAACATCTTTCAATGCATGGAATGGATACCTGCAATAAAGAATTATTTGGCCCAAAATTTCAGTAGGGCCAAGGTTGAAAAACTCTGCCCTGCATAAATGTTCTTTAAATATAAAGTCCGATTATCATGAATTGGCAACTAAATGATTTTACAAAGGTTTTACAGATAAAACCCTGTAACTATTATTTGTTTATCTAACACAGTTATCTGTGTGGTATTAAAGTCAAAACATTGAAGCAGATTTAATAAAGAATCAATTCTGAAGTTACATCATCGTAAAATTAAAGATTAAACCCAGGGTCACAATGCAAAAAAGAAAAAGGTACATCTCAAGCACATACAAATTTTTTGAATTATACATGTTGATGCCAATGTCATACAGACCGTGATATTTACTTGTGTTGTACTATGCAGTCTATCCATGTACACAGACCTGCATGGGAACTAAACTATCAGAAAAGAACTTCATGAGTATGGGATCAAATAAAAAAATATTTATTACTTATCTGAATGCTTAATCTGCACATTTCTATGTAATACCAATTAAGTAAACCATTTTATTCATCCTTAAATCATAGTTGTTTTAGCTATTTACATAAGTGTTAAGCATATTCCAACTGCATGACTATAAACAAGCAGTTACAAAAGGAAACATAAAATAAAATACATAACAAAATATTGTGTCATTTAGGATGATTTTTTGCAAGTGAAAAAAGCAACTTAATCTCAAAATGGCATGGACAATAAGTCGGTTTGTCCTTTTACATAAAAAGAAGTAAGGACATGGTTTGGGTCAAGGATCCAGTGTCATTTAGTCTTTTTGCTCAGTCATTTTCTACCTGTTGGCTCCTATCCTGGGGCTTCTCTTCTATGGTCAAGAGCACCAGCACCAAGAACACATTCTCCTATAACATTATAAAGTATCATAAGGAGGATTTATTTTCTTGTGTCCCTTTTAAAAAGAAAGAAAACCTCTACCACGTATTTTAAAGTAGGAAATTTCCTCTGATCTCATTGAATAAATCATATGCCCATTCCTATACCAGTCATTTTAAGGGAATGGAATTACCCTAATTTTTCTAGACTAGTGGTTCTCACATTTTTAGTCCTTAAACTCCTTTATATCCTCTTAAAGTCTTTGTTAATATGGTATATCTATCAATATTTACCATATTAGAAATTGAAACTGATAAAGTTTTAAAATATTTATTTACTAATTATTAATAGATCCATCAATATTCACATATATAACATGTTTTATATTAAAAACTATGTTTTCAAAAATATATGCTGAGAAGAGTAGCATTATTTTTCATTTTTTGCAAATCTCTTTAATCTTGCTTAATGGAAAACATCTATTAAACAATTTTGTCTTGCTTAATGGAAAACATCTAAATTCAAATCTGTCTTCGCATTCAGTCAATGTGATATGTTGTTTTGGTTGAAATTTATGAAGAAAATCCAGCCTCACAGATATGTGTAGTTAGAAAGGGAGGAATATTTTAGTAGCTTTTACAGATAATTATATTCTCTTAATTTTTCTTATACTGCTACATTAAAATCTATTGGTCTACTTTGTATTTCAAATGAATATTTTACACATGCATGATTTTGTGACATGTCAAATTGGTCATTTATATATTATTTGCTCTCTGATTATATAGATCTTCTAATGGTGACATGTTTCCTTACACAATATTAAAATATACATTATCACAGTTTTAGTATTACCAGTGATCTCATCATAAAAGTCTTTAAGTCTTACGAAGCTGAGCATACTCACAGCAGAGGATGTTTCCCAAAATTTGAATTTTCCCTTGAAAGTTCAAATTTTGTAACTGACAGGAAGTGTTAACAACTAATTTCTTTGAAGTGAAAGACCCATTTGGTTTATTATTGAGAAAATGTCTGCAAATACCAAAGTCTGGAAACCATAGTTTGTGAGTCATCTTTCAAGTAAAAATGCTGTTCCATGAAAAAGTTAGCTAGTTTAGCTCTCAACTTAATCACAGGGATGCTTTTTCTTCCGCCGATCACTGCACTTTAGAATGCAGCAGAAGGCTTCATGTGTATAACAATAAACCCATTGCATATTAATGTGTTTTTTTTGTCACAAAGAATGTTAAAATGACAGATATTTGAGTCAAAATTAAATAAAATCAATAATTTTTACTAACTTGTATAGGAATTTCTCATATGAAACAGGATTTTCTTTTCTGTTCTTTCTTTTTTAACTTTGAGTGTTTGGTGGTGAATGCTAAAATGGCTTCTGGCACAGTTTGGGCCATTGCCTTGGTTTGTGCTGATGTGCTAGCAGTTTTACAAACCACCATTGCTTTTGCACTACTAGTTCATATGTCAACACAGTGAAAAAGGTAATTAGTACGTTAGCACTTTTATGAAAATAATTTTGATGTTTTCCAGGTAATCTCATGATACTGATATTTATTTTGATAAAATTGGACATTGTGACATCACCTTGAGAACCACTGTTCTAAATTAATTGAGATTCACTCTTGGGAACTAACCCTTCTAGAAACATATGATTACCCAATGCCTGAACAAATCTGTGATTCTGTTAGCAGGAAATGTGGCATGATTGATGAGTGGGCAATTAATGTTCTGTGCAATAGTTTTATAGTGCATTCAGGGATGGCTTAGTTTGTCAAGTGAAACTATTTCCTGTCAGATGAAGTCCTTATATATGTTTGAAAAATGTGTGATAAAGTAGGTGAGGATTAAAGTGTAATTTGAGAGAAGAAACCATGTCTAATATAAAATGTGTTTAAAATTTGTTATAATTCAACAGTTAATAATCTATTCTTGTACCATTCCTAACTTTATTACTTATTATGTGTGGTTTTGAGTAGATCACTTAACCACTTTAGGTCTCAGTATCACATCTTGTACCCTATTCTACTAGATAATTTTGAATAGGTATATAGGTTTATTTGTTTGTTTTCCTATCAAGAGAATAACTTAGTGGTTAGAATAATTATGATTAAACTGAAAAATTAGAAAGAGTATTTCTCTAACACGATTGGAAAGTATAATGTGGCCACCACTAGTTGTCCTGACATTCATTCTCTTTGAGTTGAGCAAAACTTAAATTCTATTATATGCTAATTTTGTACTAACCTGCTGTTAGTGTAAAAATATATTCCACTCCTGAATGATTTGTGTAATAATTTTGTTCAGCGGCAGGTTTGGGGAGAGACTTCCCTCTTTAGGTTTCTTTGAAATATGTGGTCAATTTGGTTTTTACTGAGAAGAGATGGTGTTGCTTCAGAGAACAACAGCTGACCTTTAAAAATGTGATAACAGAAGGACTATGTGTACTCATTGAAGTTTGCATAATTTAATATTCAGAGATAAATTCAGGGGAGAACTTCTGAGTCTTCAAATCTCTTTGGTTTACTTTTGAGAGCCCAGGGATGAAGTACTGGGAAGTATATCGCAACCAAAATAGTAAGAGGAGATTTTTATTTATTAACCTTTATAGAATCTAGTGAACTACCCAGGCTCTTCTCTGTTCCTTTATCTGTTAAGATTTGTCTCATTCTTTGAAATGCCAGTTTTAATCTCTTTTCTTATATAAAGTTTACCCTTACTTTTCAGGAATTTAATTCTCCTCTGGATGTCTACATTCTGTGCCAAATATTTTAATAGGAATTCCATCGATTCTTTTTGTCTCATGACTTTTAACATTGTCACATGGATTTAACTCAAAAGTTTCTTGTGGTCAGAAAGCATGTTTAGTTCTTTTATTATTACACTTTGCTTAACACAGTGATGAGTATATGTGATTCATAGTTAGTAAATATATGTTGCTTATTTTTTAACTCTTTATTATGGAAAATTTCAAAATAATGTAAGGAGCCCGTGATTTCATCACCAGTTTCAATAATTAATCACTCCATGACCAATTTTTTCTTCTTTATCCCTCCACATTCCCTATTCCTGGATCATTTTGAATCACATTCCTGTCATCTTATCAATTTGTCTGTAAATGTTTCAGTAAATATCTCTGAAGGTAAGAATACTTTTGAAGACATAGGTCACAATAAGATAATTATACAGACATATTTTATTGTACTTTATTGTGCTTTTCAGGTATTGCGTTTTTTGCAAATTGAAAGTGTAGGTTGTCACGTAATTCTGTTGGTGACATTTTTCCAACAGCATTTGCTTACTTCATATCTCTGTATCACTTTTTGGCGATTCTTGCAGTATTTCAAACTTTTTCATTATTACTGTGTTTCTTATGGTGATCTGTGATCAGTGATCTCCGATGTTTTTATTTTAATTTTTTGGGGATTTTTTAGCAATAAAGTACCCTGTAATTAAGATATACACATTGGACTTTAGATGTAAATCTATTGTACACTTAATAGACTACTTTATATCATAAGCCTAACTTTTATATGCAATGGAAACCAAAAAATTCATGTGACTCACTTTATTGCAGTATTTACTTTATTATTGTGGCCTGGAACCAAACCTATAATATTTCTGAGCTATGCTACCTAAAAGTAATAACGTATAATTACATTACAATATACAGTATTTTATTAGTGTTGAAATTTTCCTTGATTGTCTCATTTTGTTTTACAGCTTGTTAGAATCAGGATCTATATAAGATTTAAAATTCCAGTTGACATAGGGCTCTTAAATTTCATATAATCTCTAGGTTATCCTCTTCACGTTTTTGTTTTGTTTTGTTTTATTCTATGATTTATTTGTTGAAGAAGGGAAATGACTCTCCTGTGGAGTTGCCAAGATTTGTTTTTTGTTGAACGTATTTCTGTAATGTCATTTAACAAGTTTCTCTGTATATTTACAAAAACATTATAGTTAGATCTAGCAGTTCACTAGACTTTTTTTCCTTTAGAAGAATATTTCAAAGATGCAAGATGTGTTCTTCAGTCTGGAGATACATAATACCTTGTTGTCATGTTTTTATGATTTGAGCAGCCTTTGGAATCCATTGCATAAATCTATTCATTCATTAGGAAGGTGACTTTCTAAATCCATCATTTCTTAGCTGGAATACTTATCTAAAAAGAATCTTCCTGTCAACAACCTGTCTCTGACAAAGAGCTTGACTTAAAATGGGTCAGACTAAGTAAAAATTGATTCAATAATTATTTTTTAAAATAAAATAATTAGCTGGCAATTAGTAGAAGTTAAGCATGACATGTGATACCAGTACAAAAAAGACAAATTAGAAACAATGGGGAGATCAGGGAAAAAAGATGACAACAAGCTAAAACCAGTCATCCCTCATGCTGAGGAAAAACTTAAGTGTATATGCCATATTGTGCTTTCTTAAGAGTGATGTCAAGAACTCTATGGGGAAAAATAGTCTAGCCAGGTTACTAAAAAAATAAACAAGCGAACAACATTAACATTAGGGATGAGAATCAATACTCAAGGTGGTTAAAATATATTTTCAAAAATGTCCAGCCTTGGAGTTCCCGTCAGGGCGCAGCAGTTAACGAATCCGACTAAGAACCATGAGTTTGCAGGTTCGATTCCTGGCCTTGCTCTGTGGGTTAAGGATCCGGCATTGCTGTGAGCTGTGGTGTAGATCGCAGATGCGGCTCAGATCCTGCGTTTCTGTGGCTACGGCGTAGGCCCGAGGCTACAGCTCTGATTAGATCCCTAGCCTGGGAACCTCCACATGCTGCGGGTGCGGCCCTAAAAGAATGATAAAAGGCAAAAAAAAAAAAAAAAAAAA
>PVHT021183693.1:12385117-12398440 GCA_004024745.2 Catagonus wagneri
GAACAAAAGCAGACAATGCAAACTCCAAAGAATATTTAATAGGTCTAAATATAAGACTTATCAGATAAAGAATTTAAAGAAGCTATCTAACTGTGTTTTAAAATGAAAGGAGATCATGTTAAAGACTTAAGAAAGATATATGACAGCATCACATCAAATGGTAGAAATCATTGAAAAAGAGCCAAATGAAAATTCTGGAGTTGGAAAATACAATAACTGAAATAAAGAGATCACTGAAGGATTCAACAGTAGATTTGAACTTGCAGAGGAAAGTATCCATGATATTGAGGATAGACTGATAGAGATTATGCAGTCTGATTAATAAAGATATAAAAAATGATAGTGAAAAATAAAGAGAGCTTCAGAAAGTTGTGGGATGCCTTTAAAGGCATCAATATATTTGTAATGGGAATACTTGAAGGAGAGGAGATAGAGAAAGGGGCAGAAAAAAAAAATGAAGAAATAATGACTGAAAACTTCTCATTGACACAATGTTAAGACAAAGACGAAGAGAAAATATGGAAAACAGTAGGAGAAAAGTGTCTTATCACATACAAGGGAATACTAATCCTATAAGTTATATGTCACTTATGAGTTCTTATCAAAACAATGTGCTGAAAGAAAATAAGATGCTTATTAAAAATTTTATATTCAGTAACTTTCTTTGAAAATGAGAACAAAATAAAGATATCCTACAAAACAAAAGCTGAGCAAATTCATCAGTCACTTGAGCTCTCTTACAAAGGAATCCTCTGGGATGAAAGCAAGTGACTATATTTTGTCTTATAACATATGGAACTATAATATAATAAAATATGTATGATAATAACACAAAGGAAGTTGTTAGGGAAAAAAGCTGTATTAGACACTAGATGGCAACTCAGCCAATAGTAATAAATGAAAAGAACCAGAAATAATATCTCAGAATGTTAATATAACAAAATCTATAAATATTCACTCACCCTCCTTTCCTCTTTCAGGTTCTTGAAAAGACAAAGTTATATAATGTAACAATTTTTATAGTACATGCTTTGGTTTTTCACAAATGTAGGTGTAAAATATATAAAAGTTATACCACAAAATAAAGGAAATAGGTTATATGAGTAAAGATTATATACCTCACTAGATTTAGATTAGTAAATCTAAAATGGATTTTGATAAATTATGCTATATAAGCCAAAAAGCAATCAGTAAGAATGTAATTTTTAAAATATAATTTACAAACCATTAAAGTAATTAATACATTACACTACAAAATATTTTCAAAATGCAAAAAAAGCAAAAGAATAAACAGAATCACAGTAGAGAAAAAATATAGAACACAAAAAGCAAAGTGGAAAACTTAAATCCAACCATATCAATAACAACATTAAATGTGAATGCATTAGTCAATCCAATCAAAAGGCAGTTATATATGACAAAAAATTGAATGACTTAAATGAGATGGACAAATTTCTAGAAAGACAGAAGCTATGATACTGACTCAAGAACAGATAATGTGGGTACAAATAACAAGTAATGAGATTGAATTAGTAATTTAAAAAATTTCTACAAAGACAGACATAGGTCAGTTGACTTCATCAATGAATTCTACTAAAAATTTAAAGAAGAATTATTAGTATTCCTTCACAAACTCTTTCAAACAATAGAAATGAAAGGAATATTTTCCATCTCACTCTCTTAAGTTCACTATTAGCCTGACATCAAAATCAGGTAAAATTAAAAGGAGAAAAGAAAACTACAAAACAGTATATCTCATAAATGTAGTTGCAAAAATCCTCAGCAATACACTAGCAAACCAGTTAAGAAAGATACAAAAAGATTTATACACATGGCCCAGGAATATAAGGTTGGGTACTATTGCAAAGTCAATTAATGTAATATACACTATTAGTAGACTAACGAATTAAATTGCATGGTCATCTCAATAGATGCAGAAAAAAAAAGCTTTTGACAAAAAAATACTCTTTCATAATGAAAACACTCAACAAACTTAAAATGAATATGAAGTTCATCGTCTATAAAAAACAGCTAACCACACATTTAATGGTAAAATACTGGAGACAATAATGAGGAACAAAATATATCAAAAATAAGACAAGAATGTCTCCTCTTGCCACTCTTATTTAACATTATATTAGAGGTTGCAACCAGAGCAATTAAGAAAGAAAAAAAGAAATAAAAGATATCCAGATTGGAAAGAAAGAAGGAAAACTCTCTCTTTATTCACTCACATATGGACCCATCTTTCTTGCATAGAGAAAATCCTGAGTCCATAAAAAAAATGAAAGATCCTATTGAATAAACAATTTCATTAAGGTTACGGATTACATTATCAATGTACAGAATTCAACTGTATTTCTATACGCTTGCATTAAAGAATCTGAAAATGAATTTAAGAAAATCCTACCTGTGGTATCATCAAAAAATAAAATATTTAGGAATAAACTTAAGAAGTGCAAGGCTTGGGTACTAAAACTACAAAATGTTGAATGAAATTAAAGATCTAAATAAATAGAATGACATCTCATGGTTATGGAATGGTAGACTTAATATTGTTACTGTGGCACTACTCCCCAAATTGATCTGTAGATTTAATGCAATCCCCATGAAAACAGTAGTTGGCTTATATATTTCTTTGCATTAATTGAGAACTTGATCCTAAAATTCATATGGAAATGCAAGAGACCCAGAATAGCCAAAATAATCTTGAATGAAGCATAAAATGGAAGCACATGGTTCTTGATTTCAAAGCTTACTACAAAACTGCAGTAATCAAGAAAGTGTGAAATGGGCATAAGGATAAATATACACATGTGCATCTGTGGCATAGAATTGAGAACCCAGAAATAAGCTCTTACATTTACTGTCAATTGATTTTCAGTGAGAGTGTCCAAACCATTCAATGGAGAAAAAATAGTTTTTTTTTGTTTTTCCCAACAAATTGGACTGGGACAGCTGGATATCCATATTCAAAAGAATGGGCTGAACTCCTACTTCTCATTATACACAAAAATTAACTCAAAATGAATCATATATTTTAGCTCTAAATATAAGAGCTAAAACTATAAAACTCTTAGAAGAAAATATAGAAGTATATCTTCATTGTCTTGAGCTAGACAATAGTTTCTTGCCCAAAAGCAAAGAAAAAAGGAAAAAATTGTATAAATTAGATTTTGTCAAAAAAAACCTTTTTACTGAAAGGTGAAAGAACATGCCACAGAATGGGAAAAAATATTTATAACTCATATATTTGATAAAGGATTTTTTTCCAGAACTTAAAAAACTTTAAAATTCAGTAATAGAAAGTTAAATAATCCAGTTAGAAATGGATGAAGCTTCTAAAATAGATATTTTTATAAAAGGTGCAGAAATGACCAATAAGTGCACGAAAATATGCTCAACATCATTATTAGGGAAAAGTGAATATAAACCTTGAGATATCTGTATTTCACATTCACTAGCATGACTGTAACAAAAAAAGACCAATGACCAAAAGCATTGGTGAGGATGTAGAAAAATTGAAAGCCTCATTCACTGCTAATGGGAATGTAAAATAGTAGAGCCACTTTTGAAAACAGTTTCAGAATGTTAAATATGAAGTTATATATGAAACAGAAATTCCCCTCCTAAGTATATATCAAAGAAAAATACCAAGATAAGTATTTACAAAATCTTATGGATGAATTTTCACGGAAGTTCTCTTCATAATAGCCGTAAAAAGAGAACTCAAATGTCCAGCAAGGGATGAAAGGATAAACAAATATGATGTATCCATAAAATATAAAGTTGTTTAGTGATTTAAAAAATGAAGTACTGATACATGCTGTAGCATGGATGGACCTTGAAAGTATTACGCTAAGTGAAAGAAGCCAGTTATGAAAGACCTCTAATTGGATGTAATTTCATATGAAATATCTATAAAGGACAAACCTATAGAGACTGAAAAATAAATTAGGGGTTGTCTAATCACCTGAATTTGGGGATGAACTGGGGATAACTGACTTCTAATGGTTACAGGATTTCCCTTAGAAGTGATAAAAATGTTGTAAATTTAGAATGTAGGGATGGTTGCTCAACTCTGTGAACATACCATAAAACAATGAATTATAAACTTTAAATGGGTGAATTTCATGGTATATGAATTATGTATCCATAAACATAATGACTTTCATAATAGATCTAAATGCAGTTAGGTCCTATTTAAAATTTTTAATTTTGTATCCTTTTTCATTGATCTATTTAATCATAAATACTATATTGTTTTTTTTAATACTATACTGTTTTAACTGAAGAAATTTTATAATGTTTTTAAGTCTGGTGTGGCTAGTTGACTTACATTGTACATGCAATTTAAGGATTTCCTGACTATTCTTGATTATTTACTTTTCTTTCTGAATTTTATAACTTGTCTAACTCCAGAAAAACCACTGATGTTATTTTTATTAGTGATATGTTAAATTCGTGGCCTATACTGGGGAGTAAAAAGCAGATCTATGAATCTTTTATAAATTTTAGCCAATTGATAGGTAATGAACGTGTTGTATGTAGCACAGTAGAAAAGAATGACTTTTTGAGAAATCAAGATTGATTTCTCTTTTCCCCCTAACTGCATGTGCAACCTTAAACAAATTGATAAGTTTCACTAAATTTTCTTATCTAGAAAATTAAGAAAATAATACTCTAAATACAGATTGTTTCGAAAATTAAACCTCCACAGGTGTGTAGGTTTTTTCTGTTCTTTTTCTCTGATACATTCTTAGTGCCTGGTCCACAGTAGAATCTGAATACATTTGTGTATTCATTTATAATAATGTAAATGAAGGAAATATCTGTTAAAGTTTGCTGCATGTAATGGGTAAGCAAAAGGTAGTTTATTTTAGAAACAATGCCAGCGTCAGTTAGATAATTATAAACTTATATTGCTTCCTTTGGCTTTTTATATTATGAAATATTTTGTATAAAATCCATGAACATTTTCTTTTATGATATATTTGCAATTTAATTTTGATGTGGTTGAATGTGATTTCCTAAATCTTATATTTTCATTTCATATTTTCTTTTAATTTTGTATTTACAGTAGCACCAAATGATTACTTACTGGAAGTAACTCATATAAATAATAAATTAAAAGAAGACTTACAGGAAAAATGAAAAGAAAGAGCAATACATCATACCCATATCATCCATATGCATTTTAACACTATGTACAATTTGCAGTTGGAAGAAAAACCTGTAAGCAGACATTTTTATCAGTTTGATTTGTTCATGGGTCAAGTTATGTTTGTCATTAAATAGTAAACTTTCTACTGTAAATTACTGCAAAGAAAAAGAAAAACCCCAGGAAAATACCAATCTTAGTGAATTTTTAGCAAGATTAGAATGGAAAATAGCTAATGCACCTATGAGTAAGATTCCCAGCAGTGATAAAACAGCTTTAATTGCTAAATCTCTCTCTAAATATATATTCTCTCCATATTCTTTCTTTCTCCTTCTAAATATGTATTTATAGTACCTTAAATATTTTAAACTCTTCTAAATATACAGAGAATATGAAATATTATAAATGTCATACACACACAGAGAGAAAGAGAGAGAGAAGACACAGAGAGATTGTTAAATTACAATGAACCCAGTTCCATACTTGTATAGGTAGGTGCAGGATAGAAGAATTCATGTTATAGAAGTTCTGACTTTGACAGTGATTGGTGAACATCTAGTATCCTTAATAATCCTAGAAGTTTGTGTCAGTATGTGTGTATTTCAGGAAACAAGCTCATCTTCTTTTAATTAGGTAGAACAGTTCTTCTAATGATATTATGGAGAATTACCTGGGCTAGCTATAAATGTAGCTATTTTTTTATTCAAAACATCAAGGTTATTTAGACAGTAATCAACACTATCTCATTTGAGAACAGGTTTCCTGGTGGCTTTGTCCCTACCAGTATAAAATTTTCCCAAGTTTTTCTCGTTTCATCCTCTTTGTTTTTTTGGAATTATTATTATAATGACACATATCTTTAATTAGGTGCATATTTCTATCAATGTACAAGGACCTACTGTACAGCACAGAGAAATCTCCTCAATATTCTATAATAACCTGTATGGGAACAATGAATGGATATATATATATATATATATATATATATATATATATGTATAACTGATTCACTTTGCTCTGTACTTGAAAGTACTACAACATTGTAAGTCAACTATACTACAACAAAATTAATAAATATATATGTATTTATGTAATTACAATAGAGTAGAATATGTAAACTTTGAGATCAGGTAACTTCCAATTCAGATTCGACTCTACTATTTGCTAACGGAATAGCTTGGGCAAATTATTTAATTTCTTTGAAATGCTGTTTCCTCAGAGGCAAACCAGAAGGTAATTTATTCAACTGCAAACCAATGGGTAGTAACCTAGGTCAACAAATTTAAAACCTTCTAAATGCCTAACACCGTGCCAGGTAGAGTAAACACTTGATCCAGAGATGTTATTATTATTACTGTTATTGTTGTTATTATTACTATTATTATTATTATTATTATTATTATTATTATTACATCTCTATTTGTCATATAATCTAAGTGACCAGATTTCCTTGAAGGATATATGGGCAATCTAGCTGCTATGTCCAACTCTCCTATAGCAAGTTCTTTGGAAGGGAGGAAGACAAGATTTCTTCTTTCTAAGTCATTGTGTCCTCCACATGACTAAATTCACTCATAAATTTTCAAGCTTCACTTTAATGTGTCATACAGTTGACCTCTGCTCAGTGGAATACTTTCTGCACAGGCCTTCCAGGAGACAGATCTGACCGTCTGTCTAGATGCCCTTTCTCAGGCACCTATGCCTGTTTCTTTTAAACAACCTGATACCTCAGTTTTGCAACACCCCAAAGCCAGTTGTTTGACTTCTCTTTTCTCTTACATTCTTTCCTTTGGGATCCTTTCCAGTTTCATAACTTTAAATACCATTTTTATACTGACTGCTTCCCCTATTAAGGCCTAATAAAGTCCAGACCTCACTCCAGACCCTTTGACATAAATATTCAACTGCTTAGTTATCTCAGTTTTCTCATTCATAAAATGAGTTTGGTGATGCTGTTTTATCTGCTCTCTGACTCATTATTTGATGGTAAAAATAAATTTATAAATAATACTAGAAAACTCCAAAGGTAACTCAAGCGTGAAGCTGTATTTGTCTTGTAATACTCTTAATATATGTGATATATTATTTAAACATTTTAGTAACTGTATTTTGTGATTCAGAACTAGACAGCCAACCAACCCAGAAACTGATATTTTTTTCAATAGCTTTATGTTTAGGTGTACTATCGGCATTAAACTGTAAGCTTTTAGGCATAATTCACACGCAAAAATGTTATTTTTGGACATAGTTGGTTACAGACCACATTAGTATGTTTCTTGTTATTACATTTATTTACTTTATTTCCTTTTGTTAATTAACTATAATATGAATAAGATTTCCTAATTAAATGTTGAGGATGTCAGATTGGGTAAAAACAAAATGAAAGTACAAGAATTCCCATTTGTATGAGCTATGAAAGTGATTCAAAGAAAACAAATGAGACACAGAAGTTTTTTTTTTTTAATAAAATGATAACAGAAAGAAAGTAGGATAGGAAAGAGCACCCACTGCACAAGAGATTCTCAATAATCAGGTAGACAAGAGGAGCCATTATATGGGTGAGAGTCAGTGGTTGCTTATAAACTGCAATGCTTGCTTAACTGACTCATAAATAAAGTATCTGCTTGGAGGGTTAGAGGTTATGCATGGCCTTGACAATAGGAGTGTCTCTTCACCAAGGTTAATCTGGATAATGTGTCTTCAGAGAACCTAACCTGTCAACAGTAGAGTGTAGTATTGAGACTCCATTGTGGTATCATTCCCCCAGAAGCACCAGCCAACCATCTCATGTAGGTTGATTGCGCTATACCTCTATTGCATGGAGAGAAGAGCAATTTGTCTCCCCTGGAACAGATATTTACTCTATATATAGATTTGATTTTATGGCTTATCCTGCTCTTGCCATCAGTATCATCATATCTAGGATATTGACATTGTATAGTTAATACACAGAATGTTTTCATTAGTACGAGGATCCCTCATGTAACCTTTTTATAGCCACACTCGCTTCTCTTCCACACCCCATCCTTGACTCCAGATTACCACTCATCTCTATTCCATTTTGATAATTTTATTTCAAAAATATGTGAAATGATATATATATATATATATCATATGATCTTTTAGGAGTACCTCTTTTCTCTCAGTATAATTCTCTGGCATTTAATCAAATTGTTGCATGTATCAGCAGTTCATTTCTTTATATTGCTGAGTAAGATTCTGTTGTATGAATGCATCAAAGTTTACCATTAACCTCCTGAAAGTCATGTGGATTGCTTCCAGTTTGGGACTATGAGCAGGCCTGTATAGATTATATGAATGTAAATTTTCATTTCTCTCAGATAAGTGCCAAGAATGCAATTGCTAGATCATGTGGCAATTCAATGTTTAATTTTATAGGAAACTGCCAGACTGTTTTCCATAGTGGCTGTATCATTTTCCATTCCACCAGAAAAAAAAATGAATGATCTAGTTATTCTCCATTCTCCGCAGCATTTGATGTTATCACTGCTTTTTATATTAGCCATTTTGATAGGTGTATAGTGATTTATCATGGTGTTTTTTAAAATTTGCATTTCTATAATGGCTAGTGATATTGAGTATCTTTTCATGTACCGAATTGTTATTTGTATATCCTCCTGAGTGAAATGGCCATTTATAACTTTTGTCTAATTATAGTTGGTTTCTTCTTTTTTATATTGTTGTTTTGAGAGTTTTTTTTTTATTTAGAGAGTCCTAAATTATAGTCCTCTGTCAGATATGTGGTTTGCAAATATTTTCTCCCAGAATATAAATTTTCTTTTTATACCTTTAATAGGATGTTTCACAAAGCAAAAGTTTTAAATTTTGATGAGTTCCAATGATCAGTGCTTTTTCCTTTCATGCTTTTAGTGTTAAGTCCGCAAACTCTTTGCTTAGCCTTAGATCCCAAAGGCTTTTTTTCTAAGTTATTTTTTCCAAAACTTTCATAGTTTTCATGGTGCATTTAACCTGTATTTAGCCTGTGATCTATTTTGACTTAATTTTTGTAAAGGATATAAAGTTTAGGTTGAGGATCACTGTGTGTGTGTGTGCGCGCACGTGTGTGTGTGTGTGTGCGCGCGTGTGTGTGTGTGTGTACATACCTATGGAAGTCCACTTGTTTCAGTATCATTTGTTGAAAAGGCTGTCCTTCTTCCATTGAATTGCTTTTGAACTTTTATCAGAAATCAGCTGGCTATATGTATGTACGTCTGGTTATGGATTCTTTATTCTGTTTCATTTATCAGTGTATCTGTCCTTCTACCAATTCCACACTGCTTTGATTACTTGAACTATATAGTAGGACTTTATACAGGATATAGTGATTCCTTTTATTTTATTCACTTCTTTCAAACTTTGTGGCCTGTGCATATAAATGTTAGAATTATCCACAGACTTTAAATGCCTTGTTAACCGTCAGGTATTCTGCACTTTAACAAAGGATTCACTGTCTTGCCATTTACCTTATCATATAGCAGTAACAGTTTAGATAGCATAGGGAAATGCCCTGTTAAAGACTCAATTAAGGAATCAGTTGGATAACAACATCCTTGAGGATAGGTCCTTTCCTGTAAGATGAAGAATGTGCTTTCAACTGTTTCCACTATATGGCATTTCTTTCTTAACCAGAAATCACAGATGTAGAACCAAAGGGTAGAAGTCGTCATGACTTCTGTCATTACTATCAGTGAATCTCTTACAGAATTTCTGCTTTTAGTCCTATTACTTTGATTTCTCTTGATTTAGAGATATTCATTAATAGTTAATATAGGCTTTCATGCAGAAGCATTAAACTAGGTGTTGCGATTGCTCTCTGGCCACTTGGAGCTTCTAGTCCCTCTTAACCAACAGGCAAAGAAGGAGTTTAATGTATTAGCTGGGGATCTTGATTCTCATTATCAAAAAGAAATAGTGTTTGTGCTTCACAATAGGAGTAATGAGATCTCCTCCTAGAAACTAGCATTCCTGGAGTGCCCTTTAGTACTTCTATACCCAATAGTAAAAGTTAAGTGAGGATTAGAGTAATACAGAGAAGACAATTAAGAGCTAAGTTCCTTTAGTAATGAAGGTATGAATCATAAACAGCCACGTCCACCTATGGGACTGGCAAAAAGAACATGGAATAGATACTAAAAAAAAAAAAGGTTATGGTTATCAACTGCAACCTTGTAATCAAGTGCAAAAATGAAGATTAGAGTAACTATGCATATATTTTCTTTGGTATTTTATGATGTTATCTGTATATTGTAAGTAATCTTTCCCATCACCGCTTTTCCTACTATTTAATACAAGGTTTACTGATAGTTATGGATCTAATAATCTATTTTATTGCCACACCCATGACATGTAGACGTTCCCAGGTCAGGGATTGAACCCCTACCACAACAGTGACCCAAACCGCTACAGTGACAATACCAGGTCCTTAACCTGCTGTACCACATGGGAACTTCCTAGTGATTTTTAAATGAAATATATCAAAGGGGATCGTGGTGTAACTGGAAAAAAATGAGCATTACTTCAAGATGAAACAGTGACATATGGGGTTTGGGGCCTTCTCTTTTTTGATAAATGATGGTGGTACCTTATACAAGAGAGAGTTGTATTAGGTAGGTAGAAACATGTTGTTTCTGTTTCAGTTTGTAAGTTTAAGTATGGATGAAGGGTATGTGTAAACACTGAATAGATACATATAGGAACTAGCACCCATTCTAGGTCCTCTTTTATTTTGTTTCTTTGTTTGTTTATATTTATCTATTCATCCATCCTAAGAGATCCTTTCTGATCAGTAGAATGTAGAGACAAAGAGAAATTATGGCATCTGATCTTGTTTCCTGCCTTTTTAACTTGATAAAGCCCTGCCTGCTCATGAGCTATCCACAGATACATTGCAACCCATGCAAGCTTTTTCCAGGACCTGAAGTCCAGCTGGTAGCTCATTTCCCTTCCTCTCCATTTGTCAATATTTGGAAGTGCACCTGCAGTATAACCCTGAGCCAGCCCTGGGAGGGTGGGGCTGGGACTATTCCTAGTGAAAGTCTTCAGGTTTATAGGTCAAATGAGACCTGTTAAAAAAGTTTTTTCAGAGGGCTCTATCCATTTAAGGAAGTAAGTTCAGTATATTCTTTGATTACCAGTGACTTGGTGTCTGATTCCTTATCTAATGGCCTTTGGTGAACGCTGGGTCATAAGCAGCTAGAGAAAAGAGAAGCTGGCACTGTTGATAAGTAGCTCACACACTGTATAGACAGCTTCTGTATGATAGCATAGTTAGATACAGGTGGGTGACATTCTGACCTTTGTCTTCATCTGGTGACCTTCCACATCTGAGTGCATAGATGGGAGCCTCTATCTCCTGAAAGGAGCACAAAATCAGAAACAAAAGGAAGCAAGCCACATTATTGGCCTGTGAAATCAAAGTGGATAGTTCAGGAAAGATTTGAATGGAGATGGAGGAGAGCAGAACCAATTTTTTCTTTGTCCTTCAAATATGTAAGACTTCTCTGATCTGGGAAGGATGAAAAGAAAGCTACAAGGAAAAGAGCCTGATGTTGGCATATATGTGTGTGTTGAGTGGAAGAGGGGGCTTCCCTGTCCTCCTCCTTAGGACTAAAGTCCATATCCCTTAAAGAGCTAGCTGGATGTTCAAGTATTTTCTAGTAACGCCCAAGGTGGCCCAGATTTGACATTGAGCACTAGAAGGTGAAAGGGTTCTGGGAGCTGGCAGATGGGGTGGCATGGACTGTGAACTGGAGTCGAGGTGGTAGATGCTGCCTCTCCATGGATCCCAGCGTGGGAAGGTTCGAGCGTGGGGAAATGAGTAACTCTCCCCATTAATCTTGCACCACTGAATATACTCACAGCTGCAAGTCAGCCTTAGGAAAAATTCTCCGTAACTGAGTTTCCCATTTAAATGACTAAGAGAATAATAAATTTCAATAGTTTACTTACAAGTGACTAGATTGATTTTTCTACCTTCAAGTAGAGACGGGAACTAAAAATAGAAGCCAAGTCCATTTATAGGGAAACAAATATCTGCACACCTCACAAGTCAGTAAATATGCTTATGAAAAATGTATCCTCTGGAGTTCTCGTTGTGGTTAACGAATCCGACTAGGAACCATGAGGTTGCAGGTTTGATCCCTGGCCTTGCTCAGTGGGTTAAGGATACAGCGTTGCTGTGAGCTGTGGTGTAGGTTGCAGACAGGGCTCAGATTCGACATTGCTGTGGCTGTCGGCGAAGGCCGACAGCTACAGCTCCTGTTAGGCCCCTAGCCTGGGAACCTCCATATGCCGTGGGTGCGGCCCTAGATAAGGCAAAAAGACAAAAAAAAGAAAAGAAAAACGTATCCTCTTCAGACATTCTAATGGACCTCCTCTTGGTTTAATGAGAGGTGGCGAAAGTTGGTGTTTTTAATTTTAACAACAGTGGAAGTTATCTTAGTGCTGATAGAATTGGAAGTGTAGGGACTGTTAAGTCTTATGAATAGAGCTTCTCAAATTGCTAGAATAACATGCAGTTGTGATGAGCAATATCATCATCTTAAAAGAGGTTTTGCCATTGGTTCTTCAAATTACTTCATATACTTTAAATCATATATATTATTCAATAGAGATTTTTACTTCACAGTTGGGTTACTTCATTTCTTCAATTTCTCTCATAATATGGAGCTTTTGAAACATTATGTTTTAATGTTTTACTAACATTAAATATTATATTTATTAGTTAACCTTTTAGACAAGAAATTTACTTTTCCATTTATAAATCACCTTATTTTTATTATCACAAGTGTTAACATCCCTCTGACTTTCCATTTCAACAGGGCATGAGATGATTTAGAAAGTTTAAATTCTTTCTTTGAAAAGAACTTTTGGAGTTCCTGTCATAGCTCAGTGGAAATGAATCCAACTAGGAACCATGATGTGGCGGGTTCGATCCCTGGCCTCGCTCAGTGGGTTAAGGATCTGGCGTTGCCACGAGCTGTGGTGTAGTTTGCAGACTTGGCTCAGATCCCACATTGCTGTGGCTGTGGCATAGGCTGGCAGCTGTAGCTCCGATTAGACCCCTAGCCTGCGAACTTCCACATGCCTCGGGTGCAGTTCTAAAAAGACAAAAAAAAAAAAAAAAAAAAAAAAAAAAAAAA
>PVHT021183693.1:12402965-12500212 GCA_004024745.2 Catagonus wagneri
CTCCTCTTCCCTAACAGTGGAGGCTTGCCTTCCCTGCGGGACCAGACTTCCTCGGTTCCCTCAGTCCTGGTTTCGCTCTCAACAAATCATAGAATATCGCTGTTCCTTGCGCTATTCCCGCAAACGCCGGGGCCACCGACCTCTGCCCACTCCCAGGGACTAACCTTAGGAACCTGTATCAGCTCCCAGGCACCGCCCGTTGCCTCAGGCTGTGGTGTCTGCGCTGGTATTCAGGTCTCTAATTCCGATTTTCCTGTCTCAATCCAGCTGCTGCGTTTTTCTCAGGCTTTGATGTCCCTCTAGTTCCGATGGTCGGTCGTTGATCCGCTGATCATTGTTTAGGTTTCTTCCCAGGAAACTTTTCTTTTTCACAGCTCCCTCCCTGGAGTGCTGGTTACGGTCCTAATTGCTTTTCTCTCTCACCTTTTTTTTTTTTTTCTTCACTTGTTCTACCCAGTTATTTCAAGGGTTTCTTGCAGTTTTTGGAGGTTTAAATTGATCAGCATTCAGATAATGATTTGTCCAACTTGTTTTATATTTAGATGTGTTTTTTGCTGTATTTGTGGGAGAGGGTGAGCGCGACCTCTTACTCCTCCGCCATCTTGCCGCCGACCTGGTAACTGCTTTTTGATGGTAGTACTTCCTCATAAAAGGTGTACTGGATTAGGAGTAAGAATATCTAAGTTTTAATACCTCTCTTTTATTCATCTCTTTTGTAAACAAGATTTTTGTGTATCAGTTTTGTGTAGGGGGGATAATACTTTATTTTAACATAATTGTGTGTGTGCATGTGTATAAAAAATGCCTCATATTTTTAGTGCCAAAATGTTCCAACATCACCTACTTCAATAGTGAGATTTTAAGGGTATTTATGCCATGTATATAAACAGAATAGATTTATTTCGATATTCTTTAGTTGACTTCTTCTAAAGTTTTAATTTCTCTATACATAAAAAAGGCCTCCTATAATCCCCAATGATCAGAATATGATTTAAATCTATATTGAAATTATGTGATCCATATGTTATTTCAAGAAGAAAAGAGCCAAAAAATTTTATTCACTACTCTTGGTATTTGGGATCAGGAAATAAGTAAAAGCATTGTTTCCCTGTCTATAAAATTGAATGTATCCTCCATTGCAGAAAATTTGGCCTTACCATCAATTTTCAAATAAAGTTTGACAAATTACTCTTTTGAAAAGAAAGCCTGACATCTATGCGTACATAATGTTTTCCCCAAGTTTCAGATGTTCTGTCTAGTTCACCATCTTTGACGACTTCAGGCATATTCCACGGAAGTACAGGCCTAACTGTGAAACACGGGATCAGGAACAGGCTTCCTAGGTCTTACTCCTAGCTCTGCTAACTGCTAGACACATGGGCTTGGGAGAGTTACTAACTTTTTTGTGCTTTCATTTCCTCCTTTGTAAAATGGAGATAATAATAATGTTAACCTCCAATATTTATTGGGAAGGTGATGAATTGAGCTAACACAGGTAAACAAGAGTACTTAACATTTATTAAGCATTCATTAATATCAAGTGTAGGTAGATATCATACCCAACAGTCCAATTTTGTTCTGAGCATCCTTTCTTTTGGCAATAAATTTCAATACTTTCATCTATGGATACATAGAAACTCTTTTTTAAATAGTGTCCATTTTCCCTCTGTACCACTGGTAAAAGGAAAGAATATATCAGTTTAATGATGCTCAACTGTTCATTTGTAGGGCCTTCCAAAATCATATCTTCATTCTGGCAGCCTTTGTTCTCCTGGCTGGTATATTTGATTTTGCAAGGTTGTAGGATAGGCTATGAAAAGAATCCTCATCTCCCCCCTTTAGATCAAGGTCCCTTCATCTTTTGTTTCTACAAGACAATGCAATTAAATGGAATAATTTAATTAACTCTGAGAGGTATTTTTTGACAACTGCACTGAAGCTTTTGATTGCAGCTAATAGATTATCTGCTGTAAATGTAAAATCTTTTCTGCTGTGTAATTTTTACTGTTTTATAAGAAGTGATTTCCATATTCCAAAGTTCCCTTTAAAAGAGACTTTCAAAGAGGAAAAATCTAGTAATTTAGGCTTTTAGCATCACAGAGAAGTGCTTCTTGAATTTCAGAGAATAAGTAATATTTTTTTCAACTTTATACACGGTTCTGGTTACCATGGATATACCTCTTCATGGTTATTTAAAAGCAAATAACATGAAAAATCTACACAGTGCAATGAACTACATAAATGATTGTCCAAAAGCCGTGGATTTAGTGAAAGCTTATTATAATGTTTAATTTCATATGACCTTCAGTAGAATAATTATAAGTATGTATATACATACATATGCACATACATGTGTAAGTATGTATAAGAACAGCTTTTAGATTATTGTTAAGATTGCTATCTCAAAAGCAATCATGAAAACTCCAAAACCGTGTTTGTAAAAATCCTCCTCAATTCATTTAAACATGAATGAGAGCAAAGTAAAGGGCCTGTACTGTCACAATCATGGCATTAAGTGTTATGTGAACTAATTTAATTTTTATTCATTTAATTAATACATATTGAGTACCTAGTAGGTGGTAAGCACCTTCTAAATATTAAATCTTCAAATATTAATAAGACATGTTACACAATATTCAGAAGCTGATCTAGTGGAGGAAAAGGATGTATGAAATATAACTGATGTGACAGGATGAATGCTTTAAGAGACATCTATATGAAGAGCCATTAAAAGGCAAAGGATGATCTGACTTGGGTGAGGGAGAAAAGAGGGAAGGGATAGGGTATGGACCTTCCAGGAAGGGTGCCATTTGATCTAGACCTTGATGATTTTGTAACAAGAAGAAAATTGTAGAAAAGTAAACAATACATAAAGATGAAAAATATAAGAAACTGAAAGCAAGGAAACTAGTTAGGAATGACAGGTTTAAATGAGTGATTATGAAAGCTGGAGTTAGGCACTATTGGTATTAATAGAAAGAAGGAGAAATTGCAGGGCTTTCTTTGTGAACAACTGAATATGGATGGGAAGAAGAAAGGCAGTCATAGTCCACTGTGGTTTCCAGCACCATAGAGACGCAATGTTTCTCATTAGTATAGTTTGTCACAGAAAGTTATGACTAATTGGAAAAAATTTATTGACTAATGAAATTTTGTTGGGTATGGAAATAATTTAAGCAAAACAGATGTTATATAGATTCCAATTTTAAACAAGACCTTAATAGGTCAAAACTTTTTCTAAAGAATGGGAACACAGAAGCCCATCCTTTTTTAAATATTTGTAACTTTTAGAATAATATAGAGGTGGAGTCCAGAATGGTGATAATGTTGATATTGGTTACAGTTATTTATATACTCCTATAGTATAGCCAAAGGTAAAATCTACTACCAAGGATCAGAGGTTTTTTAAAAAAAATTTTTTTGGCTTTTTTTTTAGGGCCCTACTTGAGGCATATGGAAATTCCCAGGCTACGGGTTGATTTGAAGCTACAGCTGCTGGTCTACAACACAGCGACAGCAACGCCAGATCCAAGCCTTGTCTTCAACCTACACTGCAGCTCATGGCAATGCCAGATCCTTTAACCCACTGAGCAAGGCCAGGAATCAAACCCGCCTCATCACGGTACTTCTCAGGTTCTTAACCTGTTAAGCAACAACATGAACTCCCTAAGTATCAGTTTTAAAAGAAGGAGTTCCATAAAAGACAATTGAGGAAACTTGGCTAGTAGTATACTGTAAATAAAAAAAAGAAGTCTTTCTAGTATAAACTATAAACCAGAAAAAATGAATGCAGAAAAGCCCCACCATTACAGTACATAATGTACTAGACTGTTCATACTAGAAAAGTTTTATAGTGTCATAAAATGAGAAACTTTAGCTGAGAATTAAACATTTCAGTATTTTAAAAAATGCATATTTAGGAGATACCTTCAAAATGTACTATCATTTCCCAAATTAATGCCTTTGCCCATATTTCTACTTCCCCAAGTCTTTGATTAGTGCGCTTTTTCTACAAGCCCATCTTATCTCAGTTGCTGGTTGAGCCAATCATGGATAAGGAATTCTTAACCACCTCAATCTTTCCAACTCCAATCGGCTGAGATTTGGCACTTCTTAACCCAGTGGCATGGGTTTTTCAGGGCAGACACCCCCCAGACTTCTCTGCTGACGATTAGATTCAAACTCAGAACAAAGTGCCTCAGCGATGATTATTTGAACTGCTTCCCAAACTGCAATTCTGCTTGTACCTTAAGTCTTATTTCTCAGATGTGAGCTTCTCACTCAGTTTCTGTTTCCATATTTTAGTCATTCTCTGTTCCCTAGACCGCAGCTCTCCTTCTCTTACAGCCCGGAGCTATGTCACTGAACCCAGTTTTGGTACCTGGAGCTCTAATTTCCAACGCGCACACAGCCAGGCAATGAATAGTAGCTCTTGCCCCAAGATTACCCCAGCCTGGGCTCTGCCCATATGCTAGGATCCCCAACCCCATACTAGGTACTTTCTTCATTATAATTGTGCTGTCAGTATAATTGTGCTCTCTGTTCAGTATGCCTGGCCTCTCCAAGTACTCCACCAGTGTTAAGTTGGGTATCCAGTGCAGTCTTCAGCCCCTGCCTGGTCAGTTGATCAAGAGTAAAATCCAGTCCTCATCCTTGGTTCTCTTATCCTCTTTATCTTCCTTGATTTGTAATAATGAGACTTCAAGCTTTATTCCTATGGTAAGAAAGAAGATGAAAAAGGCAAGGAAAAAGGAAAGAAAGAGATAAAGTAGCCACGATGCTTTTAATAAATTGTAAGCACATCATCATCCTTCTTACTCCCACTCTGGAATCCCAGGCCTGCAGTGACAGATGCCAGGGGCCCCCTAAAATGACCCTTTTGGTATTATTCAGGACCCAAAAGAGCTATAGGGGCTGAATAGGGAGCTTCTGTGAGCCTGGCTACTACTGTTATCATATACGGCAGGAAACCCTGGTCCCTTACCCATGGCATGGTGAGGAGCGTAAGCAGCAGTATGTTTCCATAGAAACATAGTAGGAAGCCATCCTCTAAACACAGTGCTGGTTCTGCTTCATGGGGGATAGTCCTTTCTACTCGAATCTGTTGATACATTTTCAAATGTTGTTTTAGGTCCAGCAGGAAGAAAGAGCAAGGGGAAGATTAGCAGCAAGAACAGATGAATATCAAGTCCTCAAGGCGATGAGGACTTGATAGTTCAATACTGGCATACTTAGTTGACAAAAATATAATTCATATAGTTTTGTTATTCTCTTAAGTAAAGATGAATAGGGGCCCTTGGAATATATTTTGTTTTCTTCTACCTTCTTCAATTAACAGAAAACTTTATTTGACCAGTCTGCTAGTAGAATGTTCTCTCAGATTAATCTTTATCTAATTCTGAATGATTATAATTATCAGTAAAGCTGAGGGCTTAGTCATATTGGATTAAGGTGCACTTTAATGATTTCTTCTAGCCTGACTCCATCTGCAAAGATCCCATTTCCAAAAAAGGTAACATTTTGAGGTATCTGAAGTTAAGACTTCAGTATATCTTTTATGGAGGATTCAATTTAACTCATAACAACTAGTCAGACAAAAATAGACTATTATGTTATCAAAAAACAAAGTATTCTTGTCTAATAAGAAAAATTGAAAACAAGTGGGTTTTCAATTAATAACCAAGAATTGTTTTCCAAAGGAAGGAAATAATAATGTTAAGTGTGCATGAAGTTAATTAGAATTTTAATTTAATTCTGATTTTTTGAAAACTATATTTAGCATTAAAAAATTAATACCTCAGAAGATTCAATACATTACAGAAAATGGGGAACCATTAAACTAACACCTCTTTTAGAACTCATTATTCTAAATAATTATGAGGGAGATTTATTATTCCATTACTCAGATAAGATTAATTTATAAAGAGTTCAGGTACACCTTTGTTATAAAGAATGTCCATTTAGTTTCTCCCGAAAAACTAACTCAAATGATGCTACTTCTATTTCAGAAGTCTATAGTAAGTTAGAAAATACATAATTTCATCTATAAATTTATTTCTGATAAATTTGTGTTTTGGCACAACTGGACAATAAGACAGATGCAATTATAGAAAGCCTCTGCTGAAGAGCTGCAGATATGAGTGATAGATTCCATGCGTTGTCAATAATTCCATTTTATCAACTAGTGATATGGCATAACACCCAGTGTAATGGCTAGCTTCCACGTTACATTTAGGTATTGAGTTTGTTATGAAACAATCCTAGCTGATACATGAGTATTTACTGAGGACCCCATCAATTTCACATGTTTTTCAGTAATATTTTTTTCATACTCCCTGTCCAAGGCACTTGGTCCCCTTGAATCCACAAACTGATACTATACTGGCCTCTAGTTAACGAGAACCAGATTGCAAATATGTTTTCTGTTCACAAAGCACCTAGGGTTTTCATACCCTAACATACCACATACCTAAATGCAAAATTCTAGGTTCTTATCAAACCTACCACAGCCTTCTCACTATGAATCCAACCCTTTCCTAGAATAGAAAGTCTTTGAATTTATTATGTGAATTCATCCCTACTGGCCAAATCTGGAATTATGTTACAGATTCTCTAAATCCTTAATCCGTTTGTTCTCTTAGAACTCTTGTGTTCCCTTCTAGACCACAGGACCCTCCATGTTAGTCCCCCCCTTTTACCCTGAATACTGCTACGTATTAAAGCAGCGAAATTATCAGGGTCACTCTATTAAAATATCAATTCTGTGGGAAGATATATGCTGATTTCCAAACAGTCAGTTTACTGGTGGATATGGAATCACAGTTTACAGTTATGTTTTAGATTTTTGAGGGATGTATTGGAATACAATTCAATTGAATAAATATGGTACAAATGAACCTATCTACAAAACAGAAACAGACTCACAGACATAGAGAACAGACTTGAGGGGAGGGAGTGGCATGGACAGAGAGTTTGGTTGTTAGATGTAAACTATTACATTTAGAATGGTTGGGCAATGAGGTCCTACTGTATAGCACAGGGAACTATATCAAATCTCTTGGGACAGACCATCATGGGAGATAGTATGAGAAAATAATGTACATATATGTATGACTGTGTCACTATGCTGTACGGAAGGAACTGACACAACACTGTAAATCAACTATACTTTAATAAAAAATTTAAAAAGATAAAAATATGAACAAATTGAGACAATTATTTAAAGAAAGTTTACTATTGCAACCAAATAAACTTGAAGTTTGTCCATCATATTTATGTTTTATACTAACTGGAAATAAATGGCAGAGAGGCTTTTACTTTGCCAAAACAATTTGCTCACATAATCTTACAGAAAGAGATCCAAACAAAAAGGATGCTTGCTTTTCTGAAGTATCTCCGAAGATTCCTAGATACTCTTTACCCTTTTAGAATCTGTGTCTTTAAGTGTTCCATTTAAGTAAGGCCTTCCTGGAAAGAGAAAGAGGAGCAAAACCACAACTTTCAGATACCTTCTTCTAGCTAAATGGGCAAGATGAAAGGTGGGAGACTTTGTAGAACAGAAAGCTATTCTGATGTCTGAGGACAAAGTCTAGAGTATTTAGCCCATGGTTATCTGCTTGTACACTCCACTTTCCCTCTACAGGGAAAGTGACGTATCAGCAATAAAATACCTTTTGTTTACCAAGTACTCTTTGGGGCAATTCCCATACTGTAGACCAGTTCATTCATCCTTCAGCCTAGTTAAGATGTACTATAGAAATTGTAGTTATGGTGATGCATGGGTGTGCAGCTTGGGAAAGATTGGGTTAAAAAATAGTTTTTGAGCACTGACCATTTCAGGGCCAGTCTCAAGATAGATTGAGATCTTCGGTAGCAAGAGCTGGAGGTATAAATGGGTCCCATGAGGTACTGAGTCCAAGAGATAGCATAAGAGTCAATTTAAGCATTATGTAGTTCTCCCTGGTCTGCACCCTCACTGGTGTTAATTTGGTGCTATAATCCTTTGAGAGGCAGAGGAAGATCTGTCCAGTTTGAGAAGGGGTGTTCCTGCCCTTTCCTTCACAACAGGTCTGGAGTCTGTAACTGGAAGAGCTGTCCTCATCCGCTTGCTCTCCAGATCTATTGGAAGAGCTGTCCTCATATCCTTGTTATCCAGATGTATTTCTTGATTTCCAGTATCTTACTAGAGTTTCCTGTCACTTTGACATTATCCTCTTACAAAATGAACAGAACCAGGAAAATATTTGTAGGAAATAACTTGTGGGAAATGAAAGGGGAACTGTAGGACTGTTCATCTTCTAGAGCCCTACAAACTGCTTACACTTTGTGTGATTAATGGTATAGGCTGCTCAGTTTAGTCAACCACAGAGGTAAACTGAGTAATGAGAAATTAAACTTGCCTTGACAGAAGTTAAGGTATGCAAGGAAAAACAAACAAACAAAAAAAAAACATTTTTTTTTCATTTCCTTTAAGTCTACGATTTAATTCCAAGGCATTTTCTCCCTGAGTTGATGAAATGTTCAGTCGTGGGCTCTTTAGTCTGTGAGTCTCATGCAGGACCAAAACACTTGGGAAAGTCCTACAGAACATTGATATACTCTCCACGCATTTTATCACCGATGTGCATGCATGTTCCCTTCACATCTCATATTTTCAGTGCTTCAAAGCTGTATGTGGTACATAAAAATTAATAGCTTAATAAACAATTCTACTACATTGTTGAAAGTTTTTAGGTTTTTGGTCTTAATTTTTACGACAGGTATAATATTCAAAATTATTCCTTAAGCTCTTTCCATTGATTGGAAAAATCCCTTTAATAAGGCCTTTAGTTTCTTACTGACTTTACTGGGAGTCTTTCTAGAGGGACATGGCCACACGTGTGATTGCTCTCACAACTTAATAAAGCCTCTTAAATACTAGGAAAGATTTCATATTTATTTATCCTTGAATCTATAGTTTAATAAGTGCAAGGTAACCTGACATGGCCATAGAGAAAGATAGGACATGTGGCTTGGCCTGGTGGTAAACTCAAAACTCTGTAGAAATTGCACCAGGCCATCCCAATCCATGGGTCATAGGGATAGTACCCTTAAAGCTAAAGATCTTGTGATGGAGCCTGTAACCTACACCCTCAAATTGTAGATAGGGTGTTATGTTTATTTTCATTTATCTGGGGAATGTGTCTATAGCTTCCCCTAATACCTCACAATTTTCATATAAGTTCTCTATAATTACACCGTCCTTCTAAGGGTCCCCTGCGCTTAGTAAGTTATCATACTTGGTGTTTCTCAGTATCCTCGAATGTTAAGTTCAAGTGAATTTAGTGTCACAAAATGATGCTTACAAAACTGGTGATTAAATTAGATGAAAGAGCCTTATGTTTGCTAGCAGCATCTTGATATCCAAAAATCTGGCTTGCTGTTCTTGTAGTTACAGACATGAATTCTTTTGGATTCTGAGGTGATTTGGTGTTTTTGTCTAGAAAATAGGAATCATATCTTTTTTCATATTGTTAAATCATAAAAATGAATTGTGATGTGTAAAGCTATTGAAATTCTGTGAAAGAAATATTTGACTGCATTATCAAAGACTCAGAATCACATCTCAGTTATTTAGCTTTTATTTCAAGGAGGAACAGGGTTGTTAAATGTGATCGTGTCTACATATTGTATTCCCACTGGCTAAAGAGGATGCTGCCTGCAACGAATGTAGAACAGTTTAGTAGAAGTGTAGAGATATGGCTGAAAGGGAATTTTAAAATGAAGAGGGTAATTTAACAAAATTGAAATCTTTTATAATAGCACTGCAAAGATTAAAATAATTACAGCACAAGATAGTTCTGTCATACTTTATCATTCCATTCCTAACATCTGGAGATATTATGAAGCAGATTTGGTATTCTACTATAATTTCTACCAGCTATTATTTCTTTCAATCAGCCATGCAAGGCAAATCTTGCTCAAGCACATTAAGTCATTCTCCAGAGCATGATTTCTTCCAGTTTAGAGCAGGTAATTTAATGGTGCTGTAGCACTCTCCTGTGACCAGCTGAGCATAACACATCCAGGTACTCCATATTTTATTCTTATAAGTGGACTTAATGTTGTTAATTTGAAAAGGGATCTAAAAATTCTCTATAATCTGTCTCTCCCCTCTTTACTCATGCATATTTATGCATGCACGCCCATGTCTGAGTCATAAAGTGCTTTCTGGTTGAAAGCAAAATATTTCCACTTCATATGACATTGAAGTGATGCTTAATTACTGCATTGTTGGTCATTAAACCAGTAAGGATATAGGGAAATACTGGAAGAAATGAAAGAAATCTTTCTAAGACTTTTAATCAAAACATTTGAAATGTATGTTAGCACTTGTCATAGTAAAATTGTTATTGAATTACATTAGGTGTATTAAAGAATCCACCAAACTTGTGGCTGGCTTGTTTTAGAATGACTTAGCAGAATTAAAAGATAGTGAAAACAATGAGTTATTGTTCCCAGAGTGTTAAAATAAAGTTGTAGATTTAAAAAAATTACTGAATATTCTCAGACATTACATAAATATTCAATGAACTAAAATATTTTTAATACATTACAAATTACACTCATTACAAATGATTTTGTGTTGAAGAAAAGTGGCTTAGATTAATGCCTGCCTCAAAATTTCTATGTCAAGAAAATGAAAAAAAATTTAATTGAAGTATGGTTAATGTATAATATATAATTTATAAGGGTAAAATATAGTGCTTCACAATTGTAAAGGTTATACTCCATTTATAGTTATTATAAAATATTTGCCATATTCCCTGTGTTGTACAGTATATCCTCATAGCTTATTTTATATCTAATAGTTTGTACCTCTTAATCCACTAACCTTATATTCCTTCTCTCCCTTCCCTCTCCTCACTGGTAAACACCTAGCTTGTTTTCTGTATCTGTGAGTCTGTTTCTTTTTTGGTATATTCACTAGTTTGTTGTAATTTTTTAGATTCCACATATAGTGATATCATATAGTATATGTCTCTATTTTTAAAATATCTTTTAAAATAATCATATTTTGTTATAAAGTCATTCTATATCTCTTTTTTTTCCTTAAGTAGAAATGAGAATGCCAAAAAGAAAAAAGACATCTGTCTTTTTATTATGTCCTTATAAGAATGAATATTTAAATAATTGTTATTGATACTGTATTTATTAAATGAACCTGCCAAATGATTTCTTAGTGAAACCATCAGTGTGTGTAGAAAGAATAAAAGGACAGAAGCCTTTCTTTACCACATCTCCCATGCCTCCCAACTATGCCGCATTATTTTATGGCTAAGCCATATCTTTTTGCTTTTAGGATATCCTTTTCCCACGTGTCTTCTCTTCAGTTCCTCCTTCATCACATTATCTCATTGTGTCACTTGGCACCTAAACACCTGCAATGCCTGCCTATGACCGAAAGAATAGAAATCTAAGTGTCTTAGACATTCTAGATTAACAGCTAGCTTTTCAATATTGTCTTCCATGACCATCTTTCTCAAATTCTCCAACCCATCAGAAGTAGTTGTCTGCCAACCCCACATTTATTCCTGATTCACTATATTACTCATAGGCTCACCTCACCTAGAATGCCTCCTCTCTGCTTTTCTCATCTTAGCTATGCCTTATTCTTCTTTCTCAGCTGATCAGATTCTCTCTTAGATAAAAATGCTCCTTCAACAGTTAATCCAGATTGATATTTCACCAGTGAATTCTTAGCACTGTTGTTATTGCTCTATTGTCTGTTTTCTCTTAAAGCAATCAATTATATTCTGCATTATGGTATTTATGAGAGTGGGGAATTTTATTCACCTGAATTCAAGAAGAGTTGTTCTTTTAATGATAAGCAATCAGAGCAGGGAACTGAAAGCTTGTCCCTGAGAGATCTCCTTAGTGGGGAAGTTCATATGCTATGAATGTGAGAAGCGGAACAAAGAACTGGAGGTAGAAAAGGGGAACTAGATGGATGAAAATATGGTTGTGAAGAGACTTAGTGATTGAAGAGCCGCCTTGACAGTGAAATCCTGGAGCAGATGTGAAAAATCAGAACAAGATATTTAGGAAATTTTGTTAATGCGGAAAACCTACTGAAAGAACAGCATTATTTTTCAAGGATTTCAAACTGAGATGTCTGTTTTGAATGCACTGAGACAAGGTACAAGGAGATACAGGGCTTATAAAATTTGCTAAAATTTTTGCATTTTTTATTGCATGCATGTTTAATTCTTTTTATGGGATTATGATGTCTTCCTTATTTATACTTATGAGAAGAGGAAATGATATTCTGCTACTATAATACATAATCTGAAAAACAGGACTAATCACATGATAAAAAACTTCCAGTTTATTTTTTTGAACAGAAGGTTTCTCAAAGTCAAAATCAATGTAGAATTAGTTACATTATAGAAAATTTTAAACATATTTAATGAGGCAAGAGGATGTCAGCCTACCACTTTTAACAAAGTCGTTTTTTTTTTTTTTTTTCCTGAGTATGAGACCTCAAGGGACACCTTAGCTAAAATATGCAGGCAATTTTTTTATTTTTGTTTTAAGGCCTCACCTGTAGCATTTGGAAGTTCCCAGGCTAGGGATCAAATTGGAGCTGCAGCTGCCAGCCTGTGCCATAGCCACAGCAATTCCAGATCCAAGCTGCAGCTTGTGGCAATGCTGGTTCCTTAATCCACTGAATGAGGCAAGGGATTGAACCGACATTCTCGTGGAGACTATGTCAGGTCCTTAACCCACTGAGCCACAACGGGAATTCCCACAGAGAAATTTTTAATTAATGTCAAGAAAGAGTAAGGAGTGCTTAATCTGCTACTTTAGAAGAAAAGTAAGAAAAAAATATATGCAGCAGTTGATAATTGACATTCATTCTCTTTTGAGTTAGTTATGGCATTTTGAGTGTAGTTCTTTTATTCAAATACCAGTGCTGCTGGAATCTATTCTGGGCATATTGTGCCAAAGATGAAAGAACTTTCCTCCAAAATGCAACTAAAGCATCACGACCCATTTTTACTCCTAAAAGCCAGACAGTGCAATACAGTGGATCGTTTCTTATGGTGAGTAATTTTATTAAAAAATGAAAAAATTTTCCAACTTCTCTTATTAATGAAACAGTGAATCATGGTCTGAGATCTGAGAAATAGAAAGGAGTGGGAGGCACCAGAATCTATTCCTGGACCTACCCCTGATTCATGCAGTATATTTGGACAAATCTCTAAATACCTCTGTGTCTTAGCATCATTAGAACATTGAATTATTAATTCATTCATTAGTTCATGCAGCATTAGTGAGTAACCATAAGGTGCCCATGTATAAGGATGAAAAGTCATAATTTCTAGAAATCCGCAGTCTATAAAGAGATAAATATAGAGTCAAGTCATTACAATTCATTGTAACTAGGAATATAACATAAGTGCTTACAGTAGAGTGGTGGAACAAGGGAGTGTATGGGGTAGGAAGGGCCAGAGAAGTGTTCAGAAAGGAAGAATCACTGGAATGGGCCTGAAGAGTATGTGGGAGTTTCCTAGGAGGGGTTGGGAAAGCAGGAATCTAACAAGGAACAGTATGTTCAGATGCATGGAAGCATGAAAGAGCATTTTTGAGAGGGACTACTGTAGTTTAGTGTGATAGCATAGGATGTGTTGGTTGCGGGGGAGCAATGGAGGATAAAACTGGAAAGAAAACAGCCAAATGCTAGAGGATCTTAACATGCGATGCAAAGAATTTAGGTGAATGTTTTAATTAGGATATAAATATGATCTTATTTCTGTTTTTCAGAAATATTACTTTTCTGATCATATGAGAAACTGTAAGGTACAGACTTGAGTTAGGCAACTTAGAAGGAAGTTCCAGTAATCCAGGCAAATACTGATGAAATCCTGTATGAAATCCTGTATCAAAACTGTGGGAATGAAGAGGCTGGGGCAGATCTTAATGATGTTAAGAAAATAAAATAGGCATGAGATCTATGGGGCCACTAGAAATGGGAGGAATGAGCAGAAGGGATTAATCTGGAAGACCTCCCATAGTTCTCATTCCCTTGGCAGGTACTGGCTTACTTCATTAACTTATTACTGGGAGAAAGACAGATGGGTTAATATTTGTGTGTGCTGAGTTTTAAGTGATAAGCAAAATATTTGAGGAAATTTTATTTTTCTTTGTCAATGGAGTTTTCTAAAGATTAATTCATGTTCTAGAATCTGAAAGTGATTCCAATGAACTTACATTTCCAGACTTTTCTCTCAGAGAAAGATTTATCTGTGCTCCCTTTCTAAAATTTTCCTTCAGCTCACTTTTCCCTCTCTTAATTTTGGTCTCACAGTGTTTCAGGAAGGGGGACCCTTTCCAGGGGCCAAGCATGGCTCTCTCATTTTTTAAATTTAATGATTTTTTTCCATTATAGTTGGTTTACAGTGTTCTGTCAGTTTTCTACTGTACAGCAAGGTGACCCAGTCACACAAACACATATACATTCTTTTTCTCACATTATCATACTCCATCATAAATGACTAGATATAGTTCCCAGTGCTATACAGCAGGATCTCATTGCTTATCCATTCCAAAGGCAATAGTTTGCATCTATTAACCCCAAATTCCCTGTCCATCCCACTCTTTCTCCCTCCCCCTTGGCAACCACAAGTCTGTTCTCCATGTCCATGATTTTCTTTTCTGTGGAAAGGTTCATTTTTGCCATATATAAGATTCCAGATATAAATGATATCACATGGTATTTGTTTTTCTCTTTCTGACTTACTTCAGTTAGTATGAGAATCTTTAGTGCCATCCATGTTGTTGCAAGTGGCATTATTTTGTTCCTTTTTATGGCTGAGTAGTATTCCGTTGTGTATATATACCACATCTTAATCCATTCATCTGTCAATGGACATCTAAGTCGTTTCCATGTCTTGACTATAGTGACTGATGCTGCAGTGAACATGTGTGTGTATGTGTCTTTTTCAAGGAAAGTTTTGTCCGGATGTATGCCCAAGAGTGGGATTGCTGGGTCATATGGTAGTTCTATATATAATTTTATGAGGTACTTCCATACTGTTTTCCATAGTGGTTGTACCAACCAAGCGTGGCTCTTGTCTAACAATCAGAAATGAGTTGTCCAAGGAGACAGATGTACTGACAAAGGAAAAGACTTTATTGGGAAAGGGCAATGGGACAGAGAGCAGTAGGTTAAGGGAACTCAAGAGAACTCCACTCCATGTGGCTCACAGCCTCTGGTTTTATGGTAATGGGGTTAGATTACGGTTTTTCTCTGGCCAGTCATCTTATGTGGCCCATATTTGGTCTGACTCAGGGTCCTTCCTGGTGGTGTGCTTATCTCTCAAACAAGATGGATTCTAGCACCAAGGCTTCTGGGAGATTGGTCATCTCCTCCCTTCTTTTGACCCCTCCCAAATTCTCCCAGTTAGTTTTTGGGCAGCACCATCTTCCTTATCAGGGCCTTCTGTTGTGAGATAACTCATGCAAGTGGCTTTTATTGAACCTGGCCAAGGTAGGAGGTTTCAGTCAGTGGTTCCCTAATAATAGAAGACAACTCTGTGGCAGTCCAGAATTACCTCTGAAAAATTTGAAGAGTGACATCTACAAGTAACTTCATAGGAAGTCACTCTGGACTTCCATATCACCACCAACTGTCGCAATTTTTTTCTAGAGTAGTCTTGTTTTTGCTGTTATGCTAAAATGGGGATTTAGGCACTATTTGGCCATGAACATTTTAACACTTATACAAACCCTTCTAGATTGTGGACAGGTTCACCATTTTCAAAATAAAGTGACATGTGATTGCTCTTTAAATTTTCCATATTTTACCACCCCCCCAAAAAAAAATCAATGAAAAAAACCTATGCAGAGTCTTTGTGAAGAAAGAAGGAAGGGAGGAACATAAAGACAGCTATGAGAATTGAATGGAAGTTTATAGTCTAATGTAACACTTTTTTTTTTTTCTGAGGTTCTTCCTGTTGCTTACTGTCTGGAATGAAAGTTCTGGTTTAACATTTCCTCTTTGAATGTCTTTTGTCAGTAATCAAGCTGACTTGAGTAGATTGCCCTGAATAAAGTATTGTCTGTCAACTTGGAATTAATTGTGAAAAGGCATGAGATGCTGTGAAACAGTTCCCTTCTTTAATATAGCTAGAAGAAAGAAAGAAACTCACAGAAAACTCTCTCCATTATAGGCTGTCTAAAGGCCTCAAAGGGCAATCTATTTATATACTCCAGTGTGTATTACATATACTGAACTTTTAAAAATATCATCAGAAATAGTTGTGTTTTTAGGCAAAATAAATCCATAAATAAGTATCTATTTAAGATACTTATTTTTAGCTTTATTTTGCCTAAAAGAATATCTCTGTTAGTATTCTTAAAAAAAATCACCTTTCCTATTTCTGCATCATTACATCAGTTTTCAAATGCAGTTAAGCTTTTTTTACAGAAGACTGATTAGCAAATTCTATTACTCCCATTCTCCATTCACTTATCCAAGTTACCCTTCATGAACACTGCCATAGTGTGATGAAAAGGGAGAGAAATATGAAGTCAAATATTAATCAGTCTAATGTACGATTTTAACTATCCTGGAAAAATAGTTGTTGTAGAGGGCTTTGAAACTAATGATTAAGGTTAAAAAAAAACAAACCAAAATAACCTGTCTTCAATAAGAACTTTAATTATATTTTTCTCACCGTATACCATCAACATGAATAATTGAGATTTAGCCTTAGATTCAATATGAAGTGAGAAAGCATGGTTTTAATGTGGGAATTTCTATTCCATAACAGTTATTTCCCTTTATTTTACTTCTACTTTTTAATATATCACATGAATGTAAATTCATTAATGAAAATTATACCATGGCCAAATAATGCAATTTAAAAATCTAACAAATTGTTCAGTTAATATTTATTTATTCTTTTTTTCTCTCTCTTCATTTCTTCCTTTCTATCTACCTGCTTTACTTTTTTTTAAAGAAAAGGGATTATTTTTAGAAGTTTCCTTTATTTTGGTGGATAAGGTTTAATCCATTTAAGAACACAGTAAAATGCTACTTGATATCATGAGCAATGAGAGTAAATTGTGCTGTTGAGACAATTTCAAATTATAATAATCTAGACCTGTGATATTTTGGTAGGTTTAATTGAATGTAAATGTATTAAGGCTTGTATTTTTTATAGCAATATACTGTATTTTTAATAGATTATAATACCAGAAATTTGAGATATAATTTAGTTTTACCACTTATTTTTATTCATTGCAGCCCACACTGCAATTTTTTATTAGTTTATTACCAAAATTCTTTTGAACATTTCTTTTTTTTTTTTTTTTTTTTTTGTCTTTTTGCCTTTATCTAAGGGCCGCACCCACGGCATATGGAGGTTCCCAGGCTAGGGGTCTAACAGGAGCTGTAGCTGCCGGCCTTCGCCACAGCAACACGGATCCAAGCCGCGTCTGCAACCTACACCACAGCTCACGGCAACGCTGGATCCTTAACCCACTGAGCAAGGCCAGGAATCCAACCCGCAACCTCATGGTTCCTAGTCGGATTCGTTAACCACTGAGCCATGATGGGAACTCCTGAACATTTCTTAAGGAGTAAAATTTCTTCTAGTATTTTATAGTATATTGTTGTTTACTGCAATATGTTTTATATGTTATTATATTCCTCTTGTGTGTTATTTAAGATAGACATTTTCTAAAGTTAAAATAATTAAAATTAAATAAAACTAAATGGAATAAGTGATAAAGAACATATGGTATTAGCTAACTCACCATTATTAAATGAAAGAAAGGTGATAAAAGATAATATCTTTTCATAGAAAAAAATTAATGAGGAAATAAGGTTACCCTGGCGAAAGAATTTGAATTTTCTCACACCTTTTCAAAAACCATGCATTTAATCAATCATCTTTCTCTGTGTAATTTTTTAAAAGGAGTAAATTAGATTAAATATACAAAATAATATCAAGGCATCACTGTCCTATTCACATAGTTGAAGTTCTGTGAACATATTGATGCTGTAACCATCTGTTTCCAAAAATTTAAACACTGTAGTGATAAAATTGTGTTTAGACTTGAGATCTGGCAAGTTAATTCAAGTTGACAAGAGGACTATTTATAATGTGATAGTTTCTAGTACAGGTTGAAGATAAAATTATATTTCATTCCAATAGAAAAGTCTTATCATCGCAGTAAGACATATGTACTGTATTATACTGAAAAAGAGTGCTGGACCAGGCAGCAAAAGAGATAGATGTCTTAGTTAAGGTACTTTCCTTGTTTTTGGCCTCAGTTTCCTCATTATAAACCAAGAGATTATATGAAATGATCTTAAATTCTTCCAAATATAACATTTTGGATTTTTTTTTTTAATCACAATGCTTATTGGTAATAGGGGTAGCAAAAACTACAAAAAATTTCTGAAAGAAAACTGCCCCTTCCTAAGACTTGACTGAAATGATAAGGAAAAATACAAACAGAAGAAAGTCTGTTGTATCAATAGAACCTTAGAGCAGTGTACCATTTGTGTGCCACAAACATTCAGGATATCCACTATATATAAAATGCAAATAGGACCAGATAATTGGAGTTAAGAAAGTAAGATAACTGGAGTTAAGAAAGTAATATATGTCCTGGGGAGCCAGAGAGGGGATCTTCACTGTAAATGTGTAACTTTCCCAACTTAAGTGATAAGGTATGGCCAAGGGATAAAAGAGATACTGACACCCCCTCACCCACCTGGAGGGAGCTACACAAAGCAAATAAAAACACTGTGGGTGGCAAGTTTCTCTCTCAAGCCTCTTCTCACTGAGCTATGTTAGGAATTTCTCTCTGATACAGCAGGCATTTGTGTCCACTTGGAGGTGAGGCAGGCTGTTCCCTGAATGTGATGGAGAAACCAGCCAAATTAGAAGGTTGTCTTTACTATTTGTGCCTTTACCCAATTCAAAGGAAAAAATATCAGTACAGCTTATGACCCCGGCTTCCTCCCTACCACCTACATGCTTTTGGATTACTGCACTGATAGTAGAAACTTGCAAGAAGTTATCATAAAATCAGGGAGAACAATAATACCTTACAAGAAAAATATATCACAACACTTTGGAGAATGCCTGACCCAGTATGATCTCTCCTCAAACATGGTATGAATAACTCGTGTGCCAGGGCTGGCTTTTACTGCCTCCACAGAGCTGGTTGTTAAATTTTTAGAAATTATGCAAGCCTGCTTTTATCATGTTAGTAGCTTGAAATCAGCCATTAAGAGTTAAAAGGTATAATAATGAAAATAAAAAATTCACTGTAGTAGCCCAAGAGTAGATTTGACCACCCAGAAGAAAGAATCATGAATCCTGAAGATAGATCAAAGAAATCAGGCAATCTAAAAAACAAACAAAAAATAGAATGAAGAAAAATAAAGGGAGCTTCAGAGAAATGTGAGATACCATTAAATACACAAACATTTATGTAACAGGAGTACCAGAAGAGAAGAGAGAGGAAAGGAGGAAAAAATACTTGAATAAATAATATAATTTACAATAGCATAGTAAGAGAATAAAGTACTTAGGATAAGGGAAGAAGTATAAAGCTTGTATACTGAAAATCACAAAACACTGTTGAAAAAATTGAGATTTAATATCATTAAAAATGTCAATACTCTCCAAGTGGATCTTCAGATCCAAAATAATCCCTATCAGAATTCTAGTTGCAGAGTTCCTATTGTGGCTCAGTGGGTTAAGAACCTGACTAACATCCATGAGGATATGGGTTTAATCCCTGGCCTTGCCCAGTGGGTTTAAGGATCTGGTGTTGCTGCAAACTGTGACATAGGTCACAGATATGGCTTGGATCTGGTGTTGCTGTGACTGTGGTGCAGGCCTGCAGCTACATCTCCAATTCAACCCCTAGCCTGGGAACTTCTATATACTGCAGCTATGGCCCCAAAAAGAAAAAAAATTCTGGTTGCCTGTTTTCAGAAATTGAGAAACAAATTCTAAAATTTACATTAAAAAGGAAGGAACCTGGACTAAAATTAGCTAGAAGAAGAATAAATTTGGAGGACTCACATTCCCCAGTTCAAAACCTACTATAGAAATAGAATAAATCAAGACAGTATGGTACTACGTAAGCTTATAGATCAATAGAACAGAGTCAAGAGTCCAGGAATAAACTCTGACATTTAGGATAAACTGATTCTTGTCAAGGGTTCCAAGAAAAATGAATGAGGAAAAAGAGGTTCTTTAAACAAATGGTTCCAGGACAAGTGTATACCCACATGCAAAAGAATGGAGTTGGAACCTCTACCTCATATCATATTGCAAAAATTAACAAAAATCATAGACCTAAAACTATAAAGTTCTTAGAATAAAACACAGGAATAAGATTTTGTGACCTTGAGCTAAGCAATGGTTTCTTAAGTATGATACCTAAAATATAAATGACAAAGAAAAAATAAAGTGGATTTTATCAAATTAAAAACTTTTGTACTACAAATAAACTATTACTAATATAGAAAAACAGTCCATACAATAGAAGAACATATTTTCAAATTAAATGTCTAGCAAGTGGTTTGTGTCTAGAAAATATACAAAGAGCTCTTACAACTCAACACTAAAAAGAAAAATAGCTCAATTGAAAATGGGTAAAGGGAAATTCCTTTGTGGTACAGTGGGTTAAGGATCTAGCACTGCTGCAGCTATGGTGCAGGTCACAGCTGCAGTGTGGGTTTGATTCCTAGCCCAAGAACTTCCACATGCTGCAGGTGCAGCCAAGACATGAATGTGCAAAGAATTTGAATAGATGTTTCTCCAAAGAAGATATACATTTGGCCAATAGGCACATGGAAAAGTACTTAGTATCTTTAGTCATTAGGGAAATACAAAGCAGTCCAACAAAGGGATGCCATTTAAAACTTATTAGGATGGCTAAAATAAAAAAGACAACAACAAGTGTTGATGAAGATGTGGAGAAATTATAACCCTCGTGCATTGCTGGTCGGACTATAAAATGGAGAAGTCTCTTTGGAAAGCAGTTTGACAGTTTTTCAAAATGTTCATCATACGTCCAAATATATCTGTTCTTAAGTATATCCATGCATATTTCAGAGATATTACAGGTTCTATTTTAGACCATTGCAATATAGAAAATATCACAATAAGGCAAGTCATAGGAATTTTTTGGTTTCTTAGTGCATATAAAAGTTATGTTTATACTGTAGTCCATGAAATATGCAATAGCATTATATCTAAAAAAATATATACGTACCTTAATAAAAATGCTTTAATAATCATGAAAAAATCTTGAATAATGTGAGAATTATCAAAATGTGACACAGAGACATGAAGCAAGCAAATGTTGTTGAGAAAATGGCACCAACAACTTCCTCGATGTAGGGTTGCCACAAACCTTTAATTTGTAAAAAACAAACAAACAAAAAACACAGGTCTGCAAAGCATAATAAAACAGGGTATGTTTATATCTAAGAGAAACAAAATTATGTTAACAATTAAACTGTACACAAAGGTTTATAGCAGCATTAATTATAATTAGTTAAGTAGAAATAACCTAAATATTCACCAAGTGAATAAAAATAATTTGCTATGTCCATACAAAGCAATGTTATTCAGCAATAAAAGGGAATGAAAGACTGATGTGTACTATTGCATGGATGAACTTGAAACTATTATGCTAAATTAAAGATTAGCATGTGATATGTCCATATGACATATATGTCCAGACTGGGCAAAGCTATATGATATATGATATATGATGTCATATATGGACATATGACATATGATATGTCCAGACTGGGCAACGCTATAAAGGTGGTATAATGTATCAGTGGTTGCTTAAGTCTTAAGGGTGGGGTGTGGGGAGTGACTCTTCATTGTTACAGGGTTTCTTCTGCGGGTGGTGAAAATGTTTTAAAGTTAGATTGTGTTAATTGTTGTAGAACTCTGTGAATATACTAAAAAGCATTGAATTGTACACTTTAAATGGGCAAAATCAGCTGAGTTCTTAACGTTGCCCTCAGTTCTTTCCTTTTCCCCTCCATTTGTTTGCAATTGTTATGTAAACTTCATCTTTACCCTCCTCTTACTGCATCTTTACATGTTTCTCAGATTTTGAGAATGGTTTAACACCTTAACCTAGGGAGAGAATCCAACATCAGAATATGACCTTTCCTTACTACCTCTGCTGCTACTGCCTGGTCTACCATCTCTCACCCAGGGTACTGCAAGAGGTGGCAAATGCTCTATTTGCAGTCTCTGTGGGCCATTATCAACACAGCAGCCAGAATAATCCTTCTAAAGGCTTCCATTTTTCTATGAAAACTCCAGTCAGTACAGTGCCCATATATTTTGGTGTCTTCACTCTCATTAGTTCTCTAGGGCATCTTCACCATTTTCTCCTCAAAAACTCCACAATAGTCTCCTTATTTTTCCTCCAATTAGCCAAGAACATCCCCACCTCAGGTCCTGTGCACTTCTTGTTCTTCTAACTGGAATTCCCTTCCCTCGATAACTTTGTAAATTCCTCACTCACTTTGTTTTTATCTTTACATGATTCTTCCACTCCAAAGAGCTGTTTATTACCCAACTTCAACTTGTAAGCCCATCCCATTTCCTTGATTTTTTTTCTCCAAGCACTTATACCGTTCAACACAGTGTGCATTTTTCTCATAACTTTTTGTTTAATGTCTGTCTCTGTTTATTTGCAAGCTTGGATTACAAAAACTGTTTTTGTCTCTGAGCTCCTCTAACAATGTTCAGCATATCATAGTGCTTAAAAATGTTTGTGGAATGAATGAATAATGGTCAAACCTACCAACTAATCTGACCCTGGTAATCCTTTTATTCTTTCCTTTGTCACCATCTAAGGCTGAGTCCTCCTCCAGGGCCTGAACCCACACACTCCTAGTTTCCCAGGGATCTCCAGTGAGCCATCCTCTTTTACCTTAAACTTCTCTCTCCAGCTAGATCTTTTTCATCAGTAATTAAAATATTCAGAATTTTTCAATCTTTAAAAAGAATGCTTTCCTACATCTTACTCTCTTGCTTACCACTTCTCCCATCCTCCATGAGTTGGACTGCTATGGTTCTTATCTGAATATAGTTTCCCAGCAAATGTCCTGTCTTCTGCTGGGAACTGAATTGTGTTCCCTTCCAAAATTCATGTGTTGAAGCCCTCACTCGCGGTAGTATTTGAAGGTGGGAACTTTGGGGGGTAATTAGGTTTAGATGAGGTCATGAGAATAGATACCCCATGATGGAGTTACTGCCCTTATAAGAAGAGAAAGATATCAGAACTTCCTGTTTCTATCATGTGAGGGTACTGTAGAAAGGCACTCTGCAAGTCAGGAAAAGGCTGTCACCTGGAACTGAAATGACCAAAATCTTGGTCTTAGACTTCTAAGCCTCCAGAGCTCTGAGAAATATATGTCTATTATTTAAGCCATTTAGTATGTGGCATTTCATTTCAGCAGCCTGAGCTAATGCATTCCTCTTTATTTCATTTCCCCTGCTAGAGCTGAAATGTTTCTCCATCATAGTTTATCATGCATTAAACACATCAATAAATTCTCCTTTCCTCTCTCTCAAAAATAAAAAATAAAAAGTTCAGATCCCTTTGCCTAGCACAATCTTATTGTGGCCTTAATGAACTTGAGAATCACCAGCTTTTATGTCTGTTAATCTCCCTGATATTCCATGTTGAGTCTCATCTCTTGACCTTTACTGTTACTGATTACCTAAACCTCCCAACTTTTACTCATCCCTCAGGTTTCAATTTCGATGTCACCTCCTTTGCAAACCTTCCCCTTCCCCATCCAAGACTGTCCTCCCACAGCACCCCGTGCATTCTAATTATAGGTAAGTTCACCATCTATTAAAATAAATGAGGGCAGAGTAGAACTGTACAGTATTTCATTTAAATGAATTAAACATTTGTCTAATTACAAGGCGAGCAAGCAAATTAAGTCAGTTCCCCTTCCAAAAAAAAACTAGACCTCCCCAAAAGGCTATTATAATTTGTATGATCTGCCTCTTAATTGAAAAATAATTATTTTACCTGGTGCGCAGCTGATCTATTTCAATGCTAAGAAAAGGCAATACAAACTGAGTTAGGGTTAAGAGTTATTACCGGATGAACTCAATGAAAAATATTATGCTTTATAGATAAAGTTAAGCTGTCTTCAGGGAGATTTATGTAACCCTCCTCATCCTTTAACTTCTTTCTTGCTAATAGAATGCATTTATTGAGAAGTCATGGCTTTCATGCCTGCCTTCCTAGCATTAGGCATCAATTTTGGCCTAAGCCAGTTGTGATATCTCAGCCTGGATATGTGGCACAATCTTCACCAATGACATGTAAAGGAAATCTGTTGGGGACATTGTAAAATTGTCTAGATCTATGAGAGCAGATGATGCCTGGAACTACTTTAGCAAAATTGTCAACATGGGGCTATTGCTGACAGAATAGAAAGATAGAAGGAACTGGGTCCTGGATGATATCAGCATGCTATAAAATTGTTCAATGCTTCCTCTGGAATTCTTAATTTATGAAAATTAAGAAATCTTTATTATTTGCATTACCTTAGGTCATCTGCCAATTTGTAGCTGAGAATATTCCATCTGCTTCAAAAAAGACTTTTTAAAAACCTTTTAAAAATGTGTATTTTCATACTTAGTGAAAAATTTCATAAATAATCCAGAAAAATGGCCACATAACTTCATTTAGATTCAAATATTAACATGTTACCAAACTTGCTTTCTCATTCTCTCACTTCTCTTTCTGTATGTATGTACGTGTGTATGTATATATGTGTGCATGTGTTTATTTTTATACATATAGAAAACATTTTTCTATCCCTTTTGAGAGTAAATTGCGCATGTAATGTCTCTTTTCCTATAAATAAGAATAACTTTTAAATAGCCTCTATAAAAATCTCCAAATCAAGAAATTATTATTGACACAGTGCTATTATTTAATCTACACACATTATTCACTTTTCATCATTTTTTATGAATGTTTTTTAAAAACTTTATTGGAATATGGTTGATTTACAATGTTAACCATTAAGTGATTCAGTTTTTCATATACATATGTCCACTGTTTTTTATATTATTTTCCCATATAGTTTATTATGGTATATTGAGTATAATTTCCTGTTCTATACAGTATGTCCTTGTTGGTTATTTATTTTGTATATTGTATTTGTATATGTTAATCCCAAACTCCTAGTTTATCCCTCCCCCTTACCTTTCCCTTTTGGTAACCATAACTTTGTTTTCAAAATCTGTGATGATGAATGTTTTCTTCAGCAAAATAAAAAGATAATTTGATGGTCCAGGATCTAATCCAGGATTACAAATGCCCATGTGTTTTTAGTCTCCTTCAGTCTGGAATAGTTGCTTTCTTTGTATTTCATGGCATTGGCAACTTTGAAGAATGAAGGGCAAGTATTTTCTAGAATAGTCTTTAGTATGAGCTTGTCTAATGTGTCCTTATGATTACATTTAAGTTATAAATTTTTGGCAAGAATGCCAGAGAAATGATATAATGTCCTTCTCTATAACAACCTGTCAGGTTATACTGAGATTCGTCATCTCTCTCTGTCTTATTTCTGCTAATGTTACTATTGATCATTTTGTTAAACTCATGTCTCACAAGCTTCTATGCTGTAGTTGTTATTTTTTCTTTTTTTTATATACATTCTTTTTTAATGTTACTTTCCTTTTTTATTCACACAATGAATTTTATTACAATTATAGGTGTGCAAAAATCATCACAACCAAATTTTATAGCATTTCCATCATAAACCCTCAGTACCTCCCCTCACCCCCCAACTTGCCTCATTTGGAAACCATAAGTTTTCCAAAGTCTGAGTCAGTATCTGTTTTGCAAAGAAGTTCATTGTGTCCTTTTTTTAGATTCCACATGTAAGTGGTAGCATTTGATGTTGGTGTCTCATTGTCTGACTGGTTTCACTTTGCATGATAATTTCTGGGTCCATCCATGTTGCTATAAATGCTGTTATTTTGTTTCTTTTAATGGCTGAGTAATATCCCATTGTGTACATGTACCAGATCTTCCCTATCCATTCCTCTGTCGATGGGCATTTAGGTTGTTTCCATGATTTGGCTATTGTATAGAGTGCTGCAATGAACATTGGAGTACATGTGTCTTTTTGAGTCATGGATTTCTTGGATATATGCTCAGGAGTGGGATTCCTAGATCAAATGGTAATTCTATTTTGAGTTTTCTGAGGAATCTCCATATTGTTTCCCACAGTGGTTGCACCAATTTGCATTCGCACCAACAGGGTAATGGGGATCCTTTTTCTCCACACCCTCTCCAGCACTTACTGTTTGTAGAGTTTTTGATGATGGCCATTCTAGCCAGTGTAAAGTGGTACCTCATAGTGGTTTTGATTTGCATTTCTCTAATAACGAGTGATGTTGAACATCTTTTCATGTGGTTTTTTTTTGGCCATCTATATGTCTTCTTTGGAGAATTGTCTGTTTAGATCTTCGGCCCATTTTTTGATAGGGTTGTTTGTTTTTTGGGATTGATCTGTAGGAGGTGTTTGTAAATTTTGGAGATTAATCCCTTGTCAGTGGATTCATTTGCAAATATTTTCTCCCATTCTGTGGGTTGTCTTTTGGTTTTGTTTAGGGTTTCCTTCTCTGTGCAGAAAACTTTAGGTTTAATTAAGTCCCATTTGTTTATTTTTATTTTTATTGTCAATACTCTAGGAGGTGGATCTGAGAAGATTTTGCTGTGGTTTATGTTGGAGAGTGTTTGGCCTATGTTTTCCTCGAAGAGTTTTATGGTATCTGGTCTTATACCTAGGTCTTTAATCCATTTTGAGTTTATTTTTGTGCATGGTGTTAGGAAGTGTTCTAATTTCATTTTTTTACATGTGGCTGTCCAGTTTTCCCAACACCACTTATTGAAGAGGCTGTCTTTTCTCCATTGTACATTGTCGCCTCCTTTATCATAGATTAGTTGACTATAGGTGTGTGGGTTTAATTCTGGGCTTTCTATCCTGTTCCACTGATCTATATTTCAGTCTTTGTGCCAGTACCATACGGTTTTGATGACTGTAGCTTTGTAGTATAGTCTGAAGTCAGGGAGCCTGATTCCTCCAGCTCCATTTTTCTTTCAGGATGGCTTTGGCTATTCTGGGTTTTTTGTGCTTCCACACAAAGTTTAAAATATTTTGTTCTAGTTCTTTAAAAATGTCCTTGGTAATTTGATGGGGATTGCACTGAATGTGTAGATTTCCTTGGGTAGTGTAGTCATTTTGATAATATTGACTCTTTTAATCCAAGAGCATGATATGTCTTTCCATCTGTTCATGTCATCCTTGATTTGTTTCATCAGCATCTTATAGTTTTCATAGTACAGGTCTTTTGTCTCTTTAGGTAGGTTTGTTCCTAAGTATTTGATTCTTTTTGATGTAATGGTAAACAGGATTGCTTCCCTAATTTCTTTTTCTGACCTTTCATAGTTAGTATAAAGAAATGAAATTGATTTCTGTGTATTGATATTGCATCCTGTGACTTTGACAAATTCATTGATGAGCTCTAACAGTTTTCTGGTAGAGTCTTTAGGTTTCTCTATGTATAGTATCATGTCATCTGCAAATAGTGATAGTTTTGCCTCTTCCTTTCCAATTTGGATTCCTTTTATTTCTTGTTCTTCTCTGATTGCTGTGGCTAGGACTTCCAAAACTATGTTGAATAGTAGTAGCAAGAGTGGACATCCCTGTCTTGCTCCTGATATCAGCGGGAATTCTTTCAGCTTTTCACCATTGAGAATGATGCTAGCTGTGGGTTTGTCATAGATGGCCTTGATTACGTTGAGATAGGGTTCCCCCTATGCCCAATTTCTGAAGGTTTTTTTTTGTCAGAAATGGGTGTTGGATTTTGTCAGAGGCTTTTTGTGCTTCTATTGAGACGACCATACGGTTTTTATTCTTCAGTTTGTTAAGGTGGTGTATCACACTGATTGATTTGTGGATTTTGAAGAATCTTAAATCCCTGGGATAAATCCCACTTGATCATGATGTACAATCCTTTTAATATATTGTTAGATTCAGTTGGCTAGTATTTTGTTGAGGATTTTTGCATCTCTGCTCATCAGTGAGATTGGCCTATAATTTTCTTTTTTTGTGGTATCTTTTCTGGTTTTGTTATCAGGGTGATGGTTGCCTCATAGAATGAGTTTGGGAATGTCCCTTCCTCTGCAATTTTTTGGAATAGTTTCAGAAGGAAAGGTGTTAGCTCCTTTCTGAATGTTTGATAGAATTCACATGTGAAGCCATCTGGTCCTGGACTTTCTATGTTGGAAGTTTTTTAATAACAGTTTCAACTTCAGAACTTGTGATTGGTCTATTCATATTTTCTATTTCATCTTGGTTTAGTCTTGGAAGATTGTACTTTTCTAAGAATTTGTCCATTTCTTCTAAGTTTTCCATTTTATTGGCATATAGTTGCATATAGTACTCTCTTATGATCCTTTGTATTTCTGTGATGTCCGTAGTTACTTCTCCTTATTCATTTCTAATTTTTTTGATTTGTGTCCTTTTTCTTTTTTCCTTGATAAGTCTGGCTAAGGGTTTATCAATTTTGTTGATCTTTTCGAAGAACCAGCTTTTAGTTTCATTGTTCTTTTCTCTGGTTTTCTTGGTTTCTGTTTCATTGATTTCTGCTCTGATCTTTATGATTTCTTTTCTTCTACTAACTTTAGGTCTTGTCTGTTCTTCCCTCTCTAGCTGCTTTAGATGTAAAGTTAGGTTTTTTATTTGAGCTTTTTCTTTTTTCCTGAGGTAGTCTTGTATTGCTCTAAACTTTCCTCTAAGAACTGCTTTTGCTGCATCCCGGAGGTTTTGGAGTGTTGTATTTTTGTTGTCATTTGCTTCTAGATATTTTTAAATTTCCTCCTTGATTTCTTCAGTGATCCATTGATTGTTTAGTAGCATGTTGTTTAGTCTCCATGTATTTGTGTTTTTTGCCAGTTTTTTCTTGTTGTTGATTTCCAGTCATATAGCATTGTGGTCAGAAAAGATGCTTGATATGATTTCAGTTTTCTTAAAGTTACTGAGGCTTGATTTGTAACCCAGGATGTGATCAATCTTAGAGAATGTTCCATGCACACTTGAGAAGAATGTGTATTCTGTTGCTTTTGGATGGATTGTCCTATAAATATCTCTTAAGTCCATCTGACCTAATGCTTCATTCAGGGCCTGTGTTTCCTTATTGATTTTCTGTCTGGATGATCTATCCATTGCTGTAAGTGGAGTGTTAAAGTCCCCCACTATGATTATGTTATTGTTGATTTCTCCTTTTAAGGTTGTTAGCAGTTGTCTTATATATTGTGGTGATCCTATGTTGGGTGCATAGATATTTAAAATTGTGATATCTTACTCTTGGACTGATCCTTTGATCATTATGTAGTGCCCTTCCTTGTCTCCTAAAATGTTCTTCATTTTAAAGTCTATTTTTTCTGGTAGGAGTATTGCTACTCTGGCTTTCTTTTGATTCCCATTTCATGGAATATTTTCTTCCATCCTCTCACTTTCAATTTGTATGTGTCTCTAAAAGTGAAGTGGGTCTCTTGAAGACAGTATATATATGGCTCTTGTTTTTGTATCCATTCGGCTAGTCTATCTTTTGGTTGGGGCATTCAGTCCATTAAGATTTAAGGTAATCATTGATATATATATATTCTTATTGCCTTTTATTAACTGTTTTGGAGTTTCGTTGCTCGTATTTCTTCCCTTAGTCTCTTGTTGTCTCCTTTTGTGGTATGATGACGATCTTTAATGTTATATTTGAGTTGATTTTTCTTATTTGTTTGTGTATCAATTGTAGATTTTTGGTTTGCAGTTACCCAGAAGTTTTTTTTTTTTTGCCTTATCTGGGGCCACACCCGTGGCATATGGAGGTTCCCAGGCTAGGAGTCTAACAGGAGCTGTAGCTGCCAGCCTACACCACAGCCATAGTTATGCGGGATCTGAGCCACGTCTGCAACCTACACCACAGCTCATGGCAATGCCGGATCCTTAACCCACTGAGCAAGGCCAGGGATCAAACCCGCAACGTCATGTTTCTTAGTCGGATTCGTTAACCACTGAGCCACGAAGGGAACTCCAGTTACCCTGAAGTTTTGATATAGGAGTCTATATATAAATGAGATTGTTTTGAGTTGTTGGTTGCTTAACTGCATGTGCATCTCCAGTGTCCTGCACTCTTCTCATGATTTGTGCTCCGTTCTGACAATTTCTGATTTTCGTAGCAGAATTGTGCATGGATGATTTCATATCTTTACTGTATATATGCCTTTACTGGTGAGCCTTGGCATTTGTGGTGTTTTTATTTCTAGTTGTGGCCTGCTTTTTCTGCCTAGAGAAGTTCCTTTAGTATTTGTTGTAAGCCTCGTTTAGTGTTGCAGAAATCTCTTAGCTTCTGCTTCTCTGTAAAGGTTTTGATTTCTGCTTCAAATCTGAATGAGAGCCTTGCTGGATAAAGCAATCTTGGTTTGAAGTTTTTTCCCTTTCATCACATTAAGTATTTCATGCCACTGCCTTCTGGCCTGCAGAGTTTCAGCAGAAAAATCTGCTGATAACCTTATCGGGGTTCCCTTGTAGTCATTTTTTTCTTTTCCCTAGCTGCTTTCAATATTTTCTCTTTGTCTTTAATTTTGATTATTTTGATTAATATATGTCTTGGGGTGTTCCTTCTTGGGTTTATATGGTACTCATGAGCTTCCTGGATTTGAGTGAGCAGTTCCTTTCCCACGTTAGGGAAATTTTCAGCAATTAAGTCTTTGAATATTTTTTCTGTCCCCTTCTCTCTCTCTTCTCCCTCTGGCACCCCTGTAATACGGATGTTGGTGTGTTTAACATTATCCCAGAGTTCTCTGAGACTCTGCTCATTTCCTTTCAATCTTTTATCTCTTTTCTGTTCTACATTAGTGATTTACACTAATTTGTCCTCCACCTCGTTTATTTGTTCTTCTGTCTCTGTATTCTACTGTTGGCTGCTTCTAATGAATTTTTTATTTCACTTATTGTGTTTTCCATCTCTTCTTGCTTAGTTTTTATGTCTTGTATTTTTTTGCTAATGTTTCCTGTAAATTATCAGTCTTTGCCTCCAGTTTATTTCCAATGTCTTGCATTATCTTCAGCATCAACAGTCTAAAGTCTCTTTCTGGGAGGCTGATAATCTCCTCATCACTGAGCTGTTTTTCTGGGCTTTTCTCTTTTTCCCTTATCTGAGTTATAGTTTTCTGTCTTTTCATTTTTATAGGTTTTTGCTGTGGTGTTCTTTTTCAGACTATAGATTTGTAGCCTCTCCTACTTCTGGTGTTTGCCTCCCCTGTGGCTGAAGTTGGTATGGGAGGGCTTGCTGTAGGCCTCCTGATGGGAGGGATTGGTGCCTGCCCACTGGTATGTGGGGCTGATTCCTATCCCTCTGGTGGGTGGGGCTTTGTCTCTGTGTGAGATTAGAGCTGGCTGTGTGCCTGAGGGGCTTTAGGCAGCCTGTTTACTGATGGGTGGGGCTGTGATCCCACCTGGATTATTGTTTGGTCTGTGGCTTCTCAGTGGGAGGGGCCAAAATTCCCCAAAATGGCTACCTCCAGAGAAATGCAGGCTGATGAATGTTCCCAAGAGCTTTGCCTCCAATGCCCTTCCCCCACAACAAGCCAGTCACCCCTGTTTTTCCAGGAGATCCTCCAAGAATTGCAGTCTGTTTCAACTAGGATTCCTATTCAGACTTCACTTTGCCTTGGGACCCAGTGCACATGAAAGTCTGTGTGTGCCTTTCAAGGATGGGGTCTCTGTTTCCCCCAGTCCTGTGGCACTCCTGCACACAAGCCCCACTGGCCTACAATGCCAGATGCTCCAGGGGATCTTTTTCCCTGTGCCAGATCCCCCGGTGTGGGGATTTGACGTGGGGCTCAGAACTCTGAGTCCTGTAGGTGAGTCTCTGTAATACAGTTACTTTCCAGTGTGTGGGGCCACCCATCCGGAGGGTATGGGGTTGCTCCTATCACATAATTGCCCCTCCTGCCTCTTGATTGTGGTTCCCTCTTTGTCTTCTGGAGTAGAATATCTTTTTGAAAGTTTCCAGTCCATTTGGTTGAAGGTTGCTCGGCATTTGGTTGTAATTTTGTTGTTTTTATGAGAGAAGTTGAGCTCCAGTCTTTCTATTCTATTCCACCATCTTAATCCAGTCCTTTTTTTTTCTCTCTCTCTCTTTTTGCCTTTTCTAGGGCCACCCTTGCAGCATATGGAGGTTCCTAGACTAGGGATTGAATCGTAGCTGTAGCCGTTGGCCTATGCCACAGCCATAGCAATGTGGGATCCAAGCTGCGTCTGCCACCTACACCACAGCTCACAGCAATGCCGGATCCTTAACCCGCTGAGCAAGGCCTGGGATTGAACCCGTAACCTCATCATTCCTAGTCAGATTCGTTAACCACTGAGCCATGACGGGAAGTCCTAGTTGTTATTTTACTATTTGTAATTATTAATTTATAGAGAGATACTTTATGACCATGTAACTATTCTGTTTATCATCACATTTCCTCTTACTAGTTTAGCATGCAGTGATGATTCTCGCTTGAATCAATTACACTGTTTGACAAGTGACAATTTTCTAATTCTACCATTACTTTTGCATGTATTAGTTGGCATTCAACTGTATGGAAGAGGTTTTCCCTTTCCACAAATTACATATTTATTTGTTGATATTTTTATGAACTCGTAGATTCAAATGTTATATATTGCTGTAATTTGCTATAATCATTTTTTTTTGGCTGATCTCTGTCCCATACCCTTTAAACTGACTCCTCTGTCCTTTGACATGTTGCCACGTAAAAAAGTTATTATTATCTTACTTTTCCCTTATGGCACAAAAAGACGTTTTGGGTTCATCTTTGTTTAATCAACCCCTCCCATACTCAGTCATTTCTCCAAAGAGTGGCTCCTTTTAGTGGGTAATGGTATTTAGTAATCAGAATGGAGGCATTAAGTAATTTCATGCTAGTGAAATGTCATTGACCTAGGTTCTTTCAGCAGAGATTAGGAAGCATGAGCACACACACACACACACACACACACACACACACAGTCTGTGTCTATCTCTATATCTGTATGTATATAAAGTCATCCATAAATATTGAGAGCCAAGAGTTCATTCCATTAACTCAAATTCTGATTTAACACAGAAGGGTTTATTCTAAACAGCAAGGTCCTACTGCATAGTATAGGGAACTATATCCAATCTCCTGGGATAGATCATGATAGAAAAGAATGTACATATGTATAACTTAGTCACTTTGCTGTATAACAGAAGCTAGCACATTGTAAATCCACTATACTTAAATAAAAAATTAACTTTAAAAAAGGGTTTATTCCAGCCTTCCTTCTTTCCTCTGACAATGAGAATCCTCAGTCCCAGTACAAACAATATATTTGTTCAAGGGTCATATGAGACCTGCAGCTGCTGGCCTGTACCACAGCCATAGCAACATCAGATCCGAGCTGCGTCATTACCATGCTCATGGCAATGCCCAATCCTTAACCCACTGAGCCAGGCCAGGGACTGAACCCACAACCTAATGGTTCAGATTTGTTTCTGCTGCACCATGATGGGAACTCCCAGTTTGTATCCTCAGCAACATGAAAGAGAGCAACTGCATGTTAAAAACTTAGATTTAAATGATTATTTCATGTTTAGATATATATATTAGCATTTAAAAATTCGTACCTTTAGATAGAATCACGAACTTCTTTATTGTATTTTTTAAACTATAAATCATATTTAGGAAAGTCCAATGTGTGTCGGGCCTGCCTTTTTCCAGGGACAAACAGACCAAGTTGAATTGGAACACTCCAAGGTCATTCCCTATCTTACCACGTTTTTGAAATAGTGTTAAATTAAGAAAGATTGTTTAAAAGTGACCTGGGAGGTTGTTAGAGTATTTATCCTCTTTTTAATAAAAGTTATCCTCAAGTGTATATTTTAAGATTCAATTCCAAAGTGTTTTGTAAAGTCAAGAAAGCCTCTTGCTCTTTTTGGTGAAAATCATAACCATCACCACTAGAGGGAGCTGATTTTACATAAAATTATGATAGAAATGTATGAGGACACTGATTCACGTTTTAAAAAACTTTCAAACTTATTTTCTGCCAAAAAAAATCGTACTTTCCAAGTAACTTCTTTATGAATTGAAAATTTGGCTGAAAAAACCATCACTTCTCTTCTCAAAAGGATGTTTAATATTCGAAATTTGATAATAGAATAAACATTTTATGGGGTATTATTTAATTTCACATAGTAGAATTGATGTTCATGGTCTTTGAATTATTCTTTAAATTGATCTTTTATTTTCTTTAAAACAGAATTCTGTCATTGTTGAGCTTGAACAGTATGCTAAGCAGATGTTCAGAATACAGAATAAGATTTTGACTAAACTGCCTGTTTCTTGCTTCGATGAAGAAGGGACATAGAGATCACTGAGGTCAAAAAGCGAATGGACAAAAGTTGACAAGATGTGATTGGAATTCAGGGTGGCTAAATGCCACCAACCCATCCAAACTACTTTTCAAATATTTTCAGTTCCACAAAGATCAAAGATTTTGGCCAAACTCTTTTACTTTTACTCCTTTTTTAACCCTGAATATATACTTTTAAAGGAACTTTGAACCAGGACATCTGAATAACACATAATTAAGATATCCAAAGTGGTATGGAATTTATCCCTAAATTATATGTATGTCTCTTAGCCCTGAGAACTATAGCTAGGAAGTGGATCACTGTATTTTCAGTCTTATTTGTGGTCGGAAGAGACTAAGGCATAGGAGACAAAACCAAGTGTAAGTCAGGTTTTTTATAACTTGATGTCAATGACTAGACTTCTATGGAGATCTGTAAAATCTTGGAAATGGCACACACATTTTTATTTTATATTTCTGTATTTTTCTGGTATAATGTCCATGATTTCACCAAGCTCTCAAAGAAATCCGTGAAACTGAAAATGTCAAAAGTAATAGATAAGCTAAATTATCTTACAAAGGATAAATTGTTCCACTTAATCTTCACCACAATTCTGTGAATTGGCTAAGAATCACAGTGGAAAGGTTAAGACAAAGTCTGGAAGTAGACTGCTAGGGTTCAAGTCCCAGCTCTGCCACTTATTGAGTTCTAACTTTCTGTACTTCAACTTCCTCATCCGCAAAATGGAAAGTAACAGTACCTACTTCATAGAATTGTTATGAAGGAAAAAGGAGTTAATATTTATAAAGTACCTAGTCCTTGCTACATAATAAATGTATATAAAAAGCTTATATATATATGTATATATCAGCTGATCAAGTGAAACTATATGTATAATTTATCACAAAAAGTAGGCATATGTTTATATATAAACATATATGTAGATATGAAAAAGTGTATGTGTGCATGTGTGTGTGTGTGTGCATATATATATATATATATATATATATAAACATTAAATAAAAATTCCCTGATATTAACAAATAAAGAAGATGTGGTAGGAGTTCCCTGGTGGCTCAGCAGGTTAAGGATCCAATGTTGTCACTGCTGTGGTTAAGGTTGCTGCTGTGGTGTGAGTTTGATACCTGGCTGGGGAATTTCCACATGCTGCAGGGATGGTAAAAAAAAAAAAAAAAAAGATGTATATATGCAATAGAATACTAAGTCATAAAAAAGAATGAAATATTGCCTTTTGTAGCAACATGGATGGACCTAGAGATTATCATACTAAGTGAAGTAAGAGAAAGACAACTACATGGGATATCATTTATATGTGGAGACTAAAATATGATCCAAATGAACTTATTTATAAAACAGAAACAGATTCACAAACAACCCAAATGAAAAATAGGAAGAGGAACTAAACAGACATTTCTCCAAAGAAGACATATGGTTGGCCAATAGGTACATGAAAAAATGCTCAGCATCACTAATTATTAGAGAAATGCAAATCAAAACTGCAGCGAGATACCACCTCACACAGTCAGAATGGCCATCATTAACAAGTCCAGAGATAACAAATTCTGGAGAGGGTGTGGAGAAAAGGGAACCCTCCTATGCTGTTGGTGGGAATATAAATTGGTACAACCACTGTGGAAAACCATATGGAGGTACCTCAGAAAACTAAATATAGAACTACTATATGACCCAGCAACCCCACTCCTAGGTATATATCTGGAGAAAATTTTCCTTGAAAAAAATACATCTACTTGCATGTTCATTGCAGCACTGTTCACAATAGCCAAGATATGGAGACAAGGTAAATGTCCATTGACAGATGAATGGATTAAGAAGAAGTGGTATGTATACACAATGGAATAATTCTCAGCCATAAAGAAGAACAAGATAATGCCATTTGCAGCAACATGGATGGAACTGGAGACTCTCATACTAACTGAAGTAAGTCAGAAGGAAAAAGACAAATAGCATATGATATCACTTATATCTGGAATCTAATATATGGCGCAGATAAACCTTTCCACAGAAAATTAAGTCATGGACTTGAGAACAGATCTGTGGGGAAGGGAAAGGAGTGGGATGGACTGGGTGTTTGGAGTTAATAGATGCAAACAATTGCCTTTGGAATGAATAAGCAATGGAATCCTGCTGTATAGCACAGGAAACCTATCTAGTCACTTGTGATGGAACTTGATGGAGAATAATGTGAGAAAAATAATATATATATATGACTGGGTCACTTTGATGTAGAGTAGAAATTGACAGAACACTGTAAATCAACTGTAATGGAAAAAATAAACATTTTAAAAAAGATGTGGTGTATATATACAACAGAATACTACTCAGTCATAAAAAAGAATGAAATAATGCCATTTGCAGCAACATGATGGAACTAGAGATTATCGGAGTAAAAGAAGTAAGAAAGAGAAAAACAAATACATATGATATCATTTATTTATATGTGGAATCTAAAATATGATGCAAAACAGAAACAGATTCATAGGCATAGAAAACAAATTTATGGTTACCAAAGGGGAAAGGGGGTGGGTGAGGGATTAGGAGTTTAGGATTAGCAGATACAAACTACTATATTTAAAATAGATAGAGGTCCCTCATGGCTCGGTGGGTGACGAGTCTGGCATTGTCACTGCTGTGGCTCAGGTCACTGCTGTGGTGTGGGTTTAGTCCCTGACCCAGGAACTTCTACATGCCACAGCTATGGCCAAAAAATAATAATAGTAAAATAAAATAGATAAAAAGATCTTTCTGTATACCACAAGTAACTATAGTCAATATCCTGTAATAAACCATAATAGAAAAGAATGTGAATAACTGAATCACTTAGATATATACCAAAAACTAATATGACTAAGTAAATCAACTATACTTCAATTATATTGTTTTAAGATTTCCTGGGTTTAGATGATGAAATTGATAAAAAGGATTTTGCCTAAAATCACATTGTAAGAGGAAAAACCAGTTCTAAAATTTGGGAAAGTTATTTGTTTTATTTTATTTCAATTTAAATTCTGCTAGTTATCAATCCAGATCAGTTCTCTATTGATAGCTCTTAGATTCTATTCCTCTCTGTGCAACCTGCCCAAATTTCACTTTAAAATTACCTTCTACTCTATTCTGCACACAAACCTTCACTATCTCCCCATTATTCCGTTTGAACCACACTTTAAATTTTTGACAAGAGTTAGATTAAAGGTAAAATAATTGCTAAGTATTAATCTATGAGTGGTGGTAAATTATCAGTGGAATACTAAAATAAAATGTATTTATCTAAACTATTCTCCTGGAAAGTAAAGTAAGATACTTTTAAAATAGGGTGGAGGAGAGAACTTTACTGACACTTTCCATCCTACAGCACATACATTTGTATATGCTCATACACACACACACACACACACACACACACACACACACACACACACACACCCTTCTCAAACTCAATCCAGATTGTCAAATTGCTCTGGCTACTTCGTGTTTTTCTTTTGATAAAGAAAAAACTTTGTAAATTTGGGGGCAAACTCAATTTTTCTTGGCAGGAGAAGAGAGATTGATGTTCACTGCCTGGCTCTGATTTCTACTTCCTCTAATCAGCTCTCAGCTGCAAGACTTTAAATTGTAGAACAAATACCTAAAGAATAAAAGTTCAAAGGGGCACAAATTATTAACCCCTCCAAAAGACTAATTTATTGCCCTTCTTGGATGCCTTTGAATCTTCATCTAGCCCTACTTCTGACTATGAATTACAAAATCTTTCACTATATAATCTTGCCTTACCTGGATTATCCCTTATTGCCTGGATTAGAATTCATGCCAGCATTCTAGCCTCTTTCTGTCTCCCAGCATTCATTCTTCCTTGGTCAATCTATCCCTTTTACAGGGAGGTATTTTCTTTTCCATGATTGCCAGAAACATTATGTAGTAGCAAAATTCCATTGGTAAAGTCATTTTCAAATCTTGTTTTTTTGTTGATTACTTTGTGACTAGAGAAGGTTATTTAGTCTCTGAACTTCCTTCTTTCTTTTTTAATCAATAAAACTGGAAAATAGCGTCCATCTCAAAAGTTGATGTAAAGATTATCAAAAAAGATTTTGGCATATAGCATCTGCTTAATGATTGATTGTTTTATTGAACAGTAGCTGAAGATTTACAGATATATTCTGTTATATTTTGGGGGTGCTTTTTAATAGTTTACACAAAGAATTTTTACATATATCTTTGCATTTTTTTCTTCTGATGATCATAAGAAACAAAAAAATGTGATTCCTGTCTTCCAAAAATGAAACTGGGTGTCACAGTGGTTGACTGGTTTGCCCTTGACCTCATAGCTTATGTCAGAGCTGGAACTGAAATATATTTCTCTTGATTTGAAATAGTTTTTTCTTTCAACTATGTGACACTGGCACTTAGGAAGAAACTTTCACTGGATTAGATAGTGGTTTTAAACCCAGTTTTGACCTTGTTTATGTCACTTAACATTAATGATTGTCAGTTTCCTCATCTGTTAAATAAAACAGTAAAACTAGACAATTCCTGATTGAAAACTAGACATTTTCTTGGTTTTAAATTACCTGGCTACATAGTTCTAATACCAAGAAAAATAAAATTCTTTCAACTTCCATAGCATCTAAAATATTAAGGCTGATTTATGTTTTTTCTTAGCATCAAGAATTATTCATGAATATGTATTTCTTTAATCATGTATTATTGCTAAAATGGCCTTTTCCTAAGAATAACTGACTGAACCTCAAAATGACAGTGTAAGAATGTGTAATTATGTGTCATAGTGATATTAAAACAATTTGTGAGCTTTTCCCAAAGGTTTACTTTCTATTCCATAAAATCCTTTGGGCTCAATTAAAAATAGAGAGCTAAAAATTAGAACTTCCAGAATGTAATGTATCATAAATTACTGTATATATTGTTACTCTCATAAAATTTTTATGCTTAATACATTCTCTCCAACTAATAATCACTTCCTGTTGTTCCCAAGAATTAATTTGAAGAAAAAATGAAGTATTACCATTTTCACCCGGATGGCTTTGGCTTCTCTGTTTACATATAGCCTTTCAAAAGAAGTGAAAGAGAAGCATATTACAAAACAAACACTAAACTATGAACTTTCTCTTCCTTTTCTTGGTTAATGGCATCATTGTTTATCTGCAAGTTGGAAAACTTAGCTTATTCTGAATTTTCCCACCACCTCCCCTGTGCCTAAATATCCCCAAATTCAATCTGGCAGTAAAACACCCCTGAAGTCTGATGTATTCTCTATACTACCATTGCCATAGTCTCATCTTACACCATTAAAATTGGTTTCTATCATGTATTCTTGTGCCCAGGCTCTTTCATTCCCTTCCTTTTCCAAATGAACTTCTTAAAAAACACAAATTAGTCATTTCTCTCCACTCTCTAAGATGCTTCATTATTTTCTTCTTATGAACCATTGCCTTCTAGATAATGACCAAAATTCTTAGCATGTAGTTTCTTCATGATTTGATTTTAGGGCCCTTCTCTCTAGTCTTCTGTCTAGACCCACTACTGTATACCTTAGGCACATATCTTTCATACAGTGTTATTCTCAGGGATCCATCTTTGCATCTTTTTCTTGTTCCATATTTCTTTAAACCTCTCCCTGACTGCCTCCCAATATAGAGAAGCCATGCTTATCCTCTCACTGCAAGTTTTAGTTACTCTGAGAAGATTCCACGGACCTTCTCTTATACCAAAGCAGAGTTTAGTGTCCTATCTCTGAGATACCATAGGTTTTGTGAATTGTCTTTTGAACGATTTCTGCTGTATTTGATTAATTATTTGCCTGTCTTTATCTTGAGTCAGTATCTGATTCATTTTATATCCATGGCCAACAATATACCTAGTACATGTTAGGGTGTTTAAATAGATATATATTGAATAAATGACAAATGCAAAAGTTTAGTATTGATCCCAGAGTTTATTAATTTCTCTTCACTGGTGCATATGTCGATGAAAGCGTCAGTATTGTTGTTGATTCAAAATAGTTGCCATGGCAGACACAGATGACAGTGGAAGCATTAATTAACACTACAGGTCACAAACTGACAAGGCTTAGGTTCAGGACAAATGGCAAATTAAATGCTCTAGATAGTAAGTGCTATACATTTAGAGACAGATTCTGGTGAACTAGAGTGATTCTGTAAAGATTTTTGAAGGAATAATTTAAATTGAGGCTTAAAGAGTATCTAGGACTTAAGAGCTAAAGAGGAAGAGAGACTGCATTGGGAAAAGAGAAAATATATAATGAAAGGCTGGGAAACAGAAGTGAGTAAAGAGAGTTCATTAAACGATGAGTTGACAAAGTGTGCTAGACTAGAAAATTAGGATGTGGCCACACAATACATGTCTCTGTGTGCCATGCTAAGAATAATAGATCATATGTGGAAAGCAGTGAAATGTCACATCAATGCATTTGGGTAGGGATCATTATAATATGAGTCGTGCTGGGTAGGGATCCTCATAATATGAATCATGCTGTTAAAAGAAAATATTTGGTTAGTGATAGCACTGGAAAATTTTTGTTGAGAATTTTAAGATCTGCCCTAAGGTGAAGTCAGTGAAATGTACAAAGACAATGTAACTGACAGTTAGTGTCTTATTAGAAATGGGGCCATTAATTAAAGAAAACAACTAAAAACAAGTCAAGTTCAAACTAGCAAAATCAAATAATAGTGGTAATGCTAATAACTAGTGTATATTGAGAACTACTGTGTATCAGATATTTGATGGCTATTATTTTTAATCCCTACAATAAAATTCAAGTTAAGTGTCACACCATTATTTTACCCCATGAGAAGAGTGGTATTCACAGAAGCTAAGTAACTTGCCTTTACTTAGAACCCTGATGTCTTTTACTTTAGTTCCTATGTTAGATTCTTATCTTACTGCCTGAACCTCAACTGAATAGTCTTCCTGAGACCAAAAAAATTCAAAAACAAAATCAATAACATCTAAACAAAATTATAAAGCTGAGACCATCTTCTAGCACTTCCAGTATGACCAGGAAGTAGGATGTGATGGTCAGACTTCTTGTCTCAGCTGTTTTTTGGATTAACCCTCAAAGCACCCATTTAGTTTCCACTTTCTGGCCACTCTTGATGCAGCTCATTTTACTACTCATAATAATATCTTCTGGAAGCAGCATTCAAAAAGCAAAGGAAGTCAAAGAGAACAACTGATTCATAGAAAATAATGAATTCCGTTTTTAAATGTGATTCACAAATGCAATCTCCAGGTATAAATGTTCATTCCAGTGTTGGAAATGTGGAATAGGAATTTGGGAGGCAGACCAAGGCTATAAAATACAGCCTTTAGTCTAGAGCAGTTTATTGAGGAGATTGAAGTAAATGGGAGCTCAAAGGGGTGGAAGAGAGCAGGACGGAATGCTGAAACTAAAGCAATGCATACCATTAGGGGACAGCTAGAAAGATAAGCCATCTATTGAAAAGGATCTGGAGCCTGAAGTGATGCAGAAGCTATAGGAGATGTCTTCAATGACTGGGTAGTCGGGAGTGTCAATTCTTACAAAAAGATCAAGGAGGACAGGCATTAAGAAAAGTTGAATTAACCTGTCAATTAGGAAATAATAGTGACTTTTGAGAACATGGCTTTAGCAGAGTGCCTAAGTTTTGGCATCCTCTTAATCGTCCGCTATTCAGTTTATTGGGTTAAATAGAAAATTATTTCTAGACTTAAACTGTAAACTGGAAAAGGATCAACACAAGTCAAGTCAAACTCTTTTTGCCAGTATAAACCACCACTGAGCCAAAGAAAACAGTGAAATAAATAATGCTTGCATTTAGCTTTTGTGTGCCAATTTCTCTCTGAAAATGAGTATCCTTCCTTCTGTGACTGCCTATGTGGGAAGCTGTGCCCATCCCTTCATCATTCTTTTATTCATATATCCACGCTCATTTATTCATTAGTTGAATAAATAAACATTTATGACTTGTCATTTCTGCTTATGGCTTTCAATAATTCAATGAAAACATTTGTGTTATTGAAATTCTGTGATCTCTGCCAATAACAGTAGGAGCAAAAGAGCTGAACTTTTTTGATGAGCCATAACAATATTATGTTTTATTTCCCATAATGTAAGTTAAAAATAATAGAGTGGAAGGATATTAAGAAAATCCAGGGGAAAATGTCTTTTCCAACAAGAGTTTATTTTCAGAGAACATTTATGACTTTATCTTCAGGTTTAATCAGAGGTTGTGTTGGCCAGAATTTTTATGTTGACATTTGTCTTTGAGGACAACAGCCTGCCTTTTCTAATATTTAATCTAGTTTATTACACCGAAACGTTTCCCCATTCTTTTCCTCCTATTGAAATCTATTCAGAAAATGGCCACATCAGCCATTAACATTTTATTTTAACTGGAAGCCAATAAGAGTATTTTCACTTTAAACCTTTATTCCAATCATTGAGTAAATAAACTTTGTCTTCTTTAAGAAATTTAAGACTCATCAAGGAAGTAGGAAAAGAACTTTTTTCAAAGAAGTGCTCCTGGAACCCCTGATATTATACCACAAGAAAGCCGGGTCTCCATGCTGCCTCCCACTTTTCCTCCACTCTAACACAATGGTGCTTGTACAGCTGTTCCTTGCTCACAGAAATGGTATAATTTCAGGGAATGCTATAACCATAAAATAAGTCTTTGGTATTTTTTTGATGGCTCACTTTTTAAAAATCACCCATTTTGGACTGTGCACAGTGGTCTTAGTATAGTGACTTGTTTTTTCTCAGACTTCACATCTGAGTGTTATTTCTTTTCAATATGATACTGTAACTAAGAATTTTAAAAAATCACCTCATAAGTTTTTATTGGCTGATAACCATTATTTATTATCATAAACATGGCTGTTAGCCTGGAAAGCTCTTTGTCAGGAAGTCCTCAAAGCCTGTATTGGGCAAAGCCAGTCTGGACCACGTGTCATGAAAACCTTTAATGCTTTGGCGACAGTTAACAATACCATATTGTATATCTGAAAGCTACTAGGAGAGTAGATCTTAAAAGTTTTCATAAATTTTTAGTACTAGATCCTGGAGACACCATGTACTGCTATTTACATGTATTCTACTGGTTTTCATTTCCCTCCAAACACGTGGGTTTTTTTTTTTAGCTGTAACAAAATTTAACAAATATATATGAGTTCTTTGAAATACTGTCCTTAGTCTGAAGTGGGTTACATTTTATTCATTTTGCCTTGTATTAATCTAAGAAGTGATTGAGGTCAAGTGTCAATTATTCCAGAACCAACCGGCACCACAGTCTTCCATATAGATTTTGTGTTCTGCTTTACTTTCTGGAGTTACTACACAAAAGGAATACCTACAAACCTGGATGAAATCTTACATATTAAGGGTTTTTATTCATTTATTGAACAAATGTTTTCCAGAAGGATTCCTTGGTATGAACGCTATGATGGATGTTAGGCAATGATATGCCCGCTCTCATAAAACTTGGTGCTGGCAGAGCTGAAACAAAACAAAACAAGTAGTTAACATCTATAAAGCACTTACTATATGGAAGGCATTGTTTTAGGGACTCTATATACCACCTCCTCTTCAAATTTAATCCTCACAGTTCTGTGAAGTAGGAACTAATATTGTCTTCATTTTACAGATGAGAAAACAGCAGTACAGAGCTAATAAGTCTCTTGGTTACCCAGCTAGTAAGTGGTGGAGTCAGAATTTTAACCCATATAATTTGGTTCTAGAACCTGTGCTCTTAACTGAAGGAAGCACATACACAGGTGTAAAAGCACCGCTATGCCAAGGGTTATGAAGGAGAGAGAAATGGTGCTACAAGAACAAGTAATGGTTGATTTGGAAAAATGGGGAACCTGATCGGTGGCAACTGTTATCTTAAGGGTAAGTTGGAGCCAACTAAACTGTCATTATTTTTTTGTTTTTAAATTGAGGTACAGCACTGGGAACTATGTCTAGTCACTTTTGATGAAGCATGATAGTGCGAGAAAAAAGAATCTATACTTGTATGTGTAACTGGGTCACCTTGCTGTGCAGCAGAAAATTGACAGAACACTAAACCAGCTGTAATGGAAAAAATCAAAAACATTGTAAAACTAAATAGATAAATAGAGGTATAATTGAAATATAGCATTGCATTACTTTCAGGTGTACAAAGTAATCATTTGATATTTGTATATACTGCAAAATGATCACCACCATAAGTCTAGTTAACTTTTGTCACATGGTGACCATTTTTTGTTAGGATGATAAGTTTTTTTTTTTTTTTGTCTTTTTGCCTTATTTGGGCCACACCCGCGGCATATGGAGGTTCCCAGGCTAGGGGTCTAACAGGAGTTGTAGCAGCCAGCCTTCGCCACAGCTACAGCAACGCGGGATCCGAGCCGCGTCTGCCACCTACAGCACAACTCACGGCAACGCTGGATCCTTAACCCACTGAGCAAGGCCAGGGATCGAACCCGCAACCCCATGGTTCCTAGTCAGATTCGTTAACCACTGAACCATGAGGGGAGCTCCTAGGATGATAAGTTTTAAGATCTACTCTTAGCAACTTTCAAATATGCCATACAGTATTGTTAACTATAGTCATCATGCTGTATGTTAAGTCCCATGATTTATTTATTTTATAATTATAACTGTAAGTTTGTACCTTTTCATTGCCTTCATCAGTTTCATCCCCTGACCCCACAACCACCTTCCTAAGCTCTCATTTAACAATGGAGGGTCGTGAGTAAAAGCCATTTCTTATTATTTTTCCTTTTTTTTTTCAGAGAGGAGAAGTCAAAGAAAGCTAGTGCTGTAGACTGCCTAAAAATGTTAAAGAGATACTTCTCACAGTATAAACCACTTCTCCTGAGCCACAAGGCTCTCTTTTACAAAGCACACTCTTGCTTTTTCTTTCCAGAGAAGCTGCTTTCAGTGAGTATATGGTAAAACAATAGAAAAAACATCTAAGACAGAATTCAGAGTTTCTGGTTCTTTTCCAAGAAGCCTCTTTCCTGTTTGGGATGGAGTGTGCCTCAGAAAGAGAGATAGATGTGGTTCAGTAGACTGTGTTTATACTGAGCTATGAAGTTTTGCCATGGAAGTTTAGCATACAGTGTACTGCAGCAGACACATCTACTCATATGGCAATGTGTACTGTCTTTTTTAGGAATGTTGGCAGTAATCTTGGATTATTTGTTTAAAATCATTCCTCTCTACCCAAAGACCTTCAGTTTTGTAAGATCTGCTGAGATCTGTAGCTTGGAAGCCAAAATTTATTATTGGCCCCAGAGATAAGGGTCTACTTTGTATGTTCACTCGGAATTTGTTCTCCACCAAAGTCTCAAGGTATTAAGTAAAGATAAAGCACATTCATATGTGAAAGGAAGGTTTGAACTTCAGAACTTTTCTGATTCATAAAAGCATTAGGATTTTGAAAAGTCCCTCTTTTAAAGAAAGAGTGTTAACATCTCATACTTGCTCTGGTCAAAGAGTCAGTCCTTGCTCCCTCTATGTGTTCCTCAAAGAGGCTCTTGGCAGAAAATGTGGTACTGCACTTTATAATTTAGGAAGCAGCTGCACAATCTTTATCACCTTGATCCTCATAACTGCATCACAAGGGAAAAGCAAGTGCTGTGTTTATTGATATTATTTTTCCTTTTTAAAATTTATTTCCATTGTACAAATGGAGATAACTCAAAAACATTAAGTGGTCTGATCAAGTGGAAAAACCATGCCTTGCACAGTAGATACTCTAATATCCTCTATGAGACAGTCACAGTCATACTGGCTTAGGGAGGTCAGTTTGTATTCATTCAATGCCCAAACAACAGCTTATCAAAGTATATAGCTCAGAGTCCAAAGTGACACGTTTTAACACTTTGCCATTCCTACAAACCTGCCTGGTGGTAGTGGTGCTGGGGTAGGAAGAAGTTGCTTCCTTACTTTTGTTAAAGTATAAGACCATCCAGAAATTCTTATCCACTTCTTTTCCACTCAATTTAGAGGGATAAGCAGACTTTAAATGAAAAAGAAATTATGTTCATAATTAAATCCTCAGTTCTTACATTCACTTGTTATTTTTGTCAAATAATATTTTTGTCAAATAATATTAAGTGCTTAGTGGCTCCAGCAGGTCTAATACACCAGGGTCATAAGTGCTAACAGTTTAGTGGGGAAGGAACAGGTAAATCAGTGAGGACAGTGCAATGTGGGGAATCCCAGTGGATAGAGGCACTCCAGGCAGGAAGAGCAGATGGAAGGGATCATTCAGTCAGCTGGGAGCTGATCAGGGAAAGCTCTGCAAAATAGGTGTCATTACAATGTATTACATCTGATTGCTTCAAAACATTTTTGTAAAATTTGTAGTCTTAGCTTGATTAGCTATTAGAGTTTCTAGTGGTAAACCTTGCACATGGCAGGTAGTCATGTCAGGAGCAAGGAGGTCAGCGGCAATTGGAGGGCAAAGTCAAGCTTAGCCTCTGGTGTTCAGCCCTGCTAGTTCAATAATCCATCTCCTCACAATCTTTTAACTTTAAACAAAGGTAGAGGGAATACCTGGAAAGGAGCTGAGAGGGACTGAGAGAAGCTGATGCCACAGCACAGTGATAGATAGGATCTAGGATTTGGGAGGTTAAATGACAAATGAGTGGTTCCCCTTGCCTATCCCTCTCTCTGATCTGGAGAGAGGGGAGAGAGCAAAAGATTTGGTACTGATTGGATTGATGCATTTGCTCCAACACTTCTTTCAATTCCTGAAATCTCCCTCCCTGAGGGATTTCCCTTCTTATTGTCCCCTTCTAGCATTTCAAGAGCATTGCTATCTAGAAGAAATCTAATCTTGCAGCTCCACCCAGTCCCATTCATTCACTGTAACATGAGTAGTAAACTAAGCAAAATTGTTGAAAAATCCTTCTGCTGAAGTTGGATGGAAGGCTCTTCACTCCATCTTCTTGATGTCGTCACATTCCATCCAAATGCCAGGTCACAAATCACAGATCACTCACTGGAGCAGCTTCTGGACTGCATTCACTGAACTCTTAATCCATGTGGGCCACATAAAGGAGCTGACACCTGGAACTGTCACCTAGTATGTACATCCTTGAATTCTTCCCTAAAGTATGATATCACATAAAGACTATAATAAAGTTTTAAATTTGTTTAATATTGCTATTTTGGCAGCATTTTCCTTGGAGCCACTTCTGCATTGCTCACTCCCTGTATACTTCCCGGGCAGTCATGTGTGCCAGACACTGTGGGATGGGGTGGCCCTCATCCCACAAGAAGCTTACAGTTTAGGGAAGAATACAGACAGGTGAACAAACCCTTCAGCCCGCTCAGCTTCTTCATTTTAGAGATAACTTCAGAAAGACAAATAGATGATGTCTATGATTAAACAAAAGAATAGGCCAAGGCACTTTTTCATGTTGGCCACAAACTAACTCTTGTGAATACTTTTGAAGGCAACTTACTGAGGCTTTTTTTGTACTTCCAGAAAAGGTGTCAGGGATTTTAATAGCATCTCTAATTGGTGTTTCTATCTGTATTCAAGTAGAATTACAATTAAGTGTGTAAGCAAGAAAATCCTGAACAGAATCCTTTTCAAAAAGAAATTGTATTTCTTTCTAACTCTAGAATAAAAATAGATGGGATACCTAAAAAGGACTCCATATTAAAAATAGTTGATGAAAGAAACACCAGCTTGTATATGTTTAGGTTGTTGTGAAGCAAGAAAGATGAGTTCTCTGGTGGTCTAGTGGTTAAGGGTTCAGCATTGTTTTTTTAAAATTTTTTAATGATTTTTATTTTTCCCGTTATAGTTGGTTTACAGTGTGCTGTCAGTTTTCTACTGTATAGCAAAGTGACCCAGTCTCTCTCTCTCCCTCTCTCTCTCTCTCTCTCTCTCTCTCTCACACACACACACACATTCTTTTTCTCACATTATCCTCCATCATGCTCTATCACAAGTGACTGGATATAATTCCCAGTGCTATACAGCAGAATCTCATTGCTTATCCATTCCAAATGCAATAGTTTACATCTATTAACCCTAGACTCCCAGTCCATCCCAATCCCTCCCCCACCCTTTGGCAACCACAAGTCTATTCTCCAAGGCCATGAGTTTCTTTTTCTGTGGAAAGGTTCATATGTACCATATATTGGATTCCAGATATGTGATATCATATGGTCTTTCTTTCTCTCTCCCTCTCTCTCTCTCCCTTTCTTTTCTTTTCTTTCTTCCTTCCTTTCTTTCTTTCTTTCTTCTTTTTTTCTTTCTTTCCTCCTCCCTTCCTTCCTCCTTCCTTCCTTCTTTCCTTCCTTCCTTCCTTCCTTCCTTTCTCTTTCTTTCTTTCTTCCTTTCTTCCTTTCTTTCCTTTCTTTCCTTTCTTCTTTCACCTTTTAGGGCTGTACCTGCAGTGTATGGAAGTTCCCAAGCTAGGGGTCAAATTGAAAATGCAGCTGCTGGCCTATACCACAGCCACAGCAAAGTGGGATCCGAGCTGTGTCTGCGACCTACATGACAGCTCACAGAAACCCCAGATCTTTAACCCACTGAGCAAGGCCAGGGATCAAACCCATACTTTCATGGATCCTAATTAGGTTTGTTAACTGCTGAACCATGAAGGGAACTCCCTTGCTTTCTCTTTCTGACTTATTTCACTTAGTATGAGAGTCTGTAGTTCCATCCATGTTGTTGCAAATGGCATTATTTTGTTCTTTTTTATGGCTGAGTATTATTCTGTTGTGTATATATACCACATCTTCTTAATCCATTCATCTGTCAAGGGACATTTAGGTTGTTTCCATGTCTTGGCTATTGTGAATAATGCTGCAGTGAACATGTGGGTGGATGTGCCTTTTTCAAGGAAAGTTTTTTCCAGATATATGCCCAAGAGTGGGATTGCTGTGTCATGTGGTAGTTCTATATTTAGTTTTCTGAGGTACCTCCATACTGTTTTCCATAGTGATTGTACCAATTTCCATTCCTACCAGCAGTGTAGGAGGGTTCCCTTTTCTCCACACCCTCTCCAGTATTTGTTATTTGTAGACTTATTAATGATTTCTATTCTGACTGGTGTGAGGTGGTGCGTCATAGTATTTTTGATTTGCATTTCTCTAATAATCAGTGATGCTGAGCATTTTTTAATGTGCTTGTTGGCCATCTATATATCTTCTTTGGAGAAATGTCTGTTCAGGTCTTTTGCCCATTTTTCAATTGGGTTGTTGGTTTTTTGCTGTTGAGTTGTATAAGTTGTTTGTATATTTTAGAGATTAAGCCCTTGTTATTGCATCATTTGAAACTATTTTCTCCCATTCTGTCCTTTTTTTTTTTTTTTGGTTTCCTTTTGCTGTGCAAAAGCTTGTCAGCTTGATTAGGTCCCATTGGTTTATCTTTGCTTTTATTTCTGTTGCCTTGGGAGACTAACCTAAGAAAACATTTCTAAGGTTGATGTCCGAGAATGTTTTGTGTATGTTCTCTTCTAGGAATCTTATGGTGTCTTGTCTTAAGTTTAAGTCTTTAAGCCATTTCGAGTTTATTTTTGTGCATGATGTGAGTGTGTGTTCCAGTTTCATTGATTTAGATGTGGCTGTCTGGTTTTCCCAGCACCATTTGCTTAAGAGATTGTCTTTTTCCCATTTTATATTCTTGCCTCCTTTGTCAAAGTTTAATTGGCCACAGGTGTCTGGGTTTATTTCTGGGCTCTCTATTCTGTTCCACTGGTCTGTATATCTGTTTTGGTGCCAATACCACACTGTCTTGATTACTAACTATAGCTTTGTAATATTGCCTGAAGTCTGGGAGAGTTATGCCTCCTGCTTCGTTTTTGTTCCTCAGGATTACTTTGGAAGTTCTCGGTCTTTTATGGTTACATATGAATTTTTGGACTGTTCTAGTTCTGTGAAAAATATCATGGGCAATTTGATAGGGGTTGCAGTGAATCTGTAGATTGCTTTGGGTAATATGGCCATTTTTACAATATCAATTCTTCCAACCCAGGAGCATGCAATATCTTTCTATTTCTTTGAAAAGGATTCAGCATTGTCACTGCTGTGGCACAAGTTGGATCCCTGGTCTGGGAGCTTTCATGTGCCACAAGCACGGCAAAAAAAAAAAAGAAAGAAAGAAAGAAAAAAAGGAATATGATTGTATTAAGACTACAAGTGTATTGCATAGATTAAGTACATTAAGGATTACATGAATTTATGTAGCTTCTACTTTTATGTTTTCTACCCTGTGTAAGGCAGAATGTCCTCCAGTGATCCCTGCTTCCTGGCATTCATGTCTGTGTAATCCTCCCTTCTTAAGTGTGGGCTGGACCCAGGGATTCCCTTCTAATGAATACAATAAGCAAAAGTGGTGGGATATCCCTTCCGAGATTAAGTTACGCAAAGGCTTGAACTTCATCTCTCTTTCACTTTGAGAAAAACCAGTTGCCTTATGGAGTGACCTTGCCTCAGACGACAAGACTCTGAGAGTCTCCAGCCAGCAAGCAGCAAGAACCTGAGGCCTTCAGTTCAACAATCCATAAAAAACGTCATCTTGGCACAACCGTATGAGTGAGCTTATAATCAGACTCTCCTCCAGCTGAATGGAGATGACTGCAGCACCTTGATCAGAGCCTCAGGGAGGCCTTGAGTCAGAGATCTAGCTAAGCTGCACCCAGATTCCCGATCCACGGAGACCAAGAGCTAATAAATACTTGTTCTCTTAAACCACTAAGTTTGAGGGGTAATTTTCTGTGGAGCAATAGCTATTCAATGCCCTTTCCTCTCAAAAATGAGGTAACTTTGAGTTGGATCTTGAAAGAAATAAGAATCTGCTTCTGCAGGATGGTTAAGTAGGGATGACTGATCTTGTCATAATCTTCCTTGTTTCTTTGTTTTTTCCTCTTGTATACTTCACAACCTCCTCTCCTCACTCCCTGCTCCCCCCAGGCATGGAGGCTTAGAGGGAACTACAGAAGTTCCTCAGAGGAAAGGCCCTGGGTTGCGGGCAAGGTCTGGGGATGAGACATAGGCAAAACCTTCAGCTCACTTCTTCCAGAGAGGCTCCATTTTTACCTATTTCACACATTGATCTTCCACATACAATTTCTTGTGAAGAAAGCGTCTCAGTCAAAAAGCAAGTCTGAAATCTCAAAAAGCACTTATCTAGTACTTGTTCCTTCTAGAACAAAGGGTTGGGATTTTGAAGGCATGAGCTTTATCCCTGGGTGAGCTGCACAGTTCTCTGAGTCCCAGTTTCCTCCTGTTTCAATTAGAGATTAAATGACCTGTCCCAGCTCCACCACAGGGTCGTTGGGAGGCTTCTTGAAGAGGACCAAGCCTGCCATCTGTTCCTGTGTCAGGGACACTCCAGCTAGCCATCTCAGGGCTTGTTCTCATGTTTCATACAGGATTCAACACAAATGTGAGGTCTTCCCTGATCTCCTGCATAGATCATCTTGCCACCCCATGCCTCTCTCTGGCCTTTAACTCTGCTGATGTTTTTTTCATTTCATTTATCACCACCTGATACATTTTGTGTTTATTTGTTTGAGGTTTTTAAAATGTATTTGTCTCCATCACCCTGGGATACAGGCACCAAGAGGGCACAGGCTTAGTCTATTTAGTTGTATTCCGTATTCTCAGGAGTTAGAACACTGCCTCACATCCATGGGTGCTCAATAGATGTTTCTTGAATGGGGATAAGTGAGTGAGTGAATGAATGAATGAGTAAAATGAGACAATGTCAGGTGCCCCTAATATATTTAATGTAAAATTCTAAAAGGATCTCTTCTTTATGGAACTCCTGGATAGCAACATCCAAGATAAGCACAACAGTAACAGATTCACCCTCACTTCTGGGAGAAGTCACTGCCTCTCTCTGTATTTTGAAAGTGACCAAGAGTTTACAAACCAGCTCATGTGAACACATATTTTCTTTCTAATTTGATTTTTCAAAATAAAATGCTACATATAATTAAAACACAGCTGCCACTCCTCCCCCACATTCCAGCACAGGCACATTATTGGGCATTACTGCTTTGATGCCCCCCTCCTTGAAGAATCTGGATGAGGGTTCACATGACAGGCCCCTGTTACAACTCCCCCACCCTGCTGGCATCTGGAAAGCCTCCAGACCCTAGCTGAGGAAAGCAGAACTTAGAAGCAAAGGAGAAACAGTCTCCCAGTTATGTTTCTTCGTAATGTGAGGCTTTGTTTTGTGATACTGTTTGGATTCCTGGGTTGGGTTTGAGAAGTGATATGTGAATAATTTAATATGAAGCAAAACTAAAGAACAGCAAACAGAGGTGTTTTTTTTTTTTTTTTTTGTAAATAGCTTTCCTGTTACAGGATAAAAATTGATTCAAGATTGCTAAAGTTTTGAAATGGCTTGTAATAATTTAATATCAAGTAATGCATTTCTAAGTGTTTCTGTGTATGTGAGGGAGGGATATAAGTTACTAACCTAAAGTTTTAAAGTAGAATTTTTTAGAAAAATTTTAGAGTCAGAAACAGTATTTTTTCCTCCAATGATTTATTCCTTTATAGGGAACAGAAAACCGAAGAACTGCCTTTTCTTCTCCCTTTGAATATACTTTGTTTTCAAGGTGAAGCTCATTAGCAGATAGCACAAGCCGATTTTCTAGCTACAGAGGATGATCTGAGGAATGGTGAGGATTAGCTCATTCTTGCACAGTGGATCCCTAAGAGCTGCCACCTCAGCGAATTAGTCTCACCTTCATCTTGCCCCTAGACAGAGCTAAAACTCAGCTCCCAGCATACTGGTTATTTCCAATCTACAGCTGTTCTCTTTGGGCTGATTTATATCCAGATTAGTTGTTTCCCGTGTCACCTGAATTATTAACTATCTTAAATATTATCCTTCACTCTAACCCTGAATTCCCTCTAGGGTTGCAGCTGGATCAAGAGATGCTTAAGACTAAAGATGTAACTGTGGCTGCAGAGGTTGGCTTATGGGTGGGTAAGAGAAGGAATCTCAGTTAAATGGTGTCAGTTGTTCTAGATCGTGAGAAGTATAGTTGTGAGAGCTGGACTTCCTGCAGTCACCTTGTTATCATGAGGAAAACCAGCCTGAGGGAGAAGCTGATGCACAGGGAAGAATAGAACTAGAATATGGTGGAAAATTGTAGGTAGAGTCCTGTAGCAAATTCACGCAAAGCATACTCTGCCTCTGAACTTTCTGAGCTAAGTGAGCTAATATATTCTCTTGAATGATTTAGTCAATTGAATATGCACTCTTAATAACCTGAAACAAAAATAACTCCAAGTGATAAGGGAAGGATTTACCACTAGGGTGAGGTTACTGTTTCCACAAAATACCATCTCTGGATGTCCAAAAGTGTATTATAGTGAAGAATCTGCTCTATTATTTCTCAGTTACTTTACACTGTTAATAAATTTAATATTTAAAACAGTCCTGCAAGAAAAGGATTATTACTCCATTTACCAAAGAGGCCAAATAAATCTCAGAGAGGGTACGTTTCCAAGACCAGCCAGAATTGAAAGCCAGGACTGTTTAACTCTAAAATTTTCTGACTGACTCAGCTTCCCTTACTGCTCTACCTCTTACTGCTCTACCTCTTACTGCTCTACATTGCTACCCTTGACTGAACTGTGAAGGGCCTTGTCTGCCACATTGATTAGATTCAGAGGTTTTTATATTTTTGTGGGAAGGGTAGAGGCCATGTCACAGCATGGGCTCTTTTGAGAATCTGTTGAAATCTGTCGACACTCTTCTTATGAAAAACATACTTAATGCTCACAGAACAAGTTTTTGAGTATAATTTCAGAAGGTTCGCAAACCTCCATGAATGCCATCCATGCATTTCTTGGATTCCCCCACCCTTAGTTTGAGAATGCTGGTGTATTCTTTGTAGAACTGTAGACAATTTTAAGTTTTAAAAAATGACATAATGTGATTTTCATTCTGCAAACATAATTGTGGTAGCTTCCAGAGACAGACTGGAGGGGAGGGTGGCTGCAGGTAGGAAACTTTATTAGCAGATTAAGGCAGAACTCATCTGTGAGGGAATAGGAAACTGGAATACATCCCAGGAGAGGGCAGAAGAAATGTATAATGTGTAGGGTGCAAGGAATGAGGCAAAAAGAGGCTTTGGAAATGGCTCCAGGATCCTTACATTAGGTGACTTGGCAGAGGACTATAATTAGAAGAATAAATAGCAAATAAGGGTCACCAATGAAGAAATGAATTTAAGTGCTCAATATCATGAAAAAAGATGCTTAGAATCAAGGTTTACATTGAGTACAGTTCCTTGACTGATGTGAATAAATGGGGTTGGGGGCAGGAAGCAGAGAGGTGTTGCTGATATAAGAAATATTATCTCATAGAATGGAAAATTGTGAAGAGATATGGACCAAGGGAAAGTCAAAGAGTGTGTTGCCTTTTTCTCAAGAGAGTACTTCAGTTTTATGAGATCTCCATTTCCCAGGTAATGTTGGCCTGGGATTAAAAATAGGAACAGAGGAGCAAAAACAAACAGTAATTTTCTGGATTGACTTTACCATGTACCAACTCTTCGTGTGTGCGGGCACAGATCTCTTACTTTTCCTGCCCTCACTGCTCAGTTGATGGCTTGGGAACTGTAATGATCTGTGCAAGTGGCAGCTGGTCTTATATCTTACTCTGATCTCTAAGACCAGCCCATCTTCTGCTTTGTCCCATGCTGTCAGATGTGCTCAGGGACCAGTAGTTGGTAAAGGACCCTCCTTTGTATTTCCTCAATCAATACCTGTTGGATTAGTGGGGAAAAGGAGGTAAACCTTTTTACGATGTGGTTGGCAATCCTTTTCACTGACCGCCCTCTTTCTACTCTCTCACTCCTCCCTAGGAAAACTAAAGACAGATGCTTCACTGTGTTCAAAATTGCCACCCTCTCTCTACCTCTGACCTAGGAATTCCTCCTACACATTGGCTGGTGGAAGACCATTCAGATAGGGTTCCCTAGAAATCACCATCAGTGTAAGCCCCAAGGGGGAAAGCGTTTTGTGTTTACATCATGCTATCCCTGAGAGAATAAAATGGCTTAAAAAAAATGAGGTCGGGAATATTGTTTGGTACTGTTAATTGGTTGTTGACATAGATTTTTTTTTTTTTTTGGGCCGCAGGCTTGGTGCGTATAAGTTCCCAGGCTAGGGGTCAAATCAGAGCTGCATATGCCACAGCCACAGCAATGCCAGATCTGAGCTGCGTCTGTGACCTACACCACAGCTCAGGGCAACGCTGGATCCTTAACCCCCTGAGCGAGGCTAGTGATCAAACCTGCATCGTCATGGAGCCTAGTCGGGTTTGTTTCTGCTGAGCCACAACAGGAACTCCTACTTGTTTTTAAAATTCTAATGTAAAACATTTTTTTCAACAACACTAACCACTGCAACCATAGGAAAGTTGTATAAATTTAATGTCTAGATTTTTGTTATATAAATAGCTCAGTATCATCTCAAGGAACTAAATTATTCACTGAAAATAGAAACCCAAATTGTCTTGGCTCTTGGTTTATGCTGGTATATGAAACCATAAGTGATAGGAGAAGAGTTGGCTTTTTAGAGCCAGACCTCCCACCTAGATTAAAACCCCTAGCTTCTGTGGTTTCACAGGCCATTTATGATGTTGCTAGTGTGTGTATTTTTTGGGGAGTCTCCTTCCTGGGAAACATACCACATCACTAATTTGTTTTGAGTGAACAAAGTAAAATGAAAATAAAATAGCAAAAGGAAGGAGGTTTCAAAAAAGACAGTCAGACACCAAATTTTATAATTAGAAGTGGGCTTAAAACTCACATTTGGAACTTTCAAATTAATCCTTGCAATAAGCGTCTTCCAGATTTACAGATACCAAACATTTTTAGATATCACAACAGACTCTGAGTATCATGAACCAAAAGCGAGGATGGAGTGTCAGAAAACATTTGACAGCAGCCTTGAAGCAACTTGAGAAAACCACCAGAAAAAATTAAGAAGCAGCAGCATTTCACAGACAGCCAAGTGTGCTTGGAGTCAGTCAGCCATGGAGAAGAACTTTCTGGAGGAAATTCTTAAAACCAAATGTGAGTGTGACAGAGACTCAAACATGTCGCAGAACTAATGATACAGCCATAAATCCTCAGATCGCCTTGGCACACTCTACAAAGGGCTGTTAGCTGCTTCTCAGACTTTTGCAATCCACTGGGCACACATACAGCAATTGCTATGAGTAAGGACCTCTTCTAGTAAGCAAGACTGTAGCAGCCACTAATGCAGATTCTTTGAAAACCTCCACATCCAATCATTCTCTATAGTGAAAACTGCCCTTGCAGGTTTAGGGACAGAGACGACTATTTCAAATCTTTAGCGGAAGCTTTTTTCCCAGGCTTATTGAGATGTAACTAACATCTAATATTGCTTAAGGTGTTCAAGGTGATGTTTTAATATGCATATATATTACAAAACAATTACCAAAATAAAGTTAGTTAACACATCTATCACCTGACAATTGTGTGTGTGTGTGTGTGTGTGTTGGAAAGTTTTAAGGTCTGCTTTCTTAGCAACGTTCAAGTAAACAATGCAGTATTGCCAACTATAGTCACCGTGCTGTACATTACACCCCCAGAATGTATTCATCTTACAATTGGAAGTTTGAATCCTTTGACCACCTTCACTCATTTCCCCAACTCCTCCACTTCTGCCCTAACAACCACCAATCTACTCTCTGTTTCTAACAGTTTGGTTTCTTTAGATTCCACACATAAGTGAGAAAGTACAATATTTGTGTTTATCTCACACTTCATCTAGCCTAAGACCCACAAACTTCATCTATGTCATCACAAATGGCAGGACTTTCTTATTTAATTATGGCTAAATTATATTCCATTGTATATATGACTGTATATACACACAAACACACATACATGCATATATTTCACAACTTCTTTTTCCATTCTTCTTTAGACATACATCTCTTGACAGAACTTAGATTGTTTCCATGTCTGTGTTGTTGTAAATAATGCTGCAGTGAATATGGGGGTGCAGATATCTTTTTAAGATACTGATTTCATTTCCTTCACATATGTAGCTCCTCATTTATTTAGAATTTTAAAATTTATTTTAGTGCTTATAATTTCTTAATAGAGGTTTTAGACATCATTTGTGAGATTTCTTTGTAAATATTCATGTTCTTATGCTCTTGTGAAAGTATTATTTTTTCAACTTTAACTGTTTGCTCCTGGTAGTAACTGGTAAAATTGTTGGTAGAATTAATTTTGCTAATATTGACTTTTGTCCATCAATCTTGTAAAACTTACTTATCAATTTTAGTAATTTAGTTTTCATTTTCTATAGGTAAAAATCACAATCTGAAATTCCAATTCCAATTCTTTTTCTTACTTTGTCATACTGATTAGGACTTCCAATACAAAACTGAATAGTTGTAACTTGATTTAATGGACTTTGATAAGTTTTATTCACCAGATTTCAAATTTAGCCCTTTAGAGGAAGATGCTGTTTTTAAATTCTCTTTCTCCAAATAAATATGATTGAGCTACAATTGGTTCTGCTATTCAGTCAAAGTACAGATATGTGGGTGTTCCTTAGAGCAATCAGTTCAAGTAAAATAATGCAGGCATAAACTCTTTGAAATGATAGAAAGCATATAAATAACCTTTATGTCTAGAAATATATGGAAGATAGAGTGTGCTTTAGTTGTGTATTTACATTGCATTTTTTCCAATGAAGAATTCACAGAGCTTTAATACTGAATTTATCTTTATCACATCCTTTAAGTTGCCAAGTATAAATTGACACTATTAGTGCCCATTTGAGTTGAATATGAATCCAGAAACAGTGATGTTTCCAAAGCAGGCAGCAGAAGCAGCATAGAACACAGCATTCTGGATCTCAGAAAATTAGGCTTCATGGAGTTCCCATCATGTCTCAGTGGTTAATGAACTCGAATAGTATCCATGAGGATGTGGGTTCAATCCCTGGCCTCTCTTAGAGGGTTAAGGATCCAGCAGCGTTGCTGTGGTGTAGGCCAGTGGCTACAGGTTCAATTCAACCCCCTAGCCTGGGAACCTCCATATGCTGCAAGTGCGGCCCTAAAAAGACAAAAAGAAAAGAAAAGAAAAGAAAATTAGATTATTTTTCCCGAATTCTCTTTCCCAATGGCTTTGAAACTTTTTCCTTAACTATTTGAAATAGTTATTTCTGTCCCTGAACATGCAAAGTCAGCCTTCACTATAGAGAATGATGAGATCTGGAGGTCTTCAAGGAATCTACATCAATATCTGATGTAGTGCTACTTCTGGAAGATGTCTTTATCCACAGTTATTGCTGTATGTGTGCCCAATGGATTGGAAAAGTCCTAAGAAGCGGCTAAAGGCCCCGTGTTAGAGTGTGCCAAGGCCATTCTCAGTGTTAGGAATGTATAATTTTACTTTATATTTAGTGCTTTTTGTATGTTGTTTAACAAATCTTTTCTCACTCTAAGGTCATAAAGATATTCTTCTATATTATCAGTCTGTATCTATCTATCATCTATCTGGCTATCTATCTTTCTATCTATCTGTCTCTGCTGATAATTTATATTTTGGTTTGAGGTAGAAATAAAGTCTCAATTTTTCCAATGTTGAGATTTTAAATGACCTAGTAGTCTTGTTGCAAAAATTTCCCCTTTCCACATTAGTTTACAATGCTAATGTTATCATTTATCAAGTGTCTGTATTGCATTGGTGTTTTCTGGGCTCCCTGCTTTTTATTATTGATGTTTATTAGTCAGTACTTCCTTGTTTTAATTAATGTTGCTTTTTAATTAATGTTGCTTTTCAGTAAGTCAGTGCACAGTAGTGTAAGTCTGGAAAGGGTCTGGGGAACAGGTTCTCTTTTCTCTAGTAGTCTGGACACTGCATCAGGACTTGGTCCTCGTTTGGGTGTGGTGGACCAAATGGGAGAGAGGGGGGCAAGAAACCTTTCTCAGAGAGCCATCAATATCTCAGCTTTCTTTGCTTTTCCTCTGACTCATTTTCTTTCCCAGACAAGAGATACTTAATCTAGTCTCCATAATGGAAAACCTGTGCCCTTTGACTAGTCATATATCCTTACAAATCCAGTTTTTATGTTCTCAGTTCTTCCTTACACTCTCATGAGAGATAGACTGTTGAAATAAAAAAGTCCCAAGATTTACTTCTGCTTTCTGTTGCATCATTCCTCCCCTGAGGTAATGAATCATTATGACTGAATTGGTAGTAGAACAAAAATGATAAGAAAATGTTGAGGAGAAAACTTTAAATCATATCTCAAAATAGCATCCTACCCAGTTTATCTAGAGTTTCAAAGATAAATATGTGTCAAAGATAAACACTGGGAAATCAGGAGCAAACTGATGATGAATGAAAGTGTTGGGAAAAAGCTTATTGTAAATTATATAAACTAAGATTAACTGTTATCTTATCTGAAAATTCATTGACTATCACTTGTTCATCAATGGTCAAGGAAAGTTTTCAATAGGGGCAAGTTAATCTAACTATGTAATGACTGTCTTCAGTGAATCAAATGAACTGCTTATATTCGGTTATTATGGAACTCCCTGGAGCCTAAATTTATGGGGACCACAAGTGTTTTTTTATGGATATTTGGTGACTGCTTATATGTAATTCCTATTATAATCAAGCCATCTAATGTTTAAAATGTTATGTGTAGGGAGTTCCTGTTGTGGTTGAGTGGGTTAAGAACCTGACATAATGTCCATAAGGATATAGATTCGATCCCTGGCCTTGCTCAGTGGGTTTAGGATCCAGCCTTGCAGCAAGCTTTGGTGTAGGTCACAGATGTGGCTCAGATTCAGCGTTGCTGTGGCTGTGGCGTAGGCCAGCAGCAGCAGCTCTATTTTGACCCCTAACCCAGGAACTTCCATTTGCCACAGGTGTGGCCCTAAAAAGGAAAAAAAATGTTATGTATGAATATATTAAAAATGGAAAAGTAATAAGAAAAACATACTTTTGAAGTATTTATATTTTCTTTTAGAGAATAATTTCACAACTATTTTCAAATAATTAATTTTTAAAGAAATTCATAAAATTAATGAATTCTTTCATGAAGGACTTTCTTAGAAACAAACAAAATTGAAAAGCCAGTTTCCAAACTTGGGGAATTCCTATTAATTTCACATCTTCTTCCCATTAGCAACCATTTAAAGCACTCATGATGCTTTCTAGGCTATATTAATCCTTGCCATAGATGGAACTACTGACTGGACCAATAAATTTGGTTTTACACAGCCAATGCTTGGAGAGTCAGAAGGTGATTTTTTTTTGTGGTACAGTAACTACAGCTTCAAGTATGTTGCCACCAAGTGGATAATAGTCCATTGAATGAAGATGACCTATGATTTTTAAATAAGAAAATGGACAGTGACTTAAATGACGTACATATTAAAATATAGATAACTTTCTAAAAAGTAGTTCTAGAAGCCATAAATCCTTCACTACTATCAATAAAATAGTAGTGTGACCTTAATCTTGAGTAGAACTAGGTCAATATTGGTCTTCCTAAAGACTGTCCACCATTAATTACAGAATTCTTCATTTACTATGAGCTTTAACTCTCTTATGAAAGAGACTTTGCTGACAAAGCCTTTATTAGCTCTTATTCAGTTTCTCCCTAACTCTACTGTAAAGAGAAGCAATGTTTTTTACTCACGAGGCTGACGAGGTTATATAGCTAACTCACCAGCAACATGAATATTTATAATTGTGTGTCTTTCGGGAAGAGTATAGTTTATGTCTACGTGGATACTTCTCTGTTTTTACTTTCTGAAGAAAGCTACTTTAAGCTTTTTTCTCCTACCTTCAAATCACTAGCTTAGCTGAGAGTCATATAAAATAATTTTATAGTATCTTTCCCTACATCATTGTAAGATCATGTGCCTTTCTTTCTTTTTCTTTTTCTTTCTTTCTTTCTTTCTTTCTTTCTTTCTTTCTTTCTTTCTTTCTTTCTTTCTGTCTTTCTTTCTCTCTCTCTCTCTTTCTCTCTTTCTTTCTTTCTTTCTTTCTGTCTTTCTTTCTCTCTCTCTCTCTCTCTCTCTTTCTCTCTTTCTTTCTTTCTTTCTTTCAATACAGATCTTCTCTGAGGACTGGGAAATACATGTCCAAGCTACATCAGAACATAATTTTGAAAACATAACAAAAGAACAAAAACCTTTTTTAAAAAACATGGATATAAAGCAATTTATTCATAAGCAGTCATTTCAGAATCTCATCTCAGTTAAGTAAATTTCCATTGTCAAAAATGCAGTTTCAGTTTCACTTTAGATACAGATAAACTGAGCCTTAGAAAAGATGCCTTAACATAACGTGCATTTGTCACCTCTGTTTGTTTAGAAATCCTGCCACAACCACCATGGCCATGTGAGACCTACTTCGTAAGTGAGTCTTGACTCACTAAAATGTTATCAGTCTAAATACCACTATCTAGAAATAAACTTACAGTTCTTTTAAATGAATCTATACATTTTTTAAGAAGTCTTGGAAATATGGGTCTCATCTTCTGGGAAAAAAGAATGAAAAAAAAGGAAAAAGGAAACCCTAAATAAATGAGCAAGCCATAAAGATACATCAGTTAAATATGGGAAGGGCGGAAGTCAAAGGAGAGAATGGATGGGAGGCTTCTATCTGGGGAAGGGGAGACTGAAGAGGAGCTAGCCAGATAGACACTCTAAGAGGAAGGGAAAGGCAGAACTACAGGATGATTCATGGGAGCAGGTGCTGCTTGCCAGGCCCACTGCTTTTGTTCTTTTTTAACCCCTTTCCTGCTCTGTATTCTGCCCTCTGGTTTCTATTTAAATTCAGTCACTTCCTTTATTCACAGTTTTCATTCTGGATGTAACTATTTCTCCATTATCAGCATCTGTGTTGCTTCAGATGGTGCTTCCTTGTGCCCTTGAAGCATTTCCTGAGGTATGACTCCAACTGTTTGGATTCCAGGTGTCATCAGTGCCAACCATTAATCAAACATGTACATCCTTGTCTCCCACAGAGGATCAGGCTGTTTGTTTATGGTTCTATCTAGAAGGATTCACTGTAATGATGAGGTAGAACTTTAATTGCTCCAAAAATGTATAATCATATCTTATACATTCCACAGAATAGAAAATCATTTCTAAATAAAAGAGAATGAAAAAACACTATCACAAGTTTCTTTGTCTGTACAAATAAACTATATAAAAGCATGATAACACTGGAAATCTTTTAAAAGACTGAATGACTTACCTTAGAAATGTGCATGTTTTCAAGCACTTCTATTAACTTTCCATTTTCATAAGTGACTTCAGATTTGCTTGGCAGTCTATTTATTGGTTTATATTCTTATAAATCCAAAAATATATTATTTGTATCCTTGCTCTGTATATATCTGTGTACCTTCTGTTCTCTATATATCAGCAATTACTTTTAAAGAGTAAGCTTTCTTTTTGTCACATATGTAATAAGAAAGTTATGAAGGACACATTTAAACAACAGCTGCTCAATCATGATACAGCAAGACCAAGATATCTAGTGAACAATCAGGATAGAAAGAGTTTTGTTTTGTTTATAATATTTCAAATGATAGGTCTGCTAACTTCAATATTGTTTTTGATGTATCAGTTATCATACTTAACTTGAGCTAAGCGTTTTCAGAATAAGGACTATCCCTGATCTGCCTTGGTATCCCATAATTTGCCTATCATAACTTAGGATTTTAAATCTAATTAGTGAGTAATTAACATTTGTTGAATGAAAATACATTTTACCAATAAAAGAGACCAAAATTAATGAGACTGAAACTCATTTACCATATTAAACTCTTACTTTAGTATTTGCCCCAGAGTAATTTTTCACAAATAGAGGAAATCATAAATTGAGAAGAAATTAATATGGAAAGCATTAAGTAAAAGCTCTCTTAGAAAAGGAGGGAACATGCAATTGATTTTTCTCCACTCATTAAAAACACAAGTCTGCACTGAAAGGTTTTTGAGATATGAGTACATTGGGTTTCCTTTTGAACACAAAAAGGTAATAGAAACTTTCTGTTCAGGAGTTTTTAAAGTAATATCAAGCAGTTCTTGTTCTTGAATGTATATTCGTGATTCATATTGAATCTTCACTTAGATTACTTATCAATTGTTTATGTTTTTATAGGTGAAAAAAGCAATACAAAAACAGTAAACCACGTATGTAAATAATTGATAAGGCTCTCCAAACACCAAAAGGTTTGAGAAATTCAGTGATAAATATCTCTAGTCTTACTTATAGAACACAGCAAAATCATAGTTCTCTCCTAATATGAACAGTTTGTTAATGTAAAAAAATACTTTCTTACATAGAATTGAGAATACTTAAACCTATGTATATATTTTGTTTGTTTCGGAATCACTACATTATTTATCAGTATCTCTGCACCACATATGAGGAGTCAAAGTTTCAGAAAAGGCAAGGTAGCAATTTAGAGTGGGTTAGCTTCCAGTTGGTAACCTGTATTCAGTTAATATATGATTTACAAATAGTGCATCCTTTTTATTCACAATTATGAATGATTGAACAGCATATCAGAATCTGCTACAAATCAGGCTATTTGTTTAGGTCATATCTAATGAAGGCTTGGGTTCTGTCAACTAGTTGTGGTGTTTCTGAAATCATCTGCTTCTCTTCCCTAGATGAAAAGACTTTATATGATATCTACAAAGGGCATACTTTTTTATGGTATCTGATTTTAATCATTGTACAGTAGCATTTTGAATGTTGATTTGATACATGCCAAATACATATCACCAGAATGGAATTTTTTAAAAACTGCTTTTGTTGCAAATTGATGTATATAGTAAGATAGTTTAGGTATGAACACACCAGTGAGTTTGAAGTAAAGAGTAAATTGGGTTATACTGAAGATGGTAATTTTTACATTGTGATTTAAAACTTTTTCTCTCCTGGAACTAGTCCAGATCAGAATATTTTTAATAGATTTTTTTTCATTTTTCATATGTTCTTCTTAAACTAAGATGATGAAAAAAATAAAACCTTTGTTAATCATAACTATATTTCTATGATGATATCTTGAGGTATCTTTAAATTAAATTTTATAATTGAAAATTTTAAATTGAGTCCATTTTAGTAAGAATATTCTTATCTAGGGGAGGAAACGCATAAAGATATGTGTGGAAGGTTCTCTAGTGTTGTGATCTGAAGCAGAAGTTTGCAAACTGCAAGCCCTATACACTGGAAATAATTTTTCCATTTGTAAAGAATGTTTTAAAAAAGAATACTGTGCAATCAAGAATTCAAAAATGGCTCAAAAAGTCTAAAATATTTACTGTCTGGCTCTTTACAAAAAAGTGTTTGCCAGCTTCTGATCTGCAAGTAACTGCTGCCTTATGGATAATAATAGAAATATATCTACAAATTTGTTCTAGAGTCACAGTATCTCAGTGATAGGAAATTTCTTAGGGATGATTGACTCTTGATCATCACCCAGAGGCATCGTTCTCCACGAGTGGCCGTATTCTCTTCCTGTTACTACTTGTTTTGTTGTTTATACAATTTATAACAAGATGAAAGCTACAATACCTGTACCATAAAGTATCATCACTAAAATCTTTCAGTTCACCAAGAAATAGACCTTATGTATTACAAAACAGGCTGGATAGTGAAAATAATATATTACATTCCATAACAGTTCATTGTTTTTAAGGCACTCAGACTGGACTGTCCCACAGTAAGTAGGAAGACTTGAAAGGCACACTTCTTTCTTTCATCTAGTTATCCCATGCCTACAGCAAACTTTCTGTATATTGACCTTAGAACTCCCTCACAATAAACCTAGAAGCAGCCTTTTCATCTTTATTCAAACACTTCTCCCAATTGTTAGTTACTACCAGTTAATCACAATTAGTGATTAGTTGACTAATTAGTGATTAGTTAGTTAACACATGTGAGCTCTTTGTCACATTGGTACCTGAAAGATTAAGTGGAGGGGAGAAAGGAGGGGCAGTTGAAAGGAGATTTGCAGGTGTTGGGATAGCGAAAGGGAAAGGCTAGAGGTAGAGATACCCATGTAGGGTAATAAAGGGAGAAAAAGGAAGATAGTAACTTTCAGTGACATGTATTATTCTTCTTTTTGGTATAAACTGGAAAAATATTTCAGAGTTGTGTTTCAAAAATAGGGTAGGCACTTAACAAATGGCTGCATGACTTTCAGTTTCTGAAAGGCAAAAAAATGGATCAGAAAAAGTTTAAATACACAAAAGATGAGGCTTATAATGATAGAAAGGAGGAATGGAAATTGTAGATACAGATCTCAGGGGATGTATGTATGTATGTGTTTATGCCTGAAGGATTAGCTGTAATAAAAGAATAAACTACAAGGCTCAGTGTACTTCAAATATCCAGGATAGATCTTTAAGGAGAAAGAATTACAGGGTGCTCAGAAGGATCACAGAAACATTAGGACACAATAAAGTCAGAATCAAAAATCAAAGTACCCAAAGGTGTCAGCTGCCTACACATGAAAGGGAAGTGTCATCAGCCTTTGTGGGTGAGGTTGTTTGGAAAAGCTGAGTCCCTTCACCAGAAAGTACTCAGTGATTATGTGTAGATCAGATAATACAGAATAATAATAGTGAATAGATAGGTCATCCAGTGATTTTGTTAATTAAATATTTTAATTTAGGGCAATGGTCATAATTCAGAACTGGGCTGAGAAATATCCACATTCATAAATGACACATTCATTACAGGAGTTTGTCATAAACTGAGTGATTGTAAAAGGAAAGAAAGTGCTCAGTGACAACCTAGTCCTGCTTTCCCAGGTCATAGTTGAAATCCAAGCTGAAGGGATTGAAACAGAATCTCAGCATTGCCACCCACCCCTGCCGACTCAGTGTCTTTTCAGTACCCTATGGCTACTATGCTACTGAGATGTATAGAACTTCCTCACTCCAGAACCCTTGAGGCTAAGTAGCATTGCTGAACATTCTTTGTGCAGTGTGGAAACTCTGTTGTCAGGTTTCAGTGAAGCCATCAGAACTTCTTGACTGCTGAAATAAGACTATCTTTCACCCACAAGTGAATTTAGAAGGATATTTAATTTATTTTTATTTTTTTATGAGTTTTACTTTTTCTGTTATAGTTGATTTACAGTATTCTGTCAATTTCTATTGCAAACCACAGTGACCCAGTCATACGTATATATACATGTTCTTTTCTCACATTATCCTCCATCATGTTCCCATTGTGGTTCAGCAGGTTAAGAACTGGACTAGTATCCATGAGAATGCAGGTTCGATCTCTACCCTTGCTCAGTGGGTTAAGGACCTGGCATTGCGGCAAGCTGTGGTGTAGGTCACAGACGCGGCTCGGATCTGGCGTTGCTGTGGCTGTGGTGTAGGCCAGCAGCTTCAGCTCCAATTTAACCCCTAGCCTGGGAATTTCCATTTGCTGCAGGTGCAGCCCTAAAAAAACAACAAAAAAAAAGGGCGTATTTCACTTCATGCTACTTCATAATGAATGCTATGCTAGCTGTATAGGATGACATAAATAGAGAAAATAAGCCATCTTAAAATAGTATGCTATCCAGGTCTTGCTATAGATGTAAGCAAACATCTGCAACTAGGAATGACAAAATTTTGCAGTTCTTTTTTTTGTATTAAATTGTCTTGCAAATTTTTCTAACTCTTTCCAAACACAGATTTATGAAAATCTAAAGAGAAAGCCAAGAAACAGAAGAAAATATTTGTTTATGTATCAATGTGAAATATAGACAAAAAAATGAAAATATTTCTGAGATTAAACTTGGTGGATATCAACATATTACCATCACAATCTGTATTGTACGAGTACAAGACTAAGTTCTGTTCATCCTTTGAGGATCCATAAATTTGACCAAATAGAAGAAATTGCCTTCCAATCAAGTTTCTTAGGTGAGCATGAAAAGTCATTGGCTACCGAGGATCAGTTTTTTTGAGAAAGAAGGCATTCTTTTTTTTTTTTTTTTTGTCATTTTAGGGCCACACCAGCGGCATATGGAGGTTCCCAGACTAAGGGTCCAATCAGAGTTATAGCTGCCAGCCTACACCACAGCCACAGCAACGCTGGATTCAAGCCACATCTGTGACCTACACCACAACTCATGGCAACACTGGATCCTTAACTCACTGAGCAAGGCCAGGAATTGAACTTGTATCCTCGTGGATGCTAGTTGGGTTTGTTAACCACTGAGCCATGGTGGGAACTCCATTTTTTTTTTTTTTAACAGAAGAGGGCTAAAAGTTTGATGAGTTTCTGCCTGAAGGAAAGGTATTCAATTTCCATGACATTGAGTAGTTTTTTTTTTTTTTTTCCTTTTTACAGCCACACTGCAGCATATGGAATTTCCTAGGCTAGGGTTTGAATCAGAGCTGCAGCTGCCACCCTATGCCACAGCCACAGCCTCAGAAACACCAGATCCTTAACCTACTGAGCAAGCTAGGGATTGGACCTGCCTCCTTCCAGAAACAATGTCAGCTCCTTCATCCATTGAGCCACAACAGGAATTCTCAGTAGTCTATTTTTGCTACACCTAAAAAATTGAAAGAAATGAACAGTAAATAAATACAAGGTAGTAAAACATACATTGGTCATATAAGAGAGATAGGTGATAATCCAGTGAAAACTGAGTGCTTCTAATAACTTTGAAATAGTCCCAACTGCTTTAAAAGAACAACACATTATCATATTGGCCTACGGTGACATTTATAACCTGACGCTAGGTTACTAAGTAATGACAGTAAAAGCCAGTGGTTGGCACTCAATCACTTTACCTGGTCAAGTTTTCCAGAAAAAAAGTAATAGCACTCAGATATCAGCTTTTCAGATGCTATGGAGTAATTTGTCTTTTTTTTTTTTGTCTTTTGTCTTTTTTTAGGGCATATGGAGGTTCCCTGGCTAGGGGTCTAATTTAAGGTGTTGCTGCTGGCTTACAGCACAGGCACAGCAACGTCAGATCCGAACCCTGTCTGCTACCTGCACCACAGCTCATTGGAACGCTGGATCCTTAACACACTGAGCAAGGCCACGATCGAACCCTCAACCTCATGGTTCCTAGGTCGGATCTGTTTCTGCTGTGCCACTATGGGAACTCTAGTAATTTGTCTTTTTTAAGGTCCTCCAATTAGATAGGCATGTGAGCTTCACTACATCTTCTAAAAGCCAAGCCTGGGTTCTGCCTCAGCCACATATTCTGCCACAAATCAAAATTCTGCATTGTTGGCAAAGCAACTCAAACATAGTAAACCAATTTAAAACATACTACTGTGAAGCAAAGCCGATTAAGCAAATGATTACATTTATTTTTCAGAATGGAAAATCAGCATAAAAGTTACATATACAGTTTCTTGAACCAAACTAAGAAATAAAATATGTACTCTTGCACAATAAACTTTGCTTCCTCAGCTCTTTATGGCCCACTGGTCTTTATGTTTATATTTCTGACTTTAAGATGAGTTATCTCAGAGATTCTATAAAATGGGTTTGTCTGTGTGCTTGGAGATTCTTGGGGAGGCTCTTTAAGAATCATAAATTTGAAAATGTGTTTTTCAAGTTGCTGTGCAAGACTTTAAAAAGGAAAAAATTAAACCATTTATTCAAGTGAGTGACAAAAATATTCCAGAAAAATGCCAGTCGCTGAGTGAAAAAAGAAACATTTTAAACCCCCAAACTCTAAAAATCTAGAGTAAACTCTACAATTTTGTATAAAGTAGGACTAATGATATACATCAGGAAGAAATTCGAGTTTTAACAAATTGATGTTGTGCTATTCAGAAGCCTCTGACAAGTTGAAGATTCTGAGAAAAATAACACTGACCAAGCATCGGATTTTATGTTCATGTACATTTCTGAAATGTACCAAGAGCAACAGTGTGACATATGATCAGAACTGGAAAAATTCTTTAAGGCAGGGTGGATGCCACTAGTACTGTTATTTCCTGTTGAGGACTTTAAACCTAATGGTGTATTTTAAAAAGAACAAGTAAACTTGGAAAACGAGTCCTTATGCGGAAACGAGTTCAAATGAGGAAAATAGAACAAAAGCCAATATTGCTTCTTAAAAAAAAGTATTGATTGAAAGTCACCATTATTTCTTGGATATGAAGAAGAGTACCCAACTTTCAATGGTTCAACTTACAATTTTTTGACTTTATAATGATGCTAAAGCAATAGCATTCAGTGGAAATGAGACTTTGAATTTTGATCATTTCCTAGTCTAGCACCAAACTGTAGGATACTTTCTTGTGATGCTGGGCAGTGGCAGCAAGCCACCTCTCTCAGTCAGCCACATGATCAAAAGCGTAAACAACTGATACACCCGCAACCATTCGGTATCCATACAGCCACTCTCTTTTTCACTTTCAGTACAGTATTCAATAAATTACATGAGATATTAAGCATTTTATTAAAATAAATGTTGTGTTAGATGATTTCACACACTTGTACACTAAGAGAAATGTTATGATTTCACACACCTGTACACTAAGAGAAGTGTTCTGAGCAAAGGTGGGATGAACTGAGCTATAGTGTTTGGTAGGTTAGGTGTATTAAATAATTTTTTTATTTTCAATTTAACAATGGATTAGTTACCCCATCATTAGTTGAGGAAGATCTGTATATAGTGTACTGATGATGTGATGAGGATAAGAAGTGATGCAAATATTCCTAAAATGAGCGTGAGGAATGGAAGTAGAGAAAAAGTTGTGGCAGAGACTACTATGTTCACCATAGAGACTACTATGTTTTCCCTTCCCAGGTACCCAGCTATTCTATATTTTTCTACCTTCCTGAGGTTGTGTGAACCCTGAACAATAAAATGCGGGCAGAATGATACATGCCACCTCTAGGCATAGCTATTACTAAAAGCAGCCTCCTGACAATTTCCTACACTATCCCTTTTCCCTAATAGAGAACTCAGTCAAGGATTCTAAGACCCTAAGGCTAGCATCTCTGCCTTCATTGAGAATGTCTTTCTATGAATAGTATATCAACTGAACTAAACAGTGTGATAACTCTTGTTTTGTTGCAGGCAGATGACAATTTGCAGACTGCTATACTTTGAGTAGTACTGCCTTAGGAAGACAAAAGGAGGCTGGATTCCTGAATCATTTCTTAGAGGACATCACCAGACCAATCACAGCCACATTACACTATTGTGAGAACTAGAAATAAACTTTATTACTTCAGTTAAGCGACAACCATTATTGATTTTTTAAAACCCTTAGACAATCTTGGTTAGTATGGACTGTTAGATAGGAAAAAAAAAAAGACTCAACTCAGGAGTTCCCATTATGACTCTGTGGGTTAAAAACCTGTTGTAGTCTCCTTTGAAGTTGCAGGGAAGCTCCCTGCATCTCTCAGTGGATTAAAGATCCACTCTGCCACAAACTGTGGTGTAGATCACAGACAGGGCTTGGATCTGGTGTTGCCATGACTGTGGTGTAGGATTGCAGCTGCAGCTCTGATTCCACTCTTAGCCTGGGAACTTCCATATGCCACAGGTGTAGCCATAGGAAGAAAAAAAAAAAAAGACTTTAACCTGCAAGCAGAATACAAGGTATTTTCAAGTGATCATAAAATATTAACAAATATTTATGAACCACAAAGTAGAAATTGAGCAAACTACATATTCCAACCATAGAAAATAAGTTAGTAATTAATAAAAAGATATTTCAAAAAGCTAATTAAATTAAAGCCAGAAATTTCATTAATAACTCTTTGGCCAAATAAGAAATTTAAAACTTTAAATACCACGTGTTTAGAAAATGCTAACATAAGGTTATTACGATCAAAACTCAGAAGACTGAGGCAAAGCTGTTCTGGACTGCATTTATTTTACTTCACTGAAAAATGCGTAGAACCAAAGAAGTTAGAAAAAGAGTGTACAAGCAAAAGGAAAGCAAGAGAAACAAATATACATAATCAGAGAAAATAATAAATATAATGCATTTTTACAAGAATAACTATAGACTTGACAGGTAAATCTAGGAATAAGATATTAAGGTAAAACAATAGTAAAATAGACCCCTTTGCAAGTCTCATCAAGAAAAAAAGACTCTACAAACATAAAATGCTGATGGAATATTAAGAAATTGTTTAATTCAGGGAAAATATAAATTATCAACGTTACCTCAAAAACAAGTTTATATTTGACTACAAAAATAGTCATGGATGTATAAAAGTTGTCAAACTATAACCTCTCTAAAGGTGTACAATATGTATTGTTTAAATTTTTAAATCTATTCATTTAGAGATATGTGTATACACATTATTTAACTTTACATTAAAATATAGCACATATTTCTTCTAAATTATCAGAGTGAGGAAGTTAAATACGATTGTATATCAAACAAAGGAAATGAGAGTAAAAAGCTTTAGAAATTAATCTGTTGAGTATTAAGATGACAAAAGATCCAAACATATCTGCCATAACTAGCAATAGCAAATGTGCAAACAGCATACATTCATATCAGTGAAATATTAGGGTCCAAAAGAACAGAGGAAATCATATGGTGTCTATAAGAGACACACTTAATATTGACTTGAAATCTTTAAAGGCATTTAAATATCAAAAAATGCAAGCAGAAAGAAAGGAAGAGTCAATATTAAAATGAGTCAAGATTGAATTTAAGATTTTAAACATAAATGGGACACATAAGGTCAATTTTTACTATGAAAATGTTGAACAAAATATACTAATAGAGTATAAAACAAAACCTATTGAAAATTCAAGGAGAAATAATATCGTTAAGAGAATTTCACAGAATTCTCAGCCAAGAAAATCGTGTATAAAATTTTACAATTGAATTAAAGGAGCACATCTAACCTGATTAAATAAACTGATATTAACGTACAGAGATTTTTCTTCTTGTTTTAAATATCCTGAAAGTTCTAGCTGCTACACAGCAGGCTAAGGATTTGGCATTACCTCTGCAGTGGCTCGGGTCATTACTAAGGCATGGTTTCAACCCCAGTCTGGCACAGTGAATTAAGGGTCCAACATTGCCACAGCCGTAGCATAGGTCTCAGCTGTGGCTTGGATTCAGTCCCTGCCCTGAGAACTTCCATATGCTGCAAGTGCAACCCCAAAACAAAAAGGTTCTGTATATCATTTATGAAACTGACCATAATACCCACAAAGAAGCAGCAGATAATAGTTTTACAAATGTAGAAATTGGATGGACCTATGAATTATTTTTTTATAATTCAGTGCATTTTATTATATTTATAGTTGTACAATCATCATCACAAACTAATTTTACAACATTTCCATCCCAAACTCCCAGTCCACCCCTTCCTTCCTTCCCCCCTACTCTCCCCTTTAGTAAACATGTCTTTCAAAGTCTGAGAGTCTGTTTCTGTTCTGCAAATAACTTCATTTGTATCCCTCTCGTAGATTACACATATAAATGTTATCATATGCTGTTTGTCTCTCACTGTCTAACTTCACTTAGTATGATAATTTTTCTAGGTCTATTCATATTGCTGCAAACACTATTATTTCATTCTTTTTTATGGCTGAGTACTATTCCATTGTTTCTATAAACCACATCTTCTTTATCCATTCCTCTGTTGATGGACATTTAGGTTCCTTCCATATCTTGGCTATGGCATATAGTGCTGCAGTGAACATTGGTGTACATGTATCTTTTTGAGTCATGGTTTCCTGCAGATAGGTGCCCAAGGATGGGATTGTTAGATCTATGATAGTTTTATTTTCAGTTTTTTGAGGAACCTCCTTATGGTTTTTCATAGTGGTTGCATCAATGTACCTTCTCACAAACAGTGTAAGAGGATTCCTCTTTCTCCACATTCTCTCTCCAGCAGTTATTACTTTTTTTTTAAATTTTGATGATGGCCATTCTGGCTGGTGTCAGGTGGTACCTCATAGTAGTTTCGATTTGCATTTCTCTAATAATTAATGATGCTGAGCATCTTTTCATCTGATTTTTGGCCATCTGTATGTCTTCTTTGGAAAAATGGCTGTTTAGATCTTCGGCCCATTTTTTGACATGGCTGTTTGTTTTTTTTGATATTGAGCTACAGGGAGTGTTTATACGTTTTGGAGATTAATCCCTTGCCAGTTGCTACATTTGCAAATATTTTCTCCCTTTCTATGAGTTGTCTTTTCATTTTGTTTATGGTTTCCTTTGCTGTGAAAAAAATTTTAAGTTTAATTAGGTCCCATTTGTTTATTTTGTTTGTATTGTCATTACTCTAGGAAGTGGATCTGAGAAGATATTGCTGTGGTTTATGTCAGAAAGTGTTCGGCCTATGTTTTCTCTAAGAGCTTTATAGTATCCAGTCTTACATTTAGGTCTTTAACCCATTTTGAATTTATTTTTCTGTGTGATATTAGTGAGTGTTCTAATTTCGTTCTTTTACATGTAGCTGTCTAGTTTTTCCAGCCCAGCTATTGAAGACTACTTTCTTCCACTGTATCTTCTTGCCTCCTTTGTCATAGATTAGTTGGTCATAGTGTGTGGGCTTATTTCTGGGCTTTCTATCCTATTCTATTGATTTATATTTCTGTTTTTGTGCCAGTACCATTCTGTTTTGATGACTGTAGCTTTGTAGGATAACCTGAGATCAGGGGGCCTGATTCCTCCAGCTCTATTTTTCTTTCTCAGGATTGCTTTGGCTATTTGGGGTCCTTTGTGTTTCTATACAAATTTTAAGATGAACAAGGAAACACAGGCCTTACATGATACATTAGATCAGATGGACTTAATAGACATTTATAGAATATTCTACCCCAAAACATCAAAATATACATTCTTTTCAAGTGCACATGGAACATTTTCTAGGATAGATCATATTTTGAGCCACAAATGAAGCCTTGGTAAATTTAAGAAAATTGAAACCATGTCAAGCATTTTTCCCAACCACAGTACTTTAAGATTAGAAATCAACAAGAAGAAAAAAACTGCAAAAAACTCAAACACATGGAGAGTAAGCAACATGCTACTGAACAACCAATGGATTCCTAAAGAAATCAAAGAGGAAATTAAAAATATGTAGAAGTAAATGACAACAAAAACACAGTAATCCAAAACCTATGGGATGCAGCAGAAGCAGTTCTAAGAGGGAAGTTTATAGCAATGCAAGCCTACTTCAGGAAACAAGAAGAATCTCCATAAACAACCTAACCTTACACCTAAAGCAACTAGAGAAAGAACAAACAAAAATGAAAGTTAGCAGAAGGAAAGAAATAATAAATGTCAGAGTAGAAATAAATGAAATAAAACTGAAGAAAGCAATAGAAAAGATCAATGAAACTAAAAACTGGTTCTTTGGAAAGATCAAAAAAAGTGATAAACTAGCCAGACTCATTAAGAAAAAAGAAAGGATTCAAATGAATAAAATTAGAAATGAAAAAGAAGTTACAGTGGACATCACAGAAATATAAAGAACCATAGAGACTACTACAAGGAACTACATGCCAATAAAATAGACAGCATAGAAGAATTGGACAAATTTCTTAGAAAGGTACAATCTTCCAAGACTAGACCAGGAAATACTAGAAAATATGAACCATACTGAGACTGAAACTGTGATTTAAAACCTCCCAACAAACAAAAGCCCAGGACCAGATGGCTTCACAGGCAAATTCTATCAAACATTTAGAGAGGAGTTAACACCTATCCTTCTGAAACTATTCCAAAAAATTGCAGAGGAAGAAATACTCCTAAACTCATTCTATGAGGCCACCATCACCCTGATACCAAGACCAGACAAAGATATCACAAAAAAAAGAGAAAATTACAGGCCAGCATCACTGATGGACATAGATGCAACAATCCTCAATCAAGTAATAGCAAACTGAATTCAGCAATACAATTAAAAGGATCATACACCATGATCACGTGGGATTTATCCTGGGGATGCAAGGATTTTTCAATATTCGCAAAACAGTCATTGTGATACATCACATTAACAAACTGAAGAATAAAAACCATATGATCCTCCTAGTAGATGCAAAGCTTTTGACAAAATCCAACACCCATTTCTGATAAAATAAAACCCTCCAGAAAGCAGGCATAGGGGGAACCTACTTCAACATAATAAAGGCTATGTGACAAACCTACAGCTAACATCATTCTCAATGGTGAAAAGCTGAAAGAATTCCAGCTAAGATTAGAAACAAGACAAGGATGTCCATGTGCCACTTTTTTTATTCAGCACAGTTTTGGTCATCCTAGCCATGGCAATCAGAGAAGAAAGAGAAGTAAAAGGAATGCAATTTGGAAAGAAAGGAGTAAAACTCTTACTGTTTGCAGATGATATGATACTATATATAGAAAATCTAAAGATGCTACCAGAAGACTCTTCGAGCTCATCAATGAATTTGTTAAAGTTGCAGGGTACAAAAATAATACACAGAAATCAGTCTCATTTCTGTATACTAACAATGAAAGATCAAAAGAGAAGTTGGGGAAACAATCACATTTACCATGGTATCAAAAAGAATAAAATACCTAGGAATAAACCTACCTAAAGAGACAAAAGACTTGTACTCTGAAAACTACAAGACATTGATTAAAGAAATCAAAGGTTACACAAACCAATGGAAAGATAACCATGCCCTTGGGATTGGAAGAATCAATATTGTCAAAATGAGTATACTATACAAAGCGATCTTGGACTCAGTGCAATCCTGATCCAATTACCAATGGTATTTTTCACAGGACTAGAACAAAAAAAAAATTAATTTGTATGGGTTATCATATTATATGAAATCAGAGAAAGGCAAATATCATATATCACTTATATGCAGAATCTTAAAAAATGACATAAATGAACTTATAAAATAGAAACAGACTCACAGACATAGAAAACATGCGTAAAATTACCAAAGAGGATGAAGGGGAGAGAGAAATTAGGAGCTGGGGTTAATTTACATATACTACTGTACATAAAATAGATAAGCAACAGGAACCTACTGTATAGCATAGGAAATTATATTTGATATCTTGTAATAACCTATAATAGTAAAGAATCCAAAAAGAATATGTATGTAACTGAAGCAATCTAATGTTTATCGGAAACTAACACTGTAAATTAGCTATACTTAAATTTTAAAAATATAGAAATTACATATGCTTTATTTTGACTGCTGTTCTGTTAAGAACTAAATGCATTAACACTGACCTAATATTGAACCTCTCTGATAAGAACACATAGAAATGCTAAATTAAAACAGAACAAAGGAGTTTTCTGTGGCTCAGTGGGTTAACGATCCAGCATTGTCACTTCTGTGTCATGGGTTTCATCCCTGGCCCAGGAGTTTCTGCATGCCAAGGGGTGCAGCCAAAACAAAAAATTGAAATGTGTAAAAGATATATCCCAAAGAAAGAAAAGTATATCCCCAAGTGACAGCAGTCAAGTAATCTGAAAACCAGATGTGTAAATTCAGTTGTCTTAGAAAAACTTGGACATGGACATAAGGCTAGAGTCTGGAGTTTCAGTGTCCAGTGAGCTTAAAAGATACGGCCTGGGTTCCTGAATGGTAAAAAGACAGTACTGTATTGAGATTTTTTTTCTTAAAACACTTTCAGCCAAAGTGTAATTAAAAAAAGAAAATCTCCAGCCGCTAAAGATAAAAGCTAAAACAGTTCTCTGCACCTCAAGTGTGTATAGAGTTGAAATTTATATCATCAGAATGATAGGAAATCCTTGAACCAACCAAGAAGTTATCATAACTGGTATCAGGTTATTTATCAGTGAATTGCCTGCAAAATATTCTCTAGAGAAGAATTTACAGCTCAAACTTCATATATTTTTCTAAAGGAAAACTATTTCTACTGAAGATGAAGATGCAATCAAAAACTGGAAAAAAATTCCCTATGGGTGAGAGTCAGCAGACACAAAAAATTTCCCCAGAGGTGAGAGCAGACATCATAACAAAAATTTGGCAATTGACAGTGAAGTTAGCATAGATATTTTTTAATCTAATAATTTTAATTTGATGTAGATAGCGTGAAAAAAAGCTTCCCTTGTGCACTGAGACATATAGAAAGATATACATCAAAGCATTATTTATAAAAGCAAAAATTGAAAGCACCCTAATATGACATCTGTAGAAATTCTCTTTAAAAACAATAAATTATTTACTTAAATAAATTATTAAACACAGTAAAGAGATGAAAATAAGTATATCTACATGTCAATATGAATAAATCTAAAAAACATTGCTATCAAGAAAAACTGGGTTGCAAAAAGTTAGGTGCTTGATATCATTTATGTAAGTGTTTTTGTTTTGTTTTTTACTGAAGTTTAGTTGATGTTATATAACTGTTTTATGTATTTATTCATTTTGATTTTTAGGGCCACACCTGTGGCATATGGAATTTCCCAGGCTAAGGGATAAATTGCAGTTGCAGGTGCCAGCCTACACCACAGTCACAACAACACCAGATCCAAGCGACATCTATGACACAGCTCACAGCAACTCCAGATCCTTAACCCACTGAGCAAGGCAGGGATCAAACTCACATCCTCATGGGTACTAGCTGGGTTTGCTTCTGCTGAGCCACAATGGGAACTCCCTGTTTTAAACAGTAATGCTATAAATTTAGTGATAATTTTTACATAATGTTTAAAATTATTTTTAAAATGTGGAAATGATGCACATACCAAGTTCGGAAATAGTGTGAATTCTGAGTGAAAAGAGGAGCAGGAAAAGATGGATGTTAAGTCATATATTACTTTCAAAATTAATATATGCTGCTGGTACAGCACAAAAAAGAAAAAAGAAATGTCCAGAATAGGCAAACCATAGAAACAGAAAATAGATTAGTCATTGAGAAATGGGGAAAGGGAATGGGAATGGGGGAAGGGAGTTGGGAAATGACTGCTAAAGGGTATGAGGCACTTTTAATGAAAATGTTATTGAATTAGTGGTGGTTACACAATTTTGTGAAAATACTAAAAACAGCTGAGTTGTATAAATTTTATGATGTGTAAATTACACATAAATTTAAAAGTTTGTAGTTCCCGTCGTGGCTCAGTGGTTAACAAATCTGACTAGGAACCATGAGGTTGTGGGCTCGATCCCTGGCCTTGCTCAGTGGGTTAATGATCCGATGTTGCCATGAGCTGTGGTGTAGGTTGCAGACGCTGCTCGGATCCCGTGTTGCTGTGGCTCTGATGAAGGCTGGCAGCTATAGCTCCTGTTAGACCTCTAGCCTGAGAACCTGCATATGCCCCGGGTGCGGCCCTAGATAAGGCAAAAAGACCAAAAAAAGAAAAGAAAAGTTAAAAAATTATAGTTTAAAATTTAAAAGTTGCTGTTTGGGAGTTCCCTTGAGCCGCAGTGTGTTAAGAATCTGGCATTGTTACTGCTGTGGCTCCGGTTACAGCTGTAGAGCAGTTCTGATCCCTGGCCCACGAATTTCTGCATGTCGCAGGTGCGCCTAAATTTAAAAATAAGAAGATGCTGTTTGAAGAATTTGTTAATATCAGGCATAGAAAGGGAAGATAATTTGTGAAGCTATTGCAATAGTTCACATAAATTTTTTTTTATTTATTTTGTAATGATTTTTATTTTTTCCATTATAACTGGTTTACAGTATTCTGTCAATATTATACTATACAGCAAGGTGACCCAGTCACGCATACATGTATACATTCTTTTTCCTCACATTATTGTGCTCCATCATAAATGACTAGATATAGTTCCCAGTGCTGTACAGCAGGATCTCATTGCTTATCCATTCCAAAGGCAATAGTTTGCATCTATTAACCCCACATTCCCAATCCATCCCACTCTCTCCCCCTCCGCCTTGGCAACCACAAGTCTTTTCTCCATGTCCATGATTTTCTTTTCTGTGGAAAGTTTCATTTGTGCCATATATTAGATTCCAGATATAAGTGATATCATATGGTATATGTCTTTCTCTTTCTGACTTACTTCACTTAGTATGAGAGTCTCTAGTTCCATCCATGTTGGTGCAAATGGCATTATTTTGTTCTTTTTTATGGCTGAGTAGTATTCCATTGTGTATATAAACCACATCTTCTTAATCCATTCATCCATCAGTGGAAATTTGTTTCCATGTCTTGGCTATTGTGAATGATGCTGCAATGAACATGCGGGTGCATGTGTCTTTTTCAAGGAAAGTTTTGTCCAGATATATGCCCAAGAGTGGGAATGCTGGGTAATATGGTAGTTCTGTGTATGCTTTTCTAAGGTAACTCCATACTATTTTCCACAGTGGTTTTACCAATTTACATTCCTGCCAACAGTGTGGGAGGGTTCCCTTTTCTCCACACCCTCTCCAGCATTTATCATTTGTGGACTTATTAACGATGGCCATCCTGTCTGGTGTGAGGTAATAGTTTTGATTTACATTTCTCTAATAATTAGTGATGCTGAACAGTTTTTTCTTGTGCTTTTTGGCTATGTGTGTATCTTCTTTGGAGAAATATCAACTCAGGTCTTTTGCCCATTTTTTCAGTTGGGTTCCTTTTCACTTTCACAGCTCCCTCTCAGGAATGCTGGTCCTATCCTGATTCCTTTTCTCTCTCTCTCTTTTTTTGTTTTGTCCTACCCAGTTATGTCAAGAGTTTCTTGCCTTTTTTGGAGGTTTAAGTCCTTCTGCCAGCATTCAATAGATGTTCTGTGCTAGTCATTTTGCATGTAGATGTGTTTTTATGATGTGTTTGTGGGAGAAGGTGAGCGCAGTGTCTTACACCTCTGCTGTCTTGACCCACCTCCTCCACATAAATTTTTAAAATCAATTAACAATGTACTAGGAAAAAATATATAATATCTGGTTTGGATGAAACCTCTATTGAGAAATGAACCTCATAGTTCAAGCCTTAAAATGTAAATGTTTGACCACAGAAAATCAATTATATAATGATAACTTAAAATGTAGTTAATGACATGGGAAGGTATTAAAATGCTATGAAATCTGGAGTTCCTATCGTGGCTCAGTGGTAAATGGACCCAGCTGGTATCCATGAGGATGTGGGTTTGATCCCTGGCCTTGCTCAGTGGGTTAAAGATCCGGTGTTGCCGTGAGCTGTGGTGTAGGATGGTGACTACAGCTCCGATTTGACCACTAGCCTGGGAATCTCCATATGCCGTGTGTGCATATATAATATCCGGTTTGGATGAAACCTCTAAAAATACAAAAAAATGCTGTAAAATCATATATTTAATAATAAATTATTAAAGTATCTACCATTACCGATAATTACCAGATGAAAATGTAACCAACTACTTATTTTGTGAAGGGATTTAATTATTTCTATGTCCACTTATAGAAAATGTCTTTTATATTCAGAAAAAATCCCCAAGGATTATAACCATTAAAAATCAAATATAAGGAGTTTCCATCATGGCACAATGGAAATGAATATGACTAGGATCCATGAGGTTGCAGGTTCTATCCCTGGCCTCGCTCAGTGGGTTAAGGATCCTGTGTTGCCATGAGCTGTGGTGTAGGTTGCAAACACAGCTAAGATCTGGCATTGCTGTGACTGTGGCATAATCCTGCAGCTATAGCTCAGATTAGACCCCTAGCCTGGGAACCTCCGTATGCCATGGGTGCAGTCCTAAAAAGCAAAAAAAAAAAAATCAAAATAAGGGAAGCACTATGAGAAAGCTCAGGCATCAGGCATCTAGTATAGTATATTTAGGTATTGCTTACTAACTCTATGTTCTAGCTTCTATGGCTTGACACCCTAATACATTAATTTCCTCATTTGGAAGTAATACAACAATTTCTAACTCAAATGGTACTTGTATTAAAATCATGAAATATACAGATAGCAAAGAGTAGTGTCCAAAAAGTGGCAGATATTAAGGAATCATTTATAATATTCTTAAAATGTTCAGATGATAAACAGAAGTAAATTTTATATGACCTTTCACACTAATCCTGGGTATTTTGACCCTGAAGAACACTCACTATGAAGATTTCAGAAACTGGAGGGGTAGGTTATGTCACGCCTTTCTAAAACAAGCTAAAGAATTTGGGTTTCCACAGATATAGACACCACAAGCCAGTATCACTGAAGAACACAGATGCAAAAATACTCAACAAAATATTAGTGAAAAAAATTCAACAATATGCTCAATATGCTAAAAGTATCACACACTATAATCAAGTGTAACTTATTCCAAGTCTCAGTATCCACAAATCAATGTGATACACTATGTTAACAAATTAAAGAATAAAAATTGTGTGATCATGTCAATAGATGCAGAAAAAGCTTTTGGCAAAATTCAACATCCATTTATATTTAAAAACAACACTCGCAACAAAGTGATTATAGAGGGAACATATTTCAACATGATAAAAGCCACATATAGCAAACTTACAACCAACATTATGCTCAGAGTTGAAGAGCTAAAAGTGTTTACCCTAAGACCAGAAAGAAAACAAGGATTCCAATTCTCACTGCTTTTATTCAGCATAGTGTTGGTAGTCCTAGCTACAGCAGTCAGACTAGAAAAATAACTAAAATAAATTCAAATTGAAAAGAAAGATATAAAATTGTCACTGTAGATGACATCATACTATATTTGGAAAATCCTAAAAATGCCATCAAAATACTGTCAGAAATAATAAAGGAATTCAGTAGGATACAAAATTAATGTACAAAAATATGTTGCATTTCTATACACTGACAGAACTACAGTGAACTATCAGAGAATTGACAACAATTTCATTTACTATTGCATCAAAAACAATAAAGTATCTAGTAATAAATCTAACCAAGGGGGTAAAGGGCTTGTATTCAGAAAACTCTAAGACCTGTTGTAAGAACTAAAGAAAACATGAATTAGTAGAAACATATACAGTGCTCTTGGATTAGAAGAATTAATAGTTAAAATGACCATACTACCCAAGGCACTCAACAAGTTCAGTGCAATTCCTATCAAAATACAAATGGCATTTTTCAGAGAACTAGAAAAAATAATTCTAAATTTATATGGAAGATCTCAAAGAGCCAAAACAAACTTGAGAAAGAATAAGGGTGGAAGTGTCACTCTACCTGATTTCAAATCATACTGCAAAGCTACAGTAACTGAAACAGTATAGTACTGACACAAAAACAGACATACAGATCAACAGACAGAATAAGTAACCCAGAAATAAACCCACATACTTATGGTCAGTTATTCTACAACAAGGGAAGTAAGAATGTATGATGGAGGGGAAAAAAAAAAGCCTCTTCAATAAATGCTATTAAATTAAAATGGATTAAAGTCTTAAATGTACCATAAAACTGGTACCATAAAACTCCTAGAAGAAAACATAGTCAGTAGGCTCTTTGACTTCAGCCTTAGCAATGTTTTTAAAAGATGTGTCTCCAAATGCAAGGGAAAAAGTATGAAATATAAACAAAGTGGACTACATCAAACTCTAGAAAGCTTTCACAGCAAAGGAAACTAGCAACAAAACAGAAGCTGCCTACTGAATGGGAGAAGATATATGAAAATAATATATCCAACAAAGGAAAAATATGTCATCCACCTCACAATAAATGCCATCCCCTTCTCTAAATTGTATGGATGTGTTGCCTTATATGGATTAAATTCACTTTTAAAATTTAGTTCATTTTTAATTACCTGTAGGAAGAACTTCAGTCTGTTCAGAATGTACCTCACTTTGTGAAATATAAGTTGTTCACCTGAGATTGTAATTAGCTCAAATTATAAATAATGAAATACTTCCCTACTTCTTCCTCTAGACTGGCTTAGAGAGTGCCTGTGATATGATAATGAAGTTAAATAGCATCATGAATAATTCTCAAGTGTCTGGGGGAGCCTATATTTTTATAATACTTTCAACATTTTTCTCTGTAAAACTCTTATTCTTTGATGTTACACATTTTTTAACAAAAAGAAACTTCATATTACTAATATCAAGTAATATTGATATTGACTTGTATATTGTAAAAGTCAATATTGACTTTTACAATTCTCACTGAATACATATGAGAAAAAATGATAATAAAGAATTTAAGTTTAAAAATATGTATTATTTTGAAATCTTTCCACCTAGTGAGTCGTAATAATAGAACTGATTGGCCTAATTTTATTTGAATATTTTTTCCTCATTTTTACTTTCTTGCCCCTCTCAGAAATATCTAGGTGAGTTTCTTATTAAGAATACATTCAATAAATGGATTTCCAAGGAATGATTAGGACAGAAACTCTAATTTGGAAAAAAAATTAAGAAAGCAGATATAAAATTTGGGGGGATTTTTTTGTGATGTAATTTAAGAGCAAGATTGCCTTAAAAAGCAAATTTAACCCTTGTTGAAGTTAAATATGATCCTCTTTAAAAATTCTTGTTTATAATAATGTTAAAACATTCTTTTTATAAAAGAAAACAGTATAGTACAGAGATATTAAATAGCAAATCTAAATATCTCACTTCCTTCTACTACATTATCAAATAAACAAAAGTTGAAGGACTTTGTCACCAGCTGACCTGAACAATAAATATATTAAGGGATATATTAAAGCTAGAAAAAAGTGTTAACAGATAGAATTTTAATTCTACTCATAAAAATGAACAGAACTGGAATGTTTAATATGTGGATAAATATAAAAACATTTTCCTCATTATTTATTTTTTAAAAAACAAATGATTGGACTTCATCAAAATTAAGATTTTTGTGCATCAAAAGATACTATCAAGAAAGTGAAAAAAACCTAAACAGTAGGATAGTCATAAAAATATACCTATAAAAGTCTGGTATCTAGAATATAGTTAAAAACTCTTAAAACTTAACAATAAAAACACAAAGAACCCAGTTTGAAGATGAGCAAAAATATCGAGTAGATATTTCTACAAAGTAGATAAGCAAATGCCCAATAACCAGATAAAAAATGCTCAACATCATGAGTAGTTAGGGAAATCCATATCAAAACCATAATGATATATCACTTCATGACTATAATCATAAAATTAGAAAGGAAATCAAGTGTTGGTAAGAGTGTGGAGAAACTGAAACCCTTATACATTGTTTCTGGGGATGGCAAAATGGTGCAGCCACTATAGAAAATACCATAAGTCCTCATAGAATTTACCATATGACTTATAATTCCACTTCTAGGTTTATACCCAAGAGAAGTGAAAGCATATGTTCAAAAAAAACTTTGTTATATATATATATATGAAGTTATAAACATATATTATATATATATATGTTCAAATGTATATGTTCACAGAAGCATTATTTATAATATCCAAAAATAAAAAAATGCCAAATGCCCATCAACTGATAGATTTTTTAAAATGTGGTATATCCATACAATGAAATATTATTCAGCTACAAAAAGGAATGAAAACTAGAAGCAGCTTAAGTGTCCATCAGAATATAATGCATAAACAGGTTATCTATACAACTATTCATATAATGGAATCTTACTCAGAAAGGATAAACTGGATACGTGCTACAACAGGGATGAAGTTTGGAAACATTATGCATGCAAAAAAAATTAAACACAAAAGGCGAAATACTTTACAATTCACTTATATAAAATACCCAGAAAAGGCAACTTTAAAGAGTTAGAAAGATTAATATTTTCCACATAATAGGGTAAGGAAACTGGTAATGACTGTTCGTAAGTACAGGGTTATTTTGGGAAGAATGGACGTATTCTGGAATTAGATAATGGCAGTGGCTGCACAACATTGTAAATTTACTAAAAGCTACTGAGTTACATACTTTAAAATGTTACATTGTACTTTATGTGAATTTTATCTCAAAAGTTTTACATAAATAATTGCTTAAAGCAATAATGATAATATATTTTGGGGCTTATAACATAGGTATAAATAGGAGGAAGAAGAAAAATGTATAGTTGAATTGTTCTTACATTATAAAATAAAATAATATTTTTGAAAAAACTGTGATAACTTATTCATATTGTAAGCCATAAAGTAATCAATAAGAAATAAGGCAAAATTATAAATAAGCAAGAGTGGAGATAAAATGCTTAACTAATGCAAAAGAAGGCAAGAAAAAATTATATAAAGAGAAGATGGGAGAAAGGGAAAGCAGCATGAGATATTTAAATACACCTTTATTGATAACATTAAATGTAAATATTTTAAATATTATAATTAAAAGGCAGAGATTGACCAGCTAGATAACCCAACCAAGACTAAACTATATATTGTTTATAAGAAACACACTCTAACACAAAGGCAAAGATAGAATGAACATGAAAGTATGAAAAAGATGTATGGTACTAACATTAATGAAAATAAAGCAAGTGCAACTATATTAATATCAGATAAATTTGAGGATATTGAATACCACATAGATAATTACCTTGAATATTACCAGAAATACAGAGCAGTATTTTGTAATGGTAAAAGAGGAAAAAAAATCACTGAAAGAACATAATAAACATGCTTGAATCTAATAACAAAGCTTTTGAAATTCATGGAGTGAAATGGGAACTAAAAAGGGAAATAGACACATTTATAATTATTAAAACAATTTTATTAAAGTATAATTGCTATACAATATTATAAAATTTGCAGATATATATTATAGTGATTCACAATTTTTAAGGTTATATTCCATTTATAGTTATTATAAAATGTCGACTATATTCCCTATGTTGTGTAATATATCCTTATAGCTTATTTTATAACTAACAGTTTGTACATCTTACTCTTCTACCCCAATGTTGTCCCTCTCCCTTCCCTCTCTCCACTAGTAACCAATATTTTGTTCTCTATTTTTATGTCTGCTTCTTTTTTGTTATATTCACTAGTTTGTTGTATTTTTTAGATTTCATACGTAATTGACAACCCACACTTTGAACTGAGGTTTCAGCACTCCTATATCAGAAATTGATAGAAAGAGTGGAGGGAAATTCAATAAGGATATGGTAGACTTGAACAATGCTATAGTCAACTTGAATGTATTGTATTTTTATAAAATTCTCCACCTAAAAACACATGTTCTGTGCTCACAGAATATTCAATAAGATAGGTGAATATTCTTGGCCATAGGGCAATTCATAAAAATTTTTTAAAAATGAAATTATTTGAGGTATGTTCTCTCATCATCACAGAAATAAATTAGAAATCAATACTGAATATTTCTAAAAATATCTTCAAATATTTGAAAATTAAGTAACGTCCTTGTAAATATGAATGGATCACAAAGACATCACAATAAAAATATAAATCATTTGTAATTAAATAAAAAACAATCTATATCAAAAAATGGGAAGTGTCAGCTAAAAGGAAGTCCTAAAGAAGTACTTAGAGGAAAATTCATAGCTATAAATGCTTTATATTAGAAAATAAAATCTCAAAATCTTTATTATTTAAATTTTATATATACATGTATTGGACTTTCTAATTATATCTTTTATAACTCTTACCTTCTCTTTTGTATTTTCCATATTATTTTCTTGGACTGCATTTTGAATTTTTTTCCAATTTAGTTTATAGGTCACTAATTCAATCTTCTGTTGTATTTAATTATCCATCAAACCCGTCCACTAGGGTCTTATACCCAGTTGTTAAACTTGTTAGTTTGAGAATTTCTATTAATGAATGTTCTTTTTAAAATCAGTTATGCTAATTCTTATGGTTTCCAGATCTCTGCCAAATTTTTCAGTTCTATCTTTTATCCATATACAATAAGCATAATTATTTTTAATTCTATGTCTGATCTTCCAGTATCTGGAGCTATTATTTCTAGTGTCCTTTTTGTTTTGGAAGAGTTTTCACTTCTTCAGGTCTTATATGTCTGGTATATTATATCCCAGAAATTATATTTTTAAAATAATTTTAGAAATAATTTGAGATCTAGGATGATGTTATCTTTTTCCAGGCATTGGGTTACATTAGCAATCTGGAGCCACCTTAATTCAGTATTAGGGCTAAGATTTTTCTAAAACATAAATCTTGGCTGCTTCTGCCCTTCCTCTCCCATTCCTATCATGAAGTCCTGTGAATACTCATAGCACCTGGGCTTATCTTGGCTGTCACTCTTTTTTTTTTCTTTTATCAAAAAACTTACAACTTTTGTCATTCCAGTTATCCTTTGGTCATCAATAGTCTCTCGATACTGTTATAAGTACTACTTAGCTTCTCAGCTACCTCATCTATATTGCCCCAAACACTAAGGGTAAATGACAAATTTATTTTATTTTACTTCATTTTATTTTTATTTTTATTTTTATTTTTATTTTTTCTTAGGGCAGCACCAGTAGCATATGGAAGTTCCCAGGCTAGTGGTTGAATTGGAGCTGCAGCTGCTGACCTATGCCACAGCCACAGCAACACCAGATCTGAGCTGCGTCTATGACCTACACTGCAGGTTGTGGCAATGCTGGATCCTTTAACCCACTGAGCAAGGCCAGGAATCGAACGTATATCCTCATGGATACTAGTCAGATTCTTAACCCTCTGAGCCACAACAGGAATTCCAAGGATAAATAACTTTAAATGCTTGGCTGGTCTCTCAGGATTTCTTTTTTCTCCCATATTTGATATGGTATTTCTCCGCCTACTTGTACAGGTAGTTCAGCATTTCTAGTTGTTCCCAGCAGGGTTTAATCAAAATGACTCTCTCAGAAGCCCTCTGCTTAATTTTTAGTTAATGTGTCTTCAGTTTTGCCATCTGTAAAATGATGATGTTGATAATTCTTTTCTTCAAAATGATTATTATATGGTTAAAATGGGTCTAGATACTGAGCAAGCATTATAAACAGCATTAACTCTCATTTTTATTGATCAGAGCAATGTTTTTAGTGCTTTGGTGTTTGGTTTATGGCCACTGAATATGCATAAACTTGTTCCATGAAGTGGAGGTGAAAATCAACAAGAACAGAGACAGCAGAGACCTGCATCATTCACATTTCTGGTCTCTAATATGACTATGGGCCCTGACCTTGCTTCCTGTCCTCCTTCCAGCCCTAAGAGTGCACACTAGACTTGTGGAGAAAACACAGTTTTTGGAAATTGGCTGACCCCTGACCACACAAAACAAGAGCTGGAAAGCTCAGAGAGGCAGAGAGGGAGGGGTAGTGCTTAGGCATGAGCTTTTTACCAACAATTACTGAGGTGTTTCGAAATATTAACTGCACTGGGGTGTACAAGCTAAAAAAGTATGGGAATTCACTCTTCTCAATTCTCTCTGTTTGCTGTTTAAAGTGACTAACCACCTTCCCTTTAATTTAGAGTTTTCTAACTAGTAGTGAATCTGAATATCTTTTCACATATTGCTATTTAAAGTGATTAACCACCTTCCCTTTAATTTGCAGTTTTCTAACTAGTGGTGAATCAGAACATCTTTTCATATATTGCTATTTAAAGTGATTAGCCACCTTCACTTTTAATTTGCAATTTTCTAACCAATAGTGAATCTGAACATCTTTTCATGTATCTGTTATTTGTATTTGTTCTTCTATGGCTTGTTCCTTGTATCCTTTATCCATTTTTCTATGTATTGTATCATTCTCCTATGCTTAACATATACACAAAAGTGTTTCATATATATTAGGTATTAGTCTTTCCTATGTTTTATATAAGGCATCTATTTTTACAAAACTTGTTTTCTTATTGGCTTTTTTTAAAGGTAATTTAAACCATTGATTTTCCTTGTCTTGGCTGAAAAAGATTTTCTCCTCCTTAGGTTCCACATGTATTTGCAAAAAATTCCTTGCAAGATTTTTCTTGTTTTGTCTTACTTTTGTTATTATTTCTTTGATATTTATTTTAGTACAATATGTGATATAGGGGCATCATTTTTAAGACAAATTTTCCATTCCCTACTGAAATGAAAGGCCACTTTAGTCATATATTAAATTCTTATGTTGGATTTCCCATCATGGCTCAGTGGAAAATGAATCCGACTAGGAACCATGAGGTTGAGGGTTCGATCCCTGGCCTCACTCAGTGGGTTAAGGATCTGGCATTGCTGTGAGCTGTGGTGTAGGTTGCAGATGTGGCTCGGATCCCATGTTGCTGTGGCTGTGGCATAGGCCGGAGGCTGCAGCTCCAATTAGACCCCTAGCCTGGGAAACTCCATATGCCACGGGTGTGGCCCTAAAATGACAAAAGACAAAAAAAAAATTTCTTAAGTAAACTGAGTTCTAGAGTCTCTTTCCTATCCCATGGATATGTTTGCCTAACTCTATGCCAAGAATTTATTGATCTATTGAGATTCTTATAGGATGAATTAAATGTTTATATTAATTTGGGCGAATTGGCATTTTACATTAAATATTCTCATGTAAGAACATAGTATGTCAATCTACAAATAGTTGGATTTTGAGGTAAGGATAATATAGATCAAGAGAAGAGTTTATAGGAAAAAGTACATATTTTTTGTGCGGTATCAAATTTTATATTAAAAAGCAGACTTTTTTGGGAGTTCCCATTATGGCTTAGAGGTTTACAAACTGGACCGGTATCCATGAGGTTGTGAGTTCAATCCATGGTCTCACTCAGTGGGTTAAGGATCTGGCATTGCTATGAGCTGTGGTGTAGTTCGCAAACGTGGCTTGGATCCCGAGTGGCTCTGGCATAGGCCACAGCTGTAGCGCTGGTTTGATCCCTAGCCTGGGAATTTCCATATGCTGCAGATGTGACCCTAAAAAGCAAAATTAATTAATTAGTTAAGTAAAAAACAAAAGGCAGAATTTTCTTCTGAAATTTTTTCTCTAAATCAAATGAATCTTTTTGAGTAACCCTATAAAATACACCTAGTACTTTTTAAATGTCAACAAAAAGTAAGAAATTAGTATGTTTTGCGTTTATTAAGAGAATGTTCCAAATTTTTCCATTCCAGAGATTGTATTTCCATCATTTAAAAGAGAAACTTCATTTCATTTTACTACAGGAACAGATAATAAAGATGCATAAAAATCTGATTTTCATTACAGCAAGTTCCCACACTAAGATTTCTGCTGGGAATTCATAGGCATTATATTTTTGCCTTCAGTATTATCTCAGAACAAAACTATTTTTTTTTTCAGGATGAGGGAAGCCAAAATATGTAAAACAAAAGATACAAAAACTCAGTCAATATTAGTATAAGAATTAAGTTGACTTTATACTGTAATGGAGCCTTTTGTTTATATTGAAATAGAACACAATTTGACTTTTTAATTGTACCAGCTACCTTTGTTTTGTTTTGTTTTGTTTTTTGCTTTTTGCTTTTTAGGGCCACGCCCACAGCATATGGAAGTTCCCAGGCTAGGAGTCTAATCAGAGCTATAGCCTTTGGCCTGCACCACAGCCATAGCAATGCCAGATCTGAGCTGTGTCTGCGACCTACACCACAGCTCATTGCAAGGCTGGATCCTTAACCCACTGAGCAAGGTCAGGGATCAAACCTGCATCCTCATGGATACTAGTCAGGTTCATTTCCACTGTGCCACATGGGAACTCTGTACCTTTCTTGAGAACATTTATGATTTATAAATCTGAAACTCAAAGGTGACTGGATCCTATATTAAATCTTGGTGATAGGAATGAGGAAGAATAAATATCATACTGTAAAGAAGTTGCTACATGATTATCTGCTTAACTGGTCTGAGCAACAGTTAATTTGCAGGTGCAAATAACGCCATAAATACAATATTTTTTTCTTGGAGAGATAGTTTAGCCCCATGTTGCTCTACTTCTAATCTAATCATTGACCAACAGCAAATTCATTGAGGACAATGGAATTACATATTGCAGGAAACCACTATAGAAGATCAAATGTCTCCTTGCTTGTGGAATTCCTTCCCATCTATTCAGAAGAAACCTTTAGTTGTCATGTTTCTCTTGTATTACCTTTCTGTAAAACAGCATAGAGTTTGATATCTCAGCTACTGAAAAATGGTGGGAAGCTAGGCCACATCTATAAGTTTAAATTCCATAGGCAATGAAATCAAGACATTGCAAGCCTAACAAAGGCAATTTTTTTCCAGCTTCTAACAGTATTTATGTGTCTGGAGGAATGTAGACAGGGAAGGGTAAGAGGAAATCTACTCAATAGTTTGTAATAACCTATATGGGAAAAAAGAATGGAGATTTTACATATATATAAAATCTGAATCACTTTGCTGAACTCCTAAAGCTAATACAACATTGTAAGTCAACTATAATAAATTTTTTTGGAAAAAGAAAGAGAAGAGATTTACTCATTACATTTTCCTCTTACTGCCTCAGACTCTTAATACTTAGTAATACTCCTTTAAAATCAACATTGATTGGAAAATTAGACGTAAAATGCTTGAAAAGAGTTTGCCAGAGTCAAACAATCCTTCTCCCAAACATAAAACCAACAGATTGGATGGAATGTCAATTGACAAACCAGAATGAAAGTTTCATTTTCTGGAGACCATCTGAAAGAGGATGTTCTGGTCATAACTATCCAGAGTCAGAAGAACAATTCTGAAACCTCTGAGAATGAGCCTCATTAATGTGCGAATGATGGGGGTGGGAAAGGAGATGCATTTCAGGTAATTGCCGTGAACCGTTGGATACTCAAAGGCTAATTTCATAGGTTAGCAAATGTGTAATTCAAGGGCAGGTCAGGATATAAAGGTTCAGGGCCAAAATACATCTCTAAAGCTAAAACTATCATCTCTAAAGCTTTTCCATATTATTTTATTTGCTCATTAATCAATAATATTAGAAACATGCTTTATGTGTGGTACACAGAAATTTGGAGTGCAAAATAAAAATCAGCAATTATCCACAAGAAATTATAATTATCCTAGATAATGAAAAGTAATTTTTCAGATTAATGGTATTCTAAGTTAATTATCTTTTCATGTATCTACAGTTAGGTTCGATTTGACTGAATAGTGCATCTGCAAAGGCTAAGTTAGGTATAAAAGGTAGAAGCAATTAAAAGAGAGTTTACTTAATTTGATAATTCAGATTCAATAGGTGTTTATTCCACTAGGTTTTCATCTTAATAACTTCCAAATAATTTTGGTATAGAAGTGATGTGTAAACTACTCACACTGATCCATCTGCCATATTAAAATAATGTCCTAAGTTTAGTCTTACCTGATTTAACTTTCTGGTTATCTGTCCCATCACTGCTCACTACATCATCTGTCTTCCCCTTTCATCTCTTTACTCCATAAATTCGTCTCTATTTTTTTAGGAAAAATCAAAATAATACCTCAGTCTGAAGATGAGGTGAACTAGCTGAAGAATGTAGTCAATGGAATATGTTGCAAGATGGAAAGAACACAGGTATAAGAAAACATTTTTTTTTTACTGTGAGTAAAGTTCAGAGTTAACCTTCTGGTAAAAGTTATTATGCTATTGAATTTTATATAACCAATTTGAATTTCTAAGAGATAGAGAACATGTCTTCCTTAAATTATGCTTGATGTCGTCTTTAAAATAAGACTGAAACTGACTTTAATCTTCTTGCATCACCATATTTTTGGTTTGTTATAGTGAATGCTTGGGATAGTTATGGTTTTTTTTTTTTTTTAACTTGGTTCTTTTATATACTTTAATTTTTATTGACGTACAGTTGATCTACAAATTGTGTTAGTTTTAGGTGTACAGCAAATATATATATTTCTTCTTTTTAAGATTCTTTTTTCTTATAGTTATTACAAAATATTAAGTTCTCTGTGCTGTAGTTCTCTGTAGGTCCTTGTTAGTTCTATTTTATATATAGTAGTGTATATATGTTTATTACAAACTCCTAATTTATCCCTCTCTCCCTTTCCCCTTTGGTAATCATAAGTTTGTGTTCTATTTTTATATAAGTTCATTTTATCATTTTTTTATATTCTACATATGTGATATCATATGATATTTGTCTTTATTTGACTTAGTATAATAATCTCTAGGTCCATCCATATTGCTGGATATGGCATTGTTTTGTTCTTTTTATGGCTGAGTTAATATTCTATTGTGTATATGTTCCACATTGTCTTTATCCATTCCTCTTTCAATGGACATTTAGGTTCCTGCCATGTCTTGGCAATTATAAATAGTGCTGCAATGAACATAAGGGTGTGTGTATCTTTTCAAGTTATGGTTTTGTCTGGGTATATACCCAAGAGTGAGGTTAAAAGATCATATAGTAGCTATATTTTTAGCTTTTTTTAATGGAACCTCCATACTATTCTCCATAGCAGCTGTACCAATTTACATTCCCACCAACAGTGTATCTTTTGGTACATAAAACCTTACCTAAAGACAAATGAAAATGAAAACATAACGATCCAAAACCTATAGATGTGCCAAAAGCAGTTCTGAGATGGAAGTTTAGAGCAATATAACCTCAGGAAACAAGAAAAGTCTCAAATAAACAACATAACCTAACACCTAAAACAGAGAAAGAAAATCAAAACCTCAAATAAGCAGAAGGAAAGAAATCGTAAAGATCAGAGCAGAAATAAATGAAATAAAGATGGAGAAAACAATAGAAAAGATGAATGAAACCAAAAGCTAGCTCTTTTAAAAAAAAAAAAAAACTAGCGAGATTCATCAAGAAAAAAAGGAGAGCCCAAATCAATAAAATTAGAAATGAAAAAGGAAAAGTTATGATCAACACCAAAGAATACAATGGACCATAAAAAAACTGCTGCAAGACACCATATGCCAATAAAATGGACAAGCGAGAAGAAATGGACAAATTCTTTGGAAGGTATGATCTTCCAAGACAGATCCAGGGAGAGATAGAGAATATGAACAGACCAATCACAAGTAATGAAACTGAAACTGTGATTAAAAACTTCCAACAAACAAAAAGTCCAGGACCAGATGGCTTCACAGGTAAATTCTGCCACACATCTAGAGAAGAGTTAACACCTATCCTTCTGAAACTTTTCCAAAAAATTGCTGTGGAGGGAACGTGCTCAAGATTCAATGTTTTTTTTTCTTTTTTTTTTTGGCTTTTTAGGGCCACGCCTGTGACATATGCAAGTTTCTAGGCTAGGGGTAGAATCAGAGCTACAGCTGCCAGCCTACACCACAGCCACAGCAACACGGGATATGAGATGCGTCTGCAACCTACACCATAGCTCATAGCAGTGCCAAATCTTTAACCCACTGAGCAATGCCACGGATTGATCCTGCATCCTCATGGATACTAGTTGAGCTTATTACCACTGACTAACAACGGGAACTTCCTAAATTTTCAAAAATATTGTAAGACAAAACAGCTTCTGCCCTGGTGCCTCTTTGCAAAGATAAGGCTAGACCTGCAGATTGGAATTAGTCAAGCTCACTGTCATTTGAGCTCTTTTAACTTGTGTTGTGCAGTTACTATTCTCTTGTATTTAGAGTGGATAAGCAATGAGATCCTGCTGTATATCACAGGAAACTATATCCAGTCACTTGTGATGGAACATGATGGAGGATAATGTGAGAAAAAGAATATACACACACACACACACACACACACACACACATATATACACATAATATATATGTCACTTTGCTTTATAGCAGAAATTGACAGAACATTGAAAATAAGCTATAATAAAAATAAAAAATTTTGAGTTCCCATTGTGGCGCAGTGGGAAGGAATCCAACTAGGAACCATGAGGTTGCGGGTTTGATCCCTGTCCTCGCTCAGTGGGTTAAGTATCCAGCTTTGTCCATGGACTGTGATGTGGGTCACAGACGCGGCTCGGGTCTGGTGTTGCTGTGGCTATGGTGTAGGCTGGTGGCTACAGCTCCATTTGGACTCCTAGCCTGGGACCTCCATATGCTGTGGGTGCAGCCCTAAAAAGACAGAATTACAAAAAAAAATAATGATAATAAAAAAATTTTAAATAGTTTAAAAAATTTAAATGTGTTTCAGATCACCTGAGTGTTTTGTTAGAATGCAGATTCTGATTCTGTAGGTTTGGGGAGAGGTCTAAAATTCAACACCTAAAAGATATTCCTGAGTGCATCACAGTTTGAGTAGAAAATGTATATTTTGTTTGCATAAGTTTTTATCCCATAGACTATTGTGACTGGAGTGTTATTAGTGCCCACAAATGCTTATTGAATAAATGAATGACTAAAACTTAACATGACGTAAAATTCACCATCCAGGCAATACTCTCAGCTTTTCTCAACCGTCAAGGCTTCTAAGATCACTGCCAATTTCCCCTCATAAAGAAAGATCATGATCCTCAAAATTCAATCCCATGATGCTTCTTCATTAATGACTTTACCACAGGAGAATTACTTTCCTGAAACAATCGTAAACAAAAGGCAGTAGAATGCATTATCCAGGATGTAAACCTTGGATGCATTTCAGAAATATTTGTGAAGCTTCTGAAAGTTTTACGGTTGGTATTTGAAGTCAGAGTTTTTAACTTATTTTCTATTGCTGCAAAGCAAGTTGCCACAAACCTAAAGCAGCACCCATATATTAATAGCTCAAAGATCTGTAGGTCAGGAGTATAGGCATGACATGGCTGGGTTTTCTGCTATAAGCTCAAAAACTGAAATCAAGATCATCTGGGCTGACTTCCCCCTGGAAGCTCTGAGGAAGGATCTGCCTCCAAGTTCATCAAATTGTTTGCAGAATTCATTTCCTTGCAATTACAGGACTAAACACCCTGTTTCCTTGATGGCTGTCAGCTAGAGATCCTTTACAGCTCCTAGAGATCACCTGTATTCCTTGCCACGTGGCCCTTCCTTCTTCAAGCCAGCAACGGTGCATAGAATCCTTTCCAATCTTCAGATCTCTGGTCTCTTTCAGCTCTGATATCTAGACTCAAAGTTAAAGGGTTGGTGTGATTCGGTCATGCCTATCTAGACAATCTTAAGGTCAGCTGATTTGGGATTTTATTTATATCTGCAAAATCACTTAAACAGCACCTGGACTAGTGCTTGGATAAATGGAAGGAGTGTCTATAGCCAAGGGCAAGGATTTAGGATCCATCTGAGCATTGTGCCTACCACAGCTTCCAAGTGTAAACCTGGGGAAACAAGTTTACCTCTTTCCCTAGATTCCATGGAAATAAAAGCAAAGGTTTACCAAGTGACATTAAATTCATAGCAACACTGAAAATAGGAAAGTGTGCAATTAGTGCACTGATCATTTTGACAAAGTTCTGAAAATCATATGAAAATGTTGAAGACTGAATTGAGAAAAGAAAGGCTACTCTCAGGGAACTCAGGAGTCTAGTAAATGAGGGGAAATCCTACAATCTCCAAGTCAAGGGCTTAGAGGAGGTATGGGCTATGGGCTATGTACTGTGTGTGGAACAGTCAGGCTGGGCGGTCCTGCCTCATTTGCATATCCATACCATGACACACTTTTAATAATATAAACTGTATATTTCAGTATATATTTTGGTGTAGACACCAGGATAATAAAAAAAAACAGAAGGTTTAAAATGCATATCTCATTGGTGAATGGAACTGGAGATAGGATAATAAAAGGAAACCTTCAGTTTTTTCATTTAACTTATTTTTGAACTTTTTATGTTCTTTGTGAAAATTTTGTGTAAATAATACAATTTTATTGTAAAAATAATATTGGTTTCTTATTATCTTCTAATTTGTAAGAATTCTTTATAAAGTCTGAATACTATTCCTTCAATTTTATTTTTGTATTTTTTTTTGCTTATGATACTCCCAATTTATGATGGCTTTTCACATACAGAAGTTCTTTTTTTTTTTTTTTTTT
>PVHT021183693.1:12500312-12652977 GCA_004024745.2 Catagonus wagneri
AATTATATCTTCAGGTAGATCTTGATTCAGGAGCAAGTAACTGTCAGGATTCCTCTCTCTGCTCTGGCTCATGAGAGTTGGCTCCAGTCTTCATTCTCATATTCCAGATGATAGACACTGGAAGCTATGGACTCATCCTGATCATCACAAAATAATTGCAGCTCCTATACTGTCAAGCTGCAGGAAATATATAGGGGAAGCCTCTCTTTGTCAGAAGCCTAGATTATTAGCTCATATTTCATCAGCTCTTATTTGCACACGTGCCCGTCTTGAACCCATTACCATGGCCATGAAAATGGAGCATGCTAGTTGGTTTAGAGCTATCTGAGCCCACTTCTGCATCTAAAAATGGAGTCAACAACTGAAAATCACATGGGCTAAGAGTACAGAAATGAGGATAAAGTTACTAAAAAACACTAACCCTCTTGGGCTGGGTGGCCAAAAATCCAATTAATGTCCATGTAATAGTTTTTAATTTCATAAGCAACACTGATAAATGACTACTACTAGATATTAGAGACTTGGTATCAAGTACTAGCCCTTCCATTTAGTGTATGATGATCATTTATTTCTCTAAGTTACAGTTGCTTCATATTTTAAAAGGAAATGATAACTTTTTTAATGGCCACATCTATGGCATATGGAATTTCAGGGGCCAGGGATTGAATCCAAGCCACAGCTGTGACCTACACTATAGCTGCAGCAATGCCCTATCACTTAACTCACTGCTCCGGGCCAGGGATGGAAGCTATGGCTCTGAAGCAATTCAAGCTGCTACAGTGGGATTCTTTACCCATTGATCCATAGTGACAACTTCAAAATAATAGTATTTTTAAGGTTATCATAGGTCAAAAGTGGTCTGTAAAGTGCTTACACATGCTTAATAAAGTAGTAACAATTGCAGTTAATATTTGAGTATTAATTGAAAGCTGTGGGCTATCTTTTCCAGGGCTGAGTCCCATGTGACACTTACACTCAGATTATGGTACTAAATCCTTTTTTACGTAGATATCAGTTAAGAGAGCTGAAGCCCAAGTGTAGGGCTTACACCTGCCCCACTGAAATACAACCCAGGTTGATCTGCTCTGTCAGTTGATGAAGAGAAGCAGAACAATTGCACATTCTCAACAGACTTAACAGTTGTTTTAATCTGTAAATTCAAGTTCTACCGTTTACTTAAAATAAGCAGTAATACCACCTAATAGAGTGGAAGTCATGCTAGCACTTAGCCAAAATAGGGACTGAGCAAACACGAATCCTTTCCCTCTCCCTTTCCCTACACTAATTTCAGGGCCTTTCTAGTCTTCCACACTTCTTTCATCTTCTTCCTAAGTCAACATTTACCGACAGAAGCACACATCCTTTCAAGGAAACAACTGTCCTTAGGATTTCTTTACGAAAATGTATTCACAAGAAAAGCCATCAGCCAAGGAATAGTTAAGGGAAGGGGCACAGTAATCCACATTTATTGTAAGAACGTTGTAAGATGGCAAGGAACCACATTTTTAATTTATTCTGTTTTTGCTTTTTTTTTTTTTGACAAAATTGCTTATTTTTAGGGAAGCCCCACTTACAACACCCAGACCGAGAGGGATTTCCAGGGCAATTAAGAAAACAGGTGCACTTAGTAGAAGAGTTTGAGGCTTTTAAAATAGCCATTATTTGCCTATATTTGAGAAGGTACATCACAAATCAGTTCTACTGTTAGTGTTCCATGAGAATACATTATACTATTATTACTAGTACAAGAAGTAAGAGAAGTTGGTATTTATTTAATCCACCCACTGGAATATCATATTTAAAATCAGTCTCAAACTACGTATTCACTGAGTGCTATGGATGTGCCCACCACCATGCTGAGTATAAAGATAACCAAAGAAATGATCATTTTTAAAAATATTAACCATTACAGGCATGGAAGAATATTATCTGATCCTATGTACACAAAGTGCCAACATAATCCAGTGAGGACTAGCTGAACTATTCAAAATCACAAAAAATCCCTTTATTCTTCTTGTTCTGTATGTTCCTGAGAGCGGCTTGACGTTGACTTAGTATAGGATTTCAAAATCCAATTATTGTATATTGGACCTATTATATTTTAAAATGTATGGAGTTCCCGCCGTGGCTCAGCGGTTAACGAACCTGACTAGTATCCATGAGGACACGGGTTCGATCCCTGGCCTCACTCAGTGGGTTAAGGATCTACCGTTGCCATGAGCTGTGGTGTGGACTGCAGACGTGGCTCAGATCCCACATTGCTGTGGTTGTGGAGTAGGCTGGCGGATACAGCTCTATTTCGACCCCTAGCCTGGGAACCTCCATATGCTGCAGAGCGGCCCTAAAATGACAAAAGACAAAAAATAAAAAAATAAAAAATAAAATGTTGGCCATTTCTCCTCACCCAAGGCAATGGTTTATATAACTGAAGTTACAAAAAAATCACATCGATTTTAAATTATTTGGATAATTCAGGTGAAATTATTAACTTTAAATTACATGATTAATTGATCTAATTACTTAATAGAAAAATCTTGAGATACTTTTTGTCTTATTTCAGATACCATCTTACTTTTTGAAGCCTCAGAGCCCAGAGGCTGGAAAAGGTACTTAGCTGCATAGAAGGAAAGAGATGTTGATGGGAATGAGCCCAAGGCATTCCACCTCTGGGAAGAAGGTCAAACTAGAAGAGTATTTCATACAGTTTCATTAACTAGAGACTTGGACCAGTCCAGTACAGCTGTGGAAAGGTTTGGGCAACTTTCTACCAACTTCTGCAGAAAAAAACAACAACACTAGTGCTTCTGCTTTGTATGTTAAAAAGACCCAGAGGCCATTTGTTTGGTGATGCATGATTCACTGGTGAACTTAACAGAAATAGTCTAAAGAGGAGAAGTTGTCCTTTCAGTCAGTCAGCAACCAGTGAATTAGATGAAGATGAAATGGTCCAGTAATTTAGTCACTGCTGAGTTCAATCTGTTTTCCAGTGATGGACAGGGTTGGAAATCTAGGCAGTGAGAAAATGGGAAAATATAAGATGAGAAAGAAATAATTACATAGGGACAGAGGGTGGAGCTGGGGCATGAGGGAAAGGACTACTCTAGCGTCTTTTTTCCTTGATTAACTACTATTTAAATTCATAGTGCACTGAGACAAGGCCCATTCTGAGCAACAAAAGGAGGTTTTTCCAATAGGAATATAAGGGTATATTTTGGAGATGATAAAAGAAAGAGATAGACTGTATTATGACAATGAGAAATGCCAGTATTGTTTATTTACCACCCCTTTCCTCATAGCTTATGAGTTAATGTTTGTGCAGACTTCCGAGTTCATACGATGAGAGTAAATACAAATAATTACTCGTAAATACCAAGCTTGGCAGTCCTCACTCTAAAGGCTCTATTTACAGGAGCAGTCTTAAGCACCTCTCTGAAAAGCCATTAGCCAAACTGAGCAAAGAGGAGGATCTTCTCTGAGAGCACTGTAATTCAGCAATCACAGCACCATCTTAGTGTTGTAAAGAACATGGGGTAGCACTGGAATAAGACATCCTGAACTACAATTTTGCAGTCCCTTCTTGCCAAAAATGTGAGAAATTTTCATCGTTTCTAAGCCACAGTTTCTGTATTGGTAAAATGGGATGATAATAGCTTTCTCTCAAGGTTGCTATCAGGATTAAGAATAGCATATATAAAAATCATATAAAAGTACTAGCACATATTAGAGTTAACAATAAATTGTAGATACTACAGTGGTGGTCACAAGTGTCCAATTAAAAGTTGCTACATTCTAGCTACTCTGTGTTCTTTTTTACCCTTTCTTCTAAATCTGTCAGCTCTGTGCTAATATTTCGGTTTGCTTTATTGCCTTATGCTTAATTTTTAGCTCTCTGATTATCTGAGGAACAACTGGGCTCCACTGTCTGCCCGATTTTTTCATTCTAGCTTCACTCGTCAGTAATATGTAACTGTGTCTCCTCTTGACTAGATGATTGGTACCTAGTAGGCAAATCCTACTCAATCCCTACATCTAGTTTAGAAGTAGGCTATCAGCGGATATCAGTGAAGATTTTAATGGATGAACCAGGGTATGAGCTACACCTTGAAGAACAGGCACAATTGAAATTAAGAAGACTATATGTTTGCTTTTCAGTATTCCCTGTAGACCACCAAGTTCTGTTTTGTGTTTGCTCTTACAGTGCCATCCTTCGACATTTTGACACAGCCTTTCTGTGTTCCAAGAATGAATGATGTCATGATTAAGAAGTTGGCTTAATTTTTACTGATAAAAGCTGGGTTGATTATTTCCTGATGCTCTGTGGTAGAACTTTGATTTTATTGTTAGGTTCAGAGACTCCTGTGCTGGTGGAGATTATGAGCCTGATTGTTTTCAAATTGTGATTGGAGAAGGCTTTGAGTTCCTAAGAGATACCCCAGCGTTCCTCCCAGGGAATTTAAAAGGGTAGGTCAAAGCAGGATGCAGGCTGCTTGCCTCCAACCTGAACAATTCCACTTCTGTTGCTTATATGGGATTCTAGGTAACATTTTATCTAGAAAATTTTAAAAATTACATAGACTATTTCATGTATGAGGAATCACAAGATAGCCTATTATCATGCCAATGTTATACTATTTATCTTTAAACTGTTTATTTGTAGCTCAGCAAATATTTATTGAACACCTTGCCAGTGTGTGGTGTGGTACTCAGGCCTGAAGATAATACAAGGAGACAGTCTGTGCCCTGAAAGAATAGATAACCCAGGGTAGTAGTGACTGCTGGGCATGTACTCAATATTTCTTCTTCCTTTCTTCCTTTCTAGCGGAATCACAATATAAAGGCATGCATCAATGGGTTCAATTAAAAGATAATACTTTCTGACATTCCCAGTGTGGCGCACTGGGTTAAGGATCCAGTATTTTCTCTATAGAAGCTCAGTTCACTGATGAGCTACGTTCAAATCTTCAGCCTGGTGCAATTGGTTAAGGATCTGGCATTTCCACAGCTGTGGTATAGGTTGAAGTTGCGACTTAAAAAAAAAAAGATAATATTTCCCAGTTACTCCTAAAACTAGGGGTAGCCAACAGAAAGTGAACCAAGGTATTGGGTGAGACTTCCAAGAAATCACCTTAGAAGGAAACTAACCAGCTTAAATGTCCTTTTTATCTATTGCTTTAACTTCCTTCTGTCTGATATGCAGATGTGATTGCTGGAGTTCTCTTGGTTATGTGGCAATCTTAGGGATGGACACTATGTACTAAGTGTATCAGTTTAGAAAAATTGAAGGGTCCTAGAAGCTTGATGATCATTAAGTTGTCACTCAAGCTCAGGACTACTCACTGCTGGATTCTCTTTACATAAGATAAAAGTTATCCTCCAACTTGTCACCATTTTTATTATTTTAAAATATTAGACCCAACTTAATCCTAATGGATACAGACAAGTATGTAAAGAGGAAATTTCAGGAGGATGATAATTTAGGATGGGTAGAATTTTTAGGGAACTATGAGGCTCAAATGTAACTCAGGCACTAGAGTTCGGGAGAGATTTCTTAGAAGTGATGCCCAAATTGAACTCTGTGAAATGAGTTGGAGTTAGCCAAGGAAAGAGTATAGGAAAGGGATATCAGGTAATTAGAGTAGGAAGGGGATATCAGGGAAGTAGATATCCCCTTCCTATACTCTTATGGAGTATACGAAGGAATTTTGGAGATGAGGAGCAGGGAGATGACCTAGTGCATTCTGGGAATTTAAAGTATTTCAAGGAAGATAGTGCAAAGAGGGTAGGGCTAGGGGAGTAGTAAGGCATGAAAAGGGATTACAAAGTAGCCAGGCTGATTAAAAAGGGAGTCCACTGCAGGATTTTAAGCAGGGGAGTAACATGATAATATTTGGATTTTAGACATATTCTAAATTGAAGTGATGGAAAACCAGTTAGGAGGCTATTTTAATAATACTGACAAAAGCAGAGCAAAAAAAGATTTAGAAAAGGAAAATTTTAATAATTATCGTTATCAACAAATTGAATGGAGAAGCTGAATCCATGGGGAAAAGAAAATCAGGTTCGATGGCTGGGTTTCTGGGTGCATAATTTCATTCACCAATAGAAGAAATCAAGGAGGTAGAGAAGGTTTGCTGTCTTCAAAGGTCATTAAAATATGAGTTAGATCTGCATATAGGAACACTTGTAAATGGCAATTATAAAAGGTAAGACTTCTGAGTCTGCTAGCTCATTTTTACCATAATTTAGCTATTTCCTCTCTTTCATCTATTTTGCGGCATCTATCCACTGATCTTCTTCATATGGGACAAAACACAATGGATGACTTCCTATATCTAAATATGTTTCATCCTTTAACATAAAACATCTGTCCAAACTTTTCCAGTTTGAAAGCCATATAATACAATTGAGGAAAACGTTTCAATAATAATTCTACTCTCCTGTCACTAACCTTTTATCCTTCTAGTTGGATATCAGAAAACCAGAGAAGACTTTGAATAGCAGGGAACTATTAGTCAAATTGTCTAAATCTCATACTAGATTTCTTGTGCTCAACTATTTACATAATTTCTCTGTAACATAGATCCTTTATCTTCAAAAGAGTGGATGTTAGGGAAATTCAGTTTAATCCTAGTCATTGTAAAAGATCAGATTCAAGAAGAAACTTCTAGTGGAGTCTGTATTGTTAAGGTGAAACAATTTAAGATTACTTTGGATGGATGAAGGATGAATAAGGATGGTCACCATCTTACAGTAGTTATAGCCAAACAACTAATATATTTACAGTTCTGGGACGCAAGGAAAGCAAGTAATCAGGCAATAAAGAAAGCAGAATCTTAATATGTTTTGCTTTTTTTATTAATTTCTTCAACCATTATGTGTTAATTCTCATGAAGGTAAGATTCTAGCAAGTGATGAATACAGATACACAAGTAAATAAGTAATTATAAATAGAACAAGTATTCTAAAAGAAATGCCAAATGTGATAAAAAGGCTATAGCAGAGAGCTTGACTTACATGGAGGAGAGACCATGTACCAGTCAAAGTTCAGCTACAGATAGCAGAATCTATGTTGGGCAGCTTAAGCAGAAAGCTATACATTGCAGGGTACTAAATGGCCTTCAGAATATTGGCCTTCAGAATGAGTGGTGTAACCACAGATCCTAGAATGATCTGCCATAAATGGTCCCCAAAGAAACGCCACACAACTGGACCATGAAAGGAGGTAGTACTGCTGCCAGAATCAGAAGGCTGATATTCTTGCTGCTGACCCCAGAACCACATCCCGTCTGCTAAGATATGCACCATCAAAATGGATGCCTCATGCCATGCTTTTCTCCCTCATTAACTCAGTTTTGAATGCAAGCCTTCCCTGAGAACTTCTCTTTGGTAAACATAAATCACATTCAGAACTCAGCAGCAAAGGAGTAGGAGTAGTACAATTTTGAGCTTTTCAGTTTCTCTGTTCAAGAGGTCATATCAAAGGAGTTTGAGAGAGGCAGTGAGCAGGAGAACCAAGGTGTCTGCCATAGGTGCAAGGGAATGCCTTCCTAAGGAAACAAGCTAGACTCGAGGAGAGAGTGGCCAGGTGAAGAACGGGAAGAAGAGAATCACAGGCAACGAGATCAAGATACATACAAGCCTTGAACTAGGAAGCACTTGGCTCACTTAGACCTAAAAAGAAGGCTAGTGAGTCTGGAGGTCAGTGAGTCAGGGGTGCAGGGGTGCAGGAAGACAAGGAAACTGACCTAGGCCTGGTCATGCCAGACCTCATTGGCCATGTTAACAATTTTAACAACTAAAATTTTCTTAGTAATACTGGAAGACATTTGAGGGCTTTAAGCTGAGGAGTACTATGATTATATTAGTATTTTTTTTTTTTGTCTTTTTGCCTTCTCTAGGGCCGCACCCGTGGCATGTGGAGGTTCCCAGGCTGGGGGTCTAACAGGAGCTGTAGCTGCCAGCCTTTGCCACAGCCACAGCAATTCCAGATCCAAGCTGCAACTGCAACCTACACCACAGCTCACAGCAATGCCAGATCATTAACCCGCTGAGCAAGGCCAGGGATCAAACCTGCAACCTCATGGTTCCTAGTCGGATTCGTTAACCAGTTGAGCCATGACGGGAACTCCGTATATTAGCATTTTTAAAGATGTCTCTGGCTGCTGCATGTAGAATTGATTTTAGAGGGGCTCCAGAATAAAGAGGAGGAAGGCTATTGGGAGGCTTCTGTTGTAGATTTAGTGAGTGGAGATGGTGGAGGTAGAACCAAGTGAACTAGTCAAAGCATCAACTAGAGGGAGAAAATCCACAGGACTTGGTGGAAATAAGGGAGGATGCAGACAAGGTACTAGGATTTACAGTAAATAAGAACAAATTACTACTGTATAATGCAAACACATTCCCCTCTCCCTGCAAAATGGTAATTCTTACATTAGTATTGTTTAAAATGAAGGAATATATGAAGTTCATTCATTACTTGGCTAGATTTCCAGCATATGCCATTTGTTTATCAGGTAATATTATCTCTGTGTGATCTTTCTTTAGTTCATCCTTTGTCGTTCCTTATTTTTGATGTGCTGTGTTTGCTGCAAATAAAAATTGATTACTGTATTCTACCTAAAACACTTGGCACTCAGAAAAACAATTTTAGGCCTCTAGTTTTATTATGCATGTAGGCACACAAAAGAATAAAACAGTAATAGAAAAATGAAAATAACTAAGGTAAGTGTAAGAGATTGTTAAAAGACTTCAAGTCACTCCCAAAGCAAACAAATAAAAACAAAAATAAACCAGTGGGACCTAATCAAACTTACAAGCTTTTGCACAGCAAAGGAAACCAAAAGAAAACAAAAAAACAATTTACAGAATGGGAGAAAATAGTTTCAAATGATGCACTGACAAGGGATTAATCTCTAAAATAGACAAACAACTTATGCAACTCAACAGCAAAAAATCCGACAACCCAGTTAAAAAATGGGCAAAAGACCTGAATAGACATTTCTCCAAAGAAGATTTATAGATGGCCAACAAGCACATGAAAAAATGCTCAACATCACCGATGATTAGAGAAATGCAAATCAAAACTACCATGAAATACTACTTCACACCAGTCAGAATGACCATCATTAATAAGTCCACAAACAACAAATGCTGGAGAGGATGTGGAGAAAAGGGAACCCTCTTGCACTGTTGGTGGGAATGTAAGCTGGTACAACCACTATAGAAAACAGTATGGAGGTACCTTAGAAAGCTATGCATAGAACTACCATATTACCCAGAAATCCTACTCTTGGGCATATATCCAGACAAAGCATTTACTGAAAAAGATGCATGCACCCTTTTGTTCACTGCAGCACTATTCACAATTTCCAAGACATGGCAACAACCCAAATGTCCATCGACAGATGATTGGATTAGGAAGATATGGTATGTATATATACAATGGAATACTACTCAGCTATAAAAAAGAACAAAATAATGCCATTTGCAGCAACATGGATGAAACTAGAGACTCTCATACTGAGTGAAGTAAGTCAGAAAGAGAAAGACATATACCATATGATATCACTTATATCTGGAATCTAATATACGGAACAAATGAACCTTTCCACAGAAAAGAAAATCATGGACTTGGAGAATAGACTTGTGGTTGCCAAGGGGGAGGGGGAGGGAATGGGATGGTCTGGGAGTCTGGGATTAACAGATGCAGACTATTGCCTTTGGAATGGATAAGCAATGAGATCCTGATATGTAGCACTGGGAACTATGTCTAGTCATTTATGGTGGAGCATGATAATGTCAGAAAAGGGAATCTATACATGTATGTGTAACTGGATCACCATACTGTATGTACAGTAGAAAATTGACAGAACACTGTAAACCATCTATAATGAAAAAAGAAAAATCATTATATTAAAAAAAAAGACTTAGGGTCATAGAGAAAACAGTAAATGACTGGGAATTTGACAGAGACAAATAAGGATACATAAAGTGTTTTTTGAAAGTCAGTTTTGAGAAGGGACAGCAAAATAGCATTTGAATGAGTATCTTTCATGCTCCAGTACATGGTATTTCTCTCCAAAACCCTGTTTGTGCATTTTTAACTTACATAAAAAACATTTCCTATGCCTGTACTCCTTGTGAGGGAGTGGAATAGATCACTAAGTGTGATGTGAGCAAGGAAATAGGGAGTTAGACATCATACCACAAGTGCTATCTCTAAGGTAATGGGGAAAAGGAGATTAATATTGAAATGCAGAAAAGAGATGAGAAAACTACAGCAATACAAAGGACTGAGTGGAATAGGAGGGAAGTGAAAATAGTCTGACAATTTCTAAATTTATTTCTTCTACCTCCTCTATTACTTTTTTTTTTTTTTTTTTTTTTGCCTTTTGTCATTTTATGGCCGCACCTGCAGCATGTGGAGGTTCCCAGGCTAGGGGTCTAATCGGAGCTGTGGCTACTGGCCTGCGCCGCAGCCACAGCAACGCAGGATCCGAGCCGTGTCTGCAACCTACACCACAGCTCACGGCAACGCCGGATCGTTAACCCACTGAGCAAGGGCAGGGATCAAACCCGCAACCTCATGGTTCCTAGTCGGATTCGTTAACCACTGCGCCATGACGGGAACTCCCTATTACTTATTTTCTTAAGCTCCTACAATCTGGCTTCTTTCCATTCTTCTGAAACTCTTCTAAACTCTGGTGACCTAATTCCTAAATATTAAAACCTTTCCCATAATTGCTTTCTGTCTGTTCTACTTAAAAATGTAGTTATATAGACATATTTTTTTCTCTAAATTTAAGTACTTCATTATTTTACTAATCATAAAAGTAACACAGTATTTGTAAAAATAAACAAATAAAATCACTCCAAATTCCAAGTTCAGGGCCCCAAACTGCAAATTATTAGATGAACATGCTTCCTGACATTTTTTTCATGGCTATGTACACACCCATAAAGAAGTATTTGCAGTTTTATGTAAGTGCACTACGTGCTGTTTTCCTAACCTGCATTTTTTTCATTCAACAATGTCAATAAAGGTTTACATCATCAATTTTAATGATAATATAGCTTTCATTTGCTGCTCTTGACAAATGTTTCAGTTGTTTCTACTTTTTACTAAAATATTTGGGAAAGTAAAGAAAGAAGGGAATCAGAGTTCATTAATCAACAATATCAATTAACAGCAATGTCAAAACAGAGCACACCAAAGTAAAACCAACACTCATTTAAGTGTTGAAGTACTTGCAGGATTATTTTCTTGGTTTTATTCATGGTAGTTGGATCACTAGGCTAAAAATGATGTGTTTACATTTTCATAAGTATTTTAAATGTTATTAGAAAAGTTGCTCGAGTGTATATTTCAACTAAAAGTGTCCCTAGTTTTCCAAAACTTTATAAATATTGAGTTTTGTCATGTGTTTCACTCTTCGAAATACTCATTGCTAATCTCGTTCTTTGAGATGGAATAGCCTTCCAAATATTCCTTAGTCATTTATACTTTCCTGAAATGCCTTTCAACTCTTTTGCCCTTCTTCCTATCATTATGTGTATATTTTAAATTTATTAAAATTAAAGAAATTAACTCTCTTTCATGTCTTACAAATATTTTTCTCAGTTCCTGAGGTTACCTTCAAACTCAAAATACTATTTTATTTCTGCAGTTCAGAAGTTCTCCATTCTTATTTAGTCACGATCTATGCATCCTTTCATTTCTTTATTTTTCCTTTTTTTTTTTTTTTGGTACAGTATGCTTAGAAGCTTAGAATTTCCTCAACAAGATATTATACACATCTTGATTTTTTACATTGTTCTAATAATTTTACAATTTAATTTCCCTCAAATATTTAGTGAGTCTAGAATTTGTTTGGGATGTTTTATTTTTCTAAATGACTACTCAGTTATCATCTCACTATATTTTTGCATAATGAATCTTTCCCTCTTCACATCAATATAGATGCCATGTTTATCACATTAAGTTCTTATAGATGTGGGTTTATTTCATGGTTTGTCTGGTCATTTCCATTAACGTTAATCTATTTCTATACCATACAGTTATAACTGGTATTTTGTAATATATTTTACTATAGCAACTATCTCTTTACTTCTTTTTCTTCAGAATTCCCTAGATCTTTAATACTTATACTTCCAGTTAAAATTTAGAATCATTTTTGTGAAGTTAAGAAAAAAATCCAATTGATGTTTTGATTGGGATTTAATACATTTATAAATTCTTTTAGGAAGAATTGACATTTTAAAAATATTTAGCATTTAGCTATAAGACTAAGAAGTGTTTTTATTTAAGTGTTTTATGGTCCTTGATAGTTTTAGAGTTTTCTTTGTATTAGCTCTACATATTTCTCTTTATCATTATTTAGGTAATTTAATATGTGGGGGGTTTTAACATTATAAATTATATCCTTGTATTATATTTTCTAATTAATTATTGCTTATTAAAAAACTATATTTTCTATATTAACTCTGTCATTGGCCACTTTTATAAATGCCTAATTTGCCTTATATTTTTCAATGCTTTCTTGAAAATTCCATCCAGATGCCTATATAATCTATAACAAATAATAATTTCACCTCTTTGATAGCAGGACACTGTATTTTACTCTCATTTAATTGCAGTGGCTAGAGTGACAATCATGTTCTTAACTGAATGGAACTTTTTGAGTACAGAAATTCAAAACTGATAAAGAAGAAGGTCTTCTGGGCCATGTTAATAGGTGTGCTGAGAAAAAAGATCTCAGATTTGTTATTTTATCCATTAAATAAGTTTAAACAAGTTTCTTTTATACATTGTCTCTGAACTTTTATGATGTCTTTTACATTTCATGAACTTTTCAAAAGAATGTTTTTAGTGGAGAAATTCCTAGGTTTATTAGACCATGTTTTCCAGAATTAGTCATTTTAGATATACAGACTTTTAATTTTGTGTATAGAATATATACGTGTGTGTGTGCACACATGTGTGTGTGAGGTACAATCCATATAATTCTTTACTTAAAAATCAGAAATGAATAGTGAGTTTTACCGAATGCTTCTTGAGAAATCTGTGGGAGCAATGACATTTCTTTCTTTGCTCATTATAATACTGTTCATTTATAGCAATAGGTTTTAAAATAACGAATCACCTAGCATTCTTACAATGAGTCTGTGTTGATCATGGACTTTATAAGACTTTCCATGTTTTCCTGGATTCTAATTGCTAACACTTTATTAAAGATACTTACATGAATATTTATAAGCAGAGCTTGAGTGGAATTTTACCCTTTTTTGGTTTTTATTGATAAATACTGTTCTTTAGTTTTGCTGATTTCATTTAAAATGTGAAGATTGCTTTCTTTCTCTATACTCTGGACAGTTTAAATTGCTTAGAAGTTATCTGTGGCTTGAAGTTTAGAAAGAAATTAAAGGACAAGAAGTGCCTTCTTGGCACAGTAGGCAGCATTGTCAGTTTCATAAAAGACAGGAGTTAGAGGATTATTATTTTATAGCTTTACACTTTTCTTCCTTTTTCTTATTAAGAAGTTTCATAATTTATGTTTTCCTAAAAATTTGTATGTTTACACCATCTTTTCTCACTTACTACGTTGTGTAAATGGTATTATTTTTCTTTTTTATATTTTTCTAATGCAGCATAACTTTCTCTTATTTTTCTTTTAGCTCATATTTGTGTATTTATTGGCATTTCCAATAAACTACTCTTGAGTTTATGATTTTATTCATTTTTAGCCCTCTTTTCTTGGTATTTATTTCTTTCTAAGATTTTTCTTATATTACATTGATCATTTTAATTTTTTGATTTAAGCATTTGGTTTATTTTTTCTTATATAGTAAAAAGAAATTTAAGGCTATGGGTTTTCCTAAGGACATCTTTGGATTCATTATATGTATCACATAGATTTTTCACAAAATTTTTTTATTTTTGCATTGTGGTTTATCATCCTTTTTAACCTGAGAATTATTTAGAAAATACTTTCAAAATTTCCAAGTGTTTGGTATTCATTTTACTTTTTATTCTAATTTCCTAAATTATTTCTAATTTTATTATACTGTGATAAAAAAATTCTGGTCTCTACTATTTACATATGACAGAATTTGTTCCTTTCATGCCAGATATATGATAGGTAATTTATGTAAATGTATCATGAGCCTTTGAAAAGCTGGTACATTCTCTCTTAAAGTGATGTAGAGCAAAACATCTGTTTTAGCCAGAACTTGGTCTCCTTTATATATTTCCTTATGCCTTTTCTTGGTCTGTGAAAAACTGAGATAAGTGTTTTAAAGTTTTTCTTTTGGTGTCTCTTTGTTTCTCATTATATATTATGTTGTTATTTATTTTTTAAATTTTCTGTATCCCAATTAGATTTTCTTCTATTCTTCTCTCCCTTAATAAAGGGTAAGACCAGAAACTGAGTTAAACCAAAAATAAAGAGTTTCCTCATTCATTCCAACAATGTCTTGTCAATTGTAACTCAGCACAAATTTTAGATACATTTACTTTACCCTCTCTCCACAATCGATACTAGTCCAAGGCAGTTATCTCTTGCTTACATTACTGAATTCAAATCTCAAGTGATCTCCTGATTCCATAGAAGTAAAATCCCCCTTGCTTAAATGAATGAGCTCCCCTGCTTAAAACCTCCCAACAGATTTCTACCCCAACTTCATTTAGAGTAAATCCACACTTTTAACTCAGTTTACAAACTATAGATTTGGCTTGACCCTGTCTCTCAGTGTGTTTATCCTTATTTTTCCTTACACCTTCCAGCCACATTAGCAATCTCTTTTTCAAACAATACAAGCTTATTCACATATTAGAGTGTCTGTTCTAGTTAATCCCATTTTTTCAGTTTTGTGCATAGCAGTTTCTTCTTGTTATTCGGCTCTTAGCTGAATAGCAATGTCTCAGAAATCTCTGATCTGATAGATACTTGTTATTACATCACCCTTCTTTACTTCTCTCTACAGCACTCACTATTAATCATTCTATTTGAGGTTATCTATTTATTATCATATTTCTGCTTTCCATTGGAAGATATTTGAGAACAGAACTTTTGACTCTTTTTATATTGCTCAGTTAGAGAAAAGTGCAGCCTGAGATAGACTGTCAAAATTTGTGGAATGGATGGTGAGTTATAATAACTCTCTAATGCTTTTTGCCTTGAATTTAGGTTTGTCTGATTTTAGCGTGAAGCCATCTGCATCTGCATGATGGAATAACAGGCATAGGGATTTGTCTCCCACACTGCACAACTAGCAAACCGTGGAAAACATATGAAACAATAGTTTTCAGACACTGAACAGTGGACAACACAGGACAGTGATTTGTTAGACCTGAGATGTGAACTGAGTATTCCAGCTTAGAACAAGATTTTGGAGAACATAAGAAAGGAAGACAAACCCACAGACTGGCATTTCTGCTGAGTTGAAGAATTTGAAGTTCAGAAAAGCCAGTATGAGGAGAATTTAGAGAGCAGAGAACAAGGAAGCAGAGAGCTGCAAAGAGAAGCTTGGAATTTCTGCTGAAAGGTCCCCTCAAGTTATTGGCTCAGCATCAATCTGCACCTGTGTTTAAGGAAAGAGCCCAAGACTGAAGACAGAACTATGGGAAAGGAATAAGCAGAACAATCCCCAGAGCCCGCACAAGGCCAAGCATACTTTGTGCTCCCACCAGCCAGAGTGGAAAGGCCTCCTAATACTCAGAGCATTTGTCAGTCCTTATGAAAGCACCTAATTTGGTCCTTATTAAAGGACCAAATTAGCCCTAGACTAAAGGCTGTCTAGACCTGCTCTAACCTTAAAAGCAAAGTTTAGAAGGATCAAATTATCTCCAATTAACTTGAGTCCCAGAAAAAGACCCAAATATGTATGACAATATGCAACACCAAATGGTATAAACAAAAAAAAAAAAAATGAGATTCAGCACAGGACATAGAAATGTCCAGCATCCAATAGAAACAGACTAAAAAATTGCACAGATAAAATTACATAAAAGCATTTAAAAAGGTATTTTAAAAACTCCCCATGTATTTAAGAAGCTAGAGGAAAAGCATGAACATGATTGCTTCCAGTTTTGTTTGATTTTGTTTGGATCATTATTTTATTTTCAAACTTTCTGAAACATTTATTTTCAGTATCTTCTTTGTGGATTATGCATAATATAGTTTAGTTTTTTGAATGAGAATAATTATCTTTTAAAAGATGACTATTTCACTTGTAACTATTATTGAACAGACATGTTTGGTTTTATATCTTCAATTTACTTTTGTTTCCTTTGTTTTTCGTGTTTTACTATTTAAGTTTTATTTGTTTTTCTCTACCCCTGTAACAGTGTCATTGACATCCTCAAACCCTTCCCCAAATACATACACAGTCCCTTAAGTAATCTGCAATACAGATTCTCTAATATTTTCTATTAGTGGTTGCTTTTACAAATTTAAACACATCTCTCCATATATAAACTTGGCTGTAAAGATATATTCATTGTTTATTACCATGAAAGTTGAAGAAATTGAAGCAATTTTATCACCCTGCACTCACTAATAGTCATGTATTTAGTCCCTTGGCTTGCTTATTTGTGAATTCCTTCTTCTACCTGCATAATGAATGATCTTTTAAAACCTCTGAAGATCAATAATTTATCATCATGGTCTCTCTCTCTCTCTCTGTCTGTCTCTCTGTCTCTGTCTCTCTCTCTCTTTGTTTCTCTCAGTTTCTCTGTCTCTCATGGGCAATGAGACTTTCTATATTAAGGACCATGTAATGATTCATTAAAGTATTTTAATTCTAATATTTCTCTGAATATTTTTCTGTTTTGTTTTTAGGAAAATCAAATATCCATATATTGAATTCCAATGTCTATTTTATTTTATTTTGTCTTTTTGCCTTTTCTAGGGCCGCACTCATGGCATATGGAGGTTCCCAGGCTAGGGGTCTAATCAGAGCTATAGCCCCTGGCCTACAGCGTAGCCACAGCAATGTGGGATATGAGCTGCCTCTGCAACCTACACCACAGCTCACAGCAACGCCGGGATCCTTAACCCACTGAACAAGGCAGAACCGCAATCTCATGGTTCCTAGTTGGATTCGTTAACCACTGAGCCATGACGGGAACCCCCAATGTCCATTTTATAATTCTCATTTTTAAAATTTTTTCTTGGTATTCTTATTTTTATTTTTAATTTTTTTACTGTAGTTGATTTACAATTTTTTGTCAATTTCTGATGTACAGCAAAGTAACCCAGTTATCTATATCTATATCTATATCTATATCTCCTTTTTTTCACATTATGCTCTGTCATTACATCACAAGTGATCAGATATAGTTCCTTGGGCTATACAACAGAATCTCATTGCTTATCCATTCCAAATGCAATAGTTTACATCTACCAACCATAAAATCCCAGCCTCTCCCACTATCTCCCACTCCCTCCCCCTTCTGCCCCTCCCTCTTGGCAACCACAAGTTGTTCTCCAGGTCCATTAGTTTGTTTCATTTGTGTAGATAGGTTCATTTGTGCCTTATATTCCAAGTGTAAGTAATATCATATGGTATTTGTCTTTCTCTTTCTGACTTACTTCACTTAGTATGAAAGTCTAGTTCCATCCATGTTGCTGCAAATGGCATTATTTTGTTCTTTTCGTGGCTGAATAGTATTCCATTTTGTACATATACCACATCTTCTTAATCCATTCATCTGTTTATGGACATTTAGGTTGTTTCCATGTCTTGGAAATTGTGAATAGTGCTGCAGTGAACAGAAGGGTGCATGTATCTTTCTCAGTAAATGCTTTGTCTGGATATATGCCTAGGAGTGGGATTGCTGGGTCATACGGCAGTTCTATATTTAGTTTTCTGAGGTACATCCATACTGTTTTCCATAGTGGTTGTACCAATTTCCATTCCCACCAACAGTGTAGGAGGATTCCCTTTTTTCTACACCCTCTCCAGCATTTGTTATTTGTAGATTTACCAATGATGGCCATTCTGACTGGTATGAGGTGGTACGTCATTGTAGTTTTGATTTGCATTTTGTTAATAATTAGCGATGTTTAGCATTTTTTCACGTTCCTGTTGGCATCCATATGTCTTCTTTGGAGAAATGTCTATTCAGGTCTTTTACCCATTTTTCAATTGGGTTGTTCTTTTTGTTGTTAAGTTATATGAATTGTTTGTATATTTTGGAGATTAAGCCCTTGTCAGTTGCATCATTTGCAAATACTTTTCCCCATTCTGTAGGTTGTCCTTTTGTTTTTTATTATGGTTTCTTTTGCTATGCAAAAGCTTTTCAGTTTGATTAGGTCCCATTGGTTTATCTTTGGTTTTATTTCTATTGCTTTGGGCAACTGACCTAAGAAAACATTTGTATATTGGATGTCAGAGAATATTTTGCCTATGTTCTTTTCTAAGAGTGTTATAGTGTCTTGTCTTATGTTTAAGTTTTTAAGCCATTTTGAGTTTATTTTTGTGCATGGTGTGAGGGTGTGTTCTAGTTTCATTGATTTACATGCAGTTGTCCAGTTTTCCTAGCACCACTTGCTGAAGAGACTCTTCCCACTTTATATTCTTGCCTCCTTTGTCAAAGATTAATTGACCATAGGTATCTGACTTTATTTCTGGGTTCTCTGTTCTGTTCCATGGGTCTGTATGTCTGTTTTCATACCACTACTGCACTATCTTGATCACTCTAGCTTTATAATACTGTCTGAAGTCTGGTAGAGTTATGCCTCCTGCTTGGTTTTTTGTTCCTCAGGATTTCTTTGGCGATTTGGGGTCTTTTATGGTTCCATGTAAATTTTTGGATTGTATGTTTTAGTTCTGTGCAAAATGCCATGGATAATTTGATAGGGATTGCATTGACTCTATAGATTGCGTTGTGTAGTATGGTCATTTTAATGGTATTCTTCCAGTCCAGGAGCATGGAATATCTTTCCATTTCTTTGAATACTCTTTAATTTCCTTGATTAATATTTTATAGTTCTCAGTATATGTCTTTCACCTCCTTGGTCAGGTTTATTCCTAGGTATTTAATTTTTTGGGGTGCAATTTTGAAAGGTATTGTATTTTTTTTTTTTAGGGCCGCATCTGAGGCATATGGAATTTCCCAGGCTAGGGGACAAATCGGAGCTACAGCTGCCGGCCTATGCCACAGCCACAGCAATGCCAGATCCGAGCCACATCTGCAAACTACACCACAGCTCACGGCAGTGCCAGATTGTTAACCCACTGAGCAAGGCCAGAGATCGAACCTGCAACCTCATGGTTCCTAGTCGGATTCGTTAACCGCTGCAGGAGCTCCAAGGTATTGTATTTTTATAGTCCTTTTCTATTATTTCATTGTCAGTTTACAGAAATGCAGCCAATTTCTGAATGTTAATCCTCTATCCTGCTACTTTGCTGAATTCATTGATCAGCTTGAGTAGTTTTTGTGTGGGTTTCTTGGTATTTTTAAAATTAAGTTCTCAAGTCTGTTACTGATTCTGTTTTCTAGATGTCCTTGTTTAAAATTCATTCTTGGAGTTCCTGCTATGGAATAGTGGATTAAAGCCAGATCTGGTGCTGCCATACCTGCATCTCAGATTAGATCCCTGGCTTGGAAACTTCCATATACCACAGGTGTGGCTCAAAAAAAAAATCTTATGTTTTGTAATATTAAAAGAAATAATGGGAGTTCCCATCATGGCTCAGTGGAAACGAATCTGACTAGTATCCATGGGAATGCAGGTTTGATACCTGGCCTCGCTCAGTTGGTTAAGGGTAGCGTTGCAGTGAACTGTGGTGTAGGTTCAAAGATGCGTCTCAGATCCCACATTTCTGTGGCTGTGGTGTAGGCTGGCATCTGCAGTTCCGATTCGACCACTAGCCTGGGAACCTCTATATGCTGTGGGTGTGGCCCTAAAAAGACAAAAAAATAAAAAAATAAAGGAAATAATGGAGAAAACTAATTTTAGGTACTTTTTATGCTGTAGAAGTTTTTCTTTTATATTTGAAGTCTTTCTGCTCATAACAATAAAAATAATAGCTACAACTATACTTACTGTACTACTCTGACTACTACTACTATGATTACTACTAATACAACTACTCCTACCAACACCACTGCCAAAAGTTAATCCTTTTTCATTATGATTCCTTTCTAGGCCCTGTATCTCTCAAAATCCTTTCAGAAAACAAAATCCAGTTGGAAACATTCAAGAAACTTTTGCTAAAGTGGTCCTTACAGAATTGTGCTCAGGATTAAGGAAACCAGTGGTGGATGTTAGGAGCCCAGAGACCAGAATCAATGAGGAATTCCTACTGCTTCATAGATCTGAAGAGGTAAGAAAAGTAAATGATGTTACTAGAAAACTAATCTGGGGTACCAAAGGGAGACTGAGTGGCAGAGTCATGTACTGAATATCTTAAATGTCTTATAGCTTTTAATCCCCACAACAAAATACTGCTATTACCCAAATTGTATATATGAGCATATAAAGCATTATATAATTTGTCCAAGACACAGAGCCAAGAAGTTGCAGAATTACGCCTCTTAACCAATTCTCTAACTTCGAAACCCATATCACTGACTTTTGCAATAACAATTTGCCCGTTAAATCTTTTTTGAGCCCCTTTCATGCCAGGTGTTGGCCACAGAATAATGAAAAAAATCAGTATGATCCTTCCCTGATGCAGCTTCCTTACCTTTGACTGGGGGCATACCTATGTGTTCTGCTATTTTCCCTAAAATAGGGTGGAAGACATCTCCTTGACTCCTTTCAGACCTTCCTCCTTACAAACAAAATGAAGTTTTGTTGTCCCATGTTCTCATTCATTTTCCTGAGGGCCAAAGAAAGGCAAATGCAGACCAGGCAGTATAGTGAAAGCGATTTTCCCTTCTGCTTCTCTCAAAATTTATTAGAAGTCCAGTTTCCACATCTAGCAAGCCTGGTTGAGAACCCAACTGGTATCATGACAGCATAGTCAGTATTGCAGGAAATTGCTTTGTTCTCCTGCTTCAGTAGGTTCACCCCTGGATGAAAAGTCATTCAGACTTTCTATATTTTTGGTTTTAGTCCTTGAGTAGTCAAATGAGTCAAGTTGCCTGAAATTTGTTTCACGGTAGACGTGCTTCAAAACCTTCCCCTCTCAAATAAGAAACTGTTTAGTTTAGAGCTTTCTTAGATTCTGGCTGAGTTGCAGTTGAGCAATTGGCTCAAGACAGAATATTTCTATTCTTTTCCATAGTCCATTCCTGTTTATTGACCATGCCTCTCTAGAGTGGATATTATTAAAGGTTTACATATTTATGTTTGCTTGTTTCTGCAACATTTTTATTTCCTTCACTAAAGTGACACTTAATGCACTGTACTGAGAAACTAATGTCTTATATATATCAGACTGAATTTGTGTCTTGATGTTAATGTTGGATTTATATGATGAGTTTAAGATCTTTCTAAATGTCAGCACAGATGGTTTCTGTTGCTCTTTTTTTTCTTTTTGTTTTAGTTCTTTTGGTTAGCTTTACTATTATTGGGAAGAAGAATGCTTGTAAATGTGACCTTATGCCTACAAATTTCCCACAGTGTTGAAAGAATAAATATTTTGGAGAGAATTTGGCTTTGGTAAATAAAAGAAGAAGAATGAAACCAAGTTACCCTAATAGGTAACTAAATAAAGAGAAAAACAAGAAAATTAGGTATAAGAGTTATTTTAAAGTAAATGGGTTTAGATTTTCTGTTCTTGGGTTGGAGATAAAAATAGGATGTTAAAATAGAAATTTCCTGTGTGTAGCTGCAAATACAGGCTTGCCCTCAAACTCCAGAGCCAACTTCAGTGAGAAATGGGATAAACAGAACAAATTGAGGGAGGAAAAGCAAATCTTGGGAGACAGTTATGGAGGAGAAGAAGCTGGATTCTGCTGAAGAGATAGAAAGATAATGGATGGAATGTTGCCCAATGGTGTGTTTCCTTTGTAGTATTTTTTTAGAGTTTAGTATCAAGAAATCCTTTATCTTGGGATAACAGATTTTTCCTACTGACAATGATGTTTCTTCCTTCTCTGTTTTGTACATACTTTATCTTTCCCAATTAATTTAGACACACTTCCATTTTTAAGGTAACATGTCAACAAGGTGGTAATTCCAACTGAATATCCTTATCAGAGAAAATCTATGTATTGTGTAATATTAAACCTCCATTGCAGAATGAAGGTTAAGTCATTTTCATATGACATGTTCTTTTATTGTAGGTAAATTTATGCTCAGTGATTATTAGCCCAGGAGTCTGACTCTAAATTAAAAGTAATTTTCATGCTATTTCTTTTTTATAATGATTTTTATTTTTTCCATTATAGCTTATTTACAGTGTTCTGTCAATTTTCTGCTGCACAGCAAGGTGTCCCAGTTGCACATACATGTATACATTCTTTTTTCTCACATTATCATGCTCCATCACAAGTGACCATTGCTTATCCATTCCAAAGGCTATAGTTTGCATCTATTAACCCCAAATTCTCAGTCCCTCCCACTCCCTCCCTTTCCCTCTTGGCAACCACAAGTCTGTTCTCCATGTCCATGATTTTCTTCATGCTATTTCTTATTAGATGACTAGATACCTTTCTTGCTGTTAATTCTCTTTTGGTAGCAGTAGTTGTAGCCAAGATCTGCTAGTCATAGATGTACTCCTCTACTATCAGCCTTCTATTCATTTATTCAACATACCTTAATTAAGCCGCCATAATATAATTTCCAGGTGCTGAAAACTGTTCAAAGACAATATCAGAGAGTCTCTGTCTTCGAGGAGATTACTGTTCGGGGATTATTAATACTCTCTGGAATGAATTTTTTAATTACTTTCTTTTTATTAAAGTTTCTGGTACCTCTAGAACCTATGTAGCAGTGTAGAAATAACCTTCATTTTCAAATGGGAAAAATCTAATTTATTCAAAGAGAAAAGGAAACATGAATTTAGGAATAAGGGAAGCGTTTGAAATTGAATGCTTCTCTCAGAAGTTATATCTGGCTTTAACGGAGTCATTCTTGAAGAGTATTAACCTTAAGTCAACATGCTCTTCAATGACTGAGAATAATTTTTTTAAAATATGATTAATGATTGATTATTGAGTTGATAATATAGGTTCTTTTGTTCAGCACGATGCTAGATGAGAATTTTTAAAGTAATTATGACATAAACAAACTAGAAGTAACACATGAATAAATTTAAATGCACTAAATATAATACTTGATAGTTTATAAATCATTGACATGAACAGTTCTTATTTGTTTATATATTTGCCTCTTTTGAACTGGCATAAATACAGTAGATCAGACAATCAGGATTTATTCACTGAGGCAGATTAAATGTTACAGAGGACAAAGAAGGGCAAAACCAGTGTGAACTGGAGTAGCAGGGAAATTTTCCTTGAATTGCAGTGTATTGTTCTCTATTTACTTCATCTTTTCAAATTCTGTTTTCCCAGCTGGAAGCTTCAATGCTCTTTCTTTGATTCTGTTGTAGTGTAGAGTTGAATGACCAATTAAGGGAGGGAGTAGATATTATTAAAAGGAAGTGGATAAGAAACAAAATAAAATTCCTATAAAAATGACCACTGAAAGGAATACAAAGAAGAGGTGAAATGTGCCATTTCTTTTGAAGCCATTCCCTCATTTTCACTAACCTGCTGCCTGGATTCCTTTTTGTAATGAACATGTTGTGGGCCAAGGCTGATTTCTCATGGATGTGCTGTTCTGGTCATAACTCTTGCCAGAAATGTGGGGAAATGTTCAGATCAACCCAGAAAATAATTATGTGCTTTGTGCACATGTTTAACTGGACAGTGATCAGAAATGACACTTTGCTGCAAAATGGCAAAGTTGGACAGGGAAAGTGAACATTCCCTTGGTCCTTTTAATCCTCCTTGGGCCAAACAAAATAACCAAACACACAAGCGTACACAGCTGAAGTGCTTTTAAATGCCCCAGTTTCTGTGTGTTTTTAAATTTTTTTCCAAGACATCTTGAAAAATACCATTGCATTTTAACAGTGATGGTAGTGGTAGTTACCTAAAGGCTGAGATGCCTGAGTTCATTACAGGTCTCTCCCAAGTGTCCCTCTGTCCTTCTGTCTCTACCTTTCTGTGTTACATCACAGGCCTCAAATGTGCAGGTCACAGGCATGGGTTAAAGGGGATTACCATAGGGAAATGAGAGAGGATAAAGAGGATCTTATTATTTCTCAGCTCTTGTGCAAGGAAACACTTTACACTGCTTCAATCAGGAGGCATATGGATCAGTCTGTGCCCTCTTATTTGAACTTGACCCCCAAAAATGATTCATACAAGACAGGAAATGGAATTTATATGGGTGGATGTATGTCTTTTTTTAATTCATACACCTAATAACAGTACTTTTAAAACTTAAAGTTACAATATGAACTGATCACAGTAGTACCTTATTGCACTTTAGTTAGAAAACACAGAACCAACGTAGAACAGTCACAGAATAAATACAAGATCATGCGGTAATTAACTGCTAAGTTGTTAATTAAAAGCAAAAAAAAATCCAAAAATATTATATTTATTTGCTCTCCTATGTAAATATATACTTCTAAAATGAAAAGCATTTCAACCTACAAAATTCAACTGCAATAGCAAAAAAAAAAAAAAGGCAAATTCAAACCTAAGATGAACATACTTGACTAAATAGTATTTTCCTTCTATGTTGGTTTTTGGTTGTTGTTATTTGGACTGATTTGATTTGGAAAACTGACGTTTAGCATCCTAAAATTTCTAAACTCCTTTAGAAGTTTCTGAGCAGAAACAGAAAAAGTAAGAGGTAATTCAAAAATATTCAAATACTGAAGGTAAAGAGATTCTACTGGGGAAATAAAACCTTTTATAAATCAAGAGAAGAAGGCAAAAAGCAAGAGGGTACAGAGAAGTCAGCAAGTAAAATCTGAAGTAGAAAAAAATAATAAAAGGTATGTTGTTACAAAAAAACATAAACTTGGTGGCATAAAGAAATCAAATGGAAGGGAGAAATTCTAGGAAAAGAGTATTTTATGTGGTCAAAAGATGGTTGCACAGGAGACAGAAGACATGGATTCCACCTCTACCTGTTGTTCACTGGTTGTGTGACTCTCTGTAGGATGTTGAAACTTCCTGGGTTTCACTTTCAGGTCTGAGGGGTAAGATCCCTTCAATTTCTCAGATATTTTGAGAGAAGACATTTCTGCATCTCTTCATTTCTTCTTTGCTATTATTTACTACAGAACAATTAATAATAATGAACTTGGAGTTCCCATTGTGGCTCAGCGGTAATGAACCTGACTAGTATCCATGAGAATGTGGGTTTGATCCCTGGCCTCGCTCAGTGCGTTAAGGATCCGGCATTGCCGTGAGCTGCAGTATAGGTCACAGACACAGACTGGATCTTGCCTTGGCTGTGGCTATGGTGTACACCAGCAGCAGTAGCTTCAGTTCTAGCTAGCTAGCTAGAAACTGCATGCTTTACGGGGTTAAAATAGTTAGCAAGTAGGATGAGTAAATGAGTCTTTGTTTCTCTAGATCTAGTTTCCTATAACTGTTCACAATTCCCCTGAGGTGTATGTGGCCCACTGATACACTAAGAATGCCTGACTGTGGACTGATATCCCAGAAATACTAAATGTGTCATTAACGCTTTCTAATTAAATGAAAGCGAGAAAAGAGGGTGATAACTGAGAATCAAATCCAGACTAAGGGCTGTGCTTATATAAAGACAAAAGAAATTATTCAGGGTGTTTCTATGTTTTATAAATGTATTGCTCCTACCTTGCTTTTAAATATTTCATTTAGTGTTTCTGTTTGGATTATAATCCTTGACCAAATGAGACAGTATATATAAAGTGCTTATTCGAGTGTCTGGTACATGGTAAGTGCTCAATAAATATTAGCTTACTATTGTTAACTTGAAAGTATTTTTGCATTTCACAGCTTTTACTTTCCATTTTAAAAGATGATTTAACAAAGTTAAGTTCATGCATTGGTAGTAAAGCTAGAAACCATTAAAATAATAAGCCAGATTTGGAAAAGAAATGAGACATGGATATATAAATTATTATTTAAAGGAATTTGGGACCACAGTTTGTTCTATTCCCCACCCTGTCAATAATTAGCTTCTACACACACACACACTTTAGAAATTCATGTCTACAGCAGGAAGGAATAATTTAAAAATTCTTGAATTAGTTCAATTTATCACAAAAGGAGATATCTTTTGGGACTATATTATGTATCAGAATATGTTAAAAATTGCTTTATGTTTTTGTTTAGAAGGGTACTCAACCCCTCTCCCACTACATTAAGAAGAAAATGGCAATGCTTCTTTGTAAACAGACAGCATGAATCTGATAAAATCTAGCTTTAATAATAGAACACACAAAACCCTTTCAATGTATATGAAGTTTCAATCAGGAAGGAGGAGTTGGTAGAGTAAGAATCATAACTTGTGAGGAAAATATCATTTTGACTGGAAAAAAAGATGATCATGACAGCTTAGGATGATTTGAGAAAAATTGGGTGTTCTGATCTTGAGTTATGAATTTTGGCCACACACACAAAAAAAGGTAGCAATCACAAGGCATATGAATGTGATGCAAAGTCACCCCTTAGGTTAATAGACAGTTAGAGTAACAAAGAGCCACTTCTGCCCCTAAACTGTTTCCAATTAAGATTGAACAGCTAGGGCATTTCAGAGGTGGGATCACTGAGGAGGTACGTGGTACTATCTCACTGACAGGTCTAGTTTAGAGAAAGACAGGATATTAAACTCAAAAGTGTTTAAATTATTAATACTCCAAACCACCAGGAAACTACAAATATACCAGGTTCTAATGCTTTGCAATACTAAAGGCCAACACCTAAAAGAAAGATGAAAGAGTAGTATTAAAATAGACTGAGGAAGCCAATAGATGGACAAATGAGTGACTGATACAGATGAGGATGGGTATGAGAAGCCACAAAATACTTTTCTTGATATTTCTTTAACTATTACTATAAAGTTTACTTCTTTAGTCCATAGTTGAGGGAGTCTTTTTTTTTTTTTTTTGTCTTTTTGCCTTTTTCTAGGGTTGCACTCACGGCATATGGAGGTTCCCAGGCTAGGAGTCTAACCGGAGCTGTAGCCTCCGGCCTATGCCACAGCCACAGCAATGCGGGATCCAAGCCATGTCTGCAACCTACACCACAGCTCACAGCAATGCTGGATCGTTAACCCACTGAGTGAGGCCAGGGATCAAACCCGCAACCTCATGGTTCCTAGTCAGATTCGTTAACCACTGAGCCATGACAGGAACTCTGAGGGAGTCTTATATATGACAGACACTGTGTTGGGTAATTGAAAAAATGTTGGATGCCTAGAAGTTTCCTATCCAACCAGAGCTCAAAGTTTACTTTTTAAAAAGAGATAAATTAACATAGTGCTGAGTTGTGGTATTGAACATATCCAAAGTCAGTACAGAGTGATGTGGAGGCACAGTGTGAGGAGCAGCCCACAGAGTGGCAAGGCTGGAAATGGCATCTCAAGCAGGTGAGATCTGCGGTGAGCCTTTAAAAATAAGGAAAAGTTTTCTCAGCAGAGAAGAAGGAAGAGGGAGGGCAGTCCACAGAGAATAAGTAGCTGAACAAAATGCAAAATAATAAAAGGGCAAAGACCATTTTGGGAAAAGGTGAAGGGTCTGGGACAAAGGACTTGTCAGAGCATCATGAGGAGACCTGAGCAAGTAGATGAGGCTGCTTGCTCAGCCGAATGTGGAGAGTGCTTTGTCAGTCCTGTTGGAGATTTTGAACCTTATCCTGCTGGCCATGGCCATGACTCAGAGTGAAGGATGTATGCATTTAAAAGATGGTACTCATGACAATGTGGATAGTAGAAGCAAGAAATTAAAGATAGAGTCTGTTGGTCGTGCGAAAGGCTTTGAGTAAAGCAGCATCAGGAAATCAGAAAAAGCAGAGGAGGTACACTGGAGCTGAATGAGAGGACTTCATGTGGAAAGTGAAGGAGAAAGAGCATCACAGGTGACTTTGGTTTCTTTGTAGAGGAATGCTGCTGCACTGTGAGAAGGACAAGGAGGAGGAACAAGTGATGGGTTTCAATAGAGTCAGGTAGGGCTTGTAGTGCCAGTGGGAGGTCCTGGTGATTTCCTTAGGAAGCTGAAAAGATCCAGCCTGGAGATACAAATCAGGCTTTCAGTATCTTATGGGCATTTGGAGTTCTCTTGTGGCTCAGCAGGTTAAGGATCTGGTGTTGTCACTACAGCGGCTTGGGTCACTGCTTAGATCTGGGTTTTAATCCCTGGCCTGGGAGCTTCTACATGCCTTGGGTGTGGCCAAGAAAAAAAAAATCTTGTGAGTGTTACTTAAAAGTCATGAGAGTGAATGAGATGATAAATGGAGCACGTATAGGAAGAAGATAGATAGAAACGGGCCAAGGAGAGAATCCTGGGGAACACTGGAGACACCAGTAGAGGGACCAAAGACTACAAAACCATGCCAAAAGCACCACTCAAAGTGATGGGAGAAAAACTAAGAAAAATATCTTGGCCAAAGCATCATGTAAGAAGTTAGATCATGTGCTAATATGTTACTGTTACATAACCTAAGTTGGGAAGGTATATTCTGTGGTCCCACAAAGTAATAGCTAGTATTCTACTCTCCTTGAGGAAATAACCAGAATTAAAGGCACAATAACTATAAGGAAAAAAAGTTATTCTGGAACTAGATGAGCAATGCAAATTCAATAAAGTGAAAGCAACTTCTACGGTATATTAAATATTGACTGAACTTGGATCCAGATTGATTAAAAATACATGGAACAAGAAATTATTTCATAGCAAGCACTAAGGATTAATGAAGGTTAGATGCTTAGTCTCAACAAATAAATCTGGTAATAAACAGGTGAAAGAGTCCAAATCAGTTATGTACCACTTGTTTTCCTTTGCTTCAAATATTACTCAATACATTATATAGATGTTACTATCTTCTTCCTATCCTATCCTTCCTATCCTTACAACATGTATGTTGTATGTATATATATAAGCACAGAAGTGATAATGCAGCATATACTGCTTTGGAACCATTTAAAAACATCAGGGTAACTATTCATCCAGTAGAACTTAAGTGAAGTCTCTCTTCTTTTTCCAAAGGAAAACATTACACCACATCCACAAACTGCATGTGTTTTCTGCATCAGTAAATACATGTCATGTGTCAAAATAAACTGGCCAAGGAATTGTAAATACATGATTCAGTACGACCCATTACCAGTACTGGAAAGAACTCAGAGTATAAAACAGAGTGTAATGCCTACAGATTGTGAGTCAAGAAAACCAGGTTTTCACATAATGGGTGGTACATGTTGTAATGAGAAACTGGGATAGAGGGGAAGCAGTGACATGGATGGGTGCCAAAGCATCTTGTGCATTCAGACTCCCTGTAACATACTGAGATGCCCTACTTTGGGGCCTGTTTCTTCACATGGAACTATAGGGCTCCTCAAGGAAAAGAACAGCTTAATATTTACCTTTTTACCTCTATACCTGACATGACTTAAAACACCAAACACATTCATTAAGCTGAATCAACTTATAGAATCAATAGATGTCAAGAACTGTGATGAAGAGAGAAAGAAGCACAGAGCAAAACTGTTCACCATGGCTGGGAAATGATTAAACTAATCTAAACAAATGAAGCACTGTGGTTGTGTTGGTGGGAAATCCAGAGGATAAATAAGATGAAACTGCAGAAAATGTGCTAATCTCAAGCAGAGAAGGGGACAAAATGCGAGTGTTGTCAGTTAAAAGGGTGAGAATTCAGTTGGGAAGGGGACCTTTGCTTCAGCCAAGATAGGCAAGGAAATGCCATCAAGCCACTGACCAAGTGTCTAGGCATTCTTTACATTAAACTCTTTAATGACTCTTTATCTTTGTGACGCTTTTAATTATTATTTGAACACAGCTCCTCTGACTTTATTAGGTCATAGGAAGTTCTCAGTAAATAACATTTTGCCTGGCACATAGTGGATATCACAGAAATTATGGAATGAATATATTTGAATTTTCCCTCTCCAACTGCTTATTAACTGTAAGCTACCAGTAACTGTAGCTAAGAACTGGAGACATGCCATTTTTGACTGAGCTCAAGCCAGGCAGTAATAATACTAACAATACTGTTAATAACAACCACAGCAAAATTTTGATAGTGTATGACACTGTTCTAGCTTCTTCATATGCATTAACTCGTTTAGTCTTCACTAATAATCCTATGGATAACTATTATTATCCCAGTTTTGTAGAAGAGGAAACAGGCATAGAGAGATAGGCAGGAATGAGAGAAATATAAAGACAAGGGTAATGGTTCCCGCTCCTCCAAACTCTCATTGAGAGAGACTTGGCTGTTCACAATTACCAAGTCACAGGAAAGAATAGATCCACTAATAGAGGGCACTCGAACCTGAGGTACCAAGAGTGGAGGGTATGGAACAAAGAAAGTTCAGGTGTGCAATGCAGGTGTTGCTGATCCTCCTGGGGATGCAGTGAGAAAAATCAAAGACAAGACTGGTTTCCCCCAATGTCACAAAGTAGCCCTTGACCACCACAATGGTAACAATTTAGAAAAGCCGTGATTCTGTGACTCAGTCAGCCTTCATAATTATGCTTCATAATTATGTTCCAAGGGTTACAACCTTTGGGAATTACTCCATTTGATAGAAGGAAGAAAACTACCAATTTCTTACAAAGTTGACAACTCATCAATTCTGGGATTTGGCATCACAGCCCAGGGAGTGCTGGGACAAATCTAAAACTTTCAAGAATAGCAGTAGATTAAGCAAAGGATGACTGACACAAGGTAAATTTAAACTTCAAGTCACACATTTAATCACATTTTTAATCTAGAAACTTACAGTTACTTGGACTCAGACATTTATACAGTGAAATGTCTAAAGCATCATTGAAATTTAGGTCAACTTTTCCAGTGGTGTTTGAGATTGTCCAACTCAAACATCTTCCTTTTACCATGAACAGGTACCTGTCAAGGTCAACCAGTTTTCTTTCTACCTACAAAAGATTAAGTGTAATTAAGCATAACAGTTTTACTGATCTCATAAGTTATACGTCTAATAAATAGGTAAAGTATGTGATAGAGTAAGGGGACTCTCCATCATGGTAATTAACCAAAATTTAATTTTCTAGAAAAGTGATGCTACCAGGGAAGGGGAAGATAAGGCTTTTACCTGTGAATCTTCTGAAACTCTCAGCAGTGGGTTTATATGCTGTGTGTGTGTGTGTGTGTGTAAAGAATATCCTTAGCTTTTGTTTAATTGCTGAAGCAAGAGGAAACTAGAAAAGATTAGGAATCACAGATAGGAAGATAATAAGTTGTAAGTAAGAAAATGTTCACTTTCCACACTAAATTGAAGGGATAGCATAAAGCATTTTCACCAGAGGTTAAACCGATCATTGCAATCCATGCTCTTTCCTTATATACATTTTCATTTTAGTGGAATGCATTGTAATAACTGGATAAGAGCCTGCCATAATGTCAGATTGTCATGTTCAAACCCCAGACCCACTTCTTGCTATCTCTATAAACTGTACAAGTTACCTAAGACCTCTCTTGTTTAGTTTTCTCATGTAACAATAGCATCTATCTTCTACTGCTCTTGAGAGGATTAAATTACATTAAGTTTACAAAGTCCTTCTCAAAGCACCTGGCACTTAAGAAATGTTAAGTTATTATGGCTATGATTATGTAATTGTGATACTGTTACATTAAAAAATTCCCCCTGATTTGCAAGTTTTTTTTTTTTTTTTAAGTTTTATGATGGGTCCGTTGCCAGGTCTCATTTGCATTTACTGTACTGTCCTTTTGACTGTTAGGTACCAGGAAATCATAAACTGCTTTTGTTTTCCCATGGTGATGTGTTGCCAGGTTTTTGCCAAGTTTCCTCAAATATGAGCTGTAATTTAATTTTAAGTAAAACTTGAAACTCTTGGCACCTACAACTCCCTTATACTTGGCAAAACAGAACTTCCTATTCTTAACACAAAAGACTCAAAGAGTTCTTTTGAGTTTTTACAAAACATGTGTATGAGTAAGGAATTAGGTAATACAGAAATATATAATTAAATTTCCCTTAAAATAAGCACTTTAAGCTCTTTTGTTTTTGATTAAAGGAGAAACATTTCCTAAACATTGAGTTAGTTCTCTGAATTTTTAAGAATGACATGTAGCAAGAAAAAAAAAGAATTAAAATATTCACCCAAAATTGGTTCTTTTTCAAAGTGAAATGTGGTTTGTCTTGAGGATTTACATACAGAAAAAGGAAGAGAGTTTATTCATGTAATGGATTCATTCATTCCTTGAGAGAACACAGGCAGCTTGCCTTAAAATTATTGTTCCCAGAGACACAGAAAAGAAGACTGACCGTATGATGATGGAGGCAGAACAATTAGAGTCCTTTAAAAAACATTGTGCAATTTTTTACAAAACGTACTTGTTCTTTATACTGTCATTAACAAAACCTCCCAAATGCTTACTTTTTTTGTATTTTGTGAAAACACCTTTGTATTTGGAAGTTAAGCTGATGACATGTAGATCAGAAAACATAATTTTTGTAACACTGAAGGATTCTTTATTTTCAAGCCACTGACAAGTGCAAAAAGTCCACTGGGTTGTTAAAGAAACACTAAACTGAGAAGGAAATGAATTCTCAAAAAGCCAATTTTAGCTGGATTTTGCCCTCCCTGTATCCTAATTCAAGTTTTAGTTGTATTTTCTGTATTTTGCAACCATAGATATCTCTGTTACATAGCTTCAACAGTTAGAATGAAAACATTCATTTTAAAGCTCAGCTCAATGCCATCTTGTTCAGAAGGCATCCTGGAATCTCCCAGTGACACGTAAGTAAGCCGTTCAGGTGTAACTGTTTATTTACATCTCTCTAACTTCTCTAATAGTATTATTTTGTTCTTCTAAGATAACTTTCTGTTCTTCTAAGCTCTTTGGTGATAAGGCCTTGACTATAATAAACACCCAATAAATATTTGTTGAATAAATAAATGATTAGATGAGTGAAGGAAAAAAATCTTTGCAAAGGATTCTCAAAGGCTTTCTGTTTATTTTACTCAGATGTTTGACTTCACAGAGACACTTCTGAGGAGGAAATAAATTAATTGGTAATAAACAATGTTTTCTCTCAGCTTCCATTCAAATCACTGGAACCCATCATATCACCACAATGTTCTAGCTGCATGTTTGTGCTTCCTCAACTTTCACAGCCAAACACCTGCAGTTAGCAAACCACACATACCAAAGTATTTTTAACATGACTCAGATTGACCTGGGGAGTTGACAGCTTCTCAACCTCCAGATGAATACCAAACTAAATGTCAGTATTTTCACAGAGACTCCTTGAACAACATGGGAAAGCCTGAGATTTCTCTTTTCCCATGAAGCAATGCACTGGCCTAAATCTGTTCTTACCTCTGTTAAGTTCTTCCACTGGATGAACAACAGGAATATCTCTGTTGTGGATACACTGAAAAGATCCGGAAGTCCTAAAATGTTTTATTTTCAAATGCTGCACATTAAGGTTTTTGACCTCTTATTGTGCCAGACAGCGAGACTGAAAGAAAATGTGACTGATCCTAAGCTATTATGGTCTCTCTCACAGACCCTCCTTCCTTTTCAATCAATGGATTTCAAGTGAAAAATGTTACTTAAAAGTCTTTTTCCCTTTAAAAGAACAGTAATACCAGCTACACTACTACCTATCACTTTTAAACTAGGCTCCATGTCTTTCAAAATCCAGGTCAAATTGTTCTGTGCTCAAGTCATTAAAATACATCCTTTAATAATTTTGTGTTTTAGGATACTCTTCAAGAAGTTTGTAGTTATTTTTTTTGGCAAGCAGACAGAATAGTATTTCATTTCAGATTTTGAATCCCCTAAGAAAACAACACTAAGGAATTCATTATTTATAATTAGAAAATCAATGAGTATGTTTTAAATATAATAAGATTATTAATTACTATATAGTAAAAAGAAAAAGTTATCTGGGGGAAAATATATTTCTCTACTGAAGAAAGCTCAAAGTCTTACAGGATATTGCTTTTAAGAAGTTTGCCTATAAGCGAAATCAATATCAAAGTAGAACTTCAAAAGTATTAAATACCTACTATGTGTGTGACAGCCCATTAAGTTTTAAGCAGCATCATATGGTTGACTTTTGTTTTCCCAGAGGCTAGTTACATATTTTGAAGACTGCATAAAGATTGCATAAGATAGTTTGTTCTCAACAAGTTCCTCTAGACGTATTTTCTTGGGCTGCCCTTAAAATCAAAATGTGAACATGCTAAGTGAAAACATTCTGCATTACTTTAACTCAGTATTAATCCTTGGCTTGTTTCTGAGGCTACTTGTCCTTAAGGTTGTTGCTTCTGGGCTATGGCTTGAAATCTCCCATCTCCTAGTCTATAATCTACCAGGCTAATAATGAGATCTAAAATTCCCATCATTGTCATTATTATTCTTTTAGGTATGTTATTTTTTTATAGCATGGGTAAATTTGACAAACTTAAGGAAAAAGAAGACATACCAGAAACTTAAAAAGTATTTATAAGAAATTTTCAACAAATGACAAATTCCTCTCTAATCTTCCACTCACTGAAATTGTATTACAAATTGCTGTTATCTTCTACTTCAGAGTTTGTTTTGTTTTAGTTTTTTGATATTGTATTCAGGAAAAATTTCTTCACAAGGGTGCAGAGGGAGTCAGGCTACTTTGAAGCCTTCTAAGCAGACAAAAAGGTTACTTTGTCTAGCAATTTTATGACAGTCTCCCTGGGATTTCACACAGCTTGGTACAGGTTGAGTTCCTGGGGATCTGGCTCTCTCTAGTTACTTTTCCCCATTTCCACAGGAAGCATTATGTTGTTTCAAGCTGAAATTAGTCAGACACATGAAAGCTACCATCCCCTTGGAACCTGAAAAAAAAAAAAAAGGTAAAAATTGGTGGTCAGGCTGTTGCTACAAATTATAACATTTAATCAATATGGACTTATCAAACAAATTACCATGATCAAGACACTGAGTATAACCTCCAAGCAGTTTCACACATTGAGATAAGGCAGAATCTCACAGAAACCTAGATGGCAGAGCTTGTAGGAGAAAAGAGATGGGAAATTGACTCTTTAGTTATTTAATTTTGATTTTGAGAGATGGGAGCCAGGACTTCATAGCCTTGAAGGGAAGTTATTAAAAAAATGCAAAAAAGAGAATAATTTTACCAATAATTTAAGACCTTCAGGTTTTCTTAATAAATTTGCATGATTACTGTTTGTTATTACTGTTTCTATTTAACAACTAAAATCACAGTGTTTTTTTTCCACCTGTGAGAAATTGAGAGATACGAGAACTAACATGTATTGGACAATAAATCTGTGTAAGGCCCTGCACTCAACATTAGGTATACATCTTTTTTTTGCATATGTACGTCTTAGGGAAGTGCTAAGATTGATCTTGGCATTCCAAAATATTGATAGGAAAACTAGAACATATTTTAATTCCTTTAGATCTCCGTAAAATAATTCCTAGCTTTGTCTGCAGCTAATTCTCAGGACCCTAAACATACTCATCTTCCAACCCAGAGGTAAATGTTGATAAATTCTAAATTATCATCTGCTTGGGACTCACTTCATTATCAGCATTGATCCATGTTGGAGACGAGGCAAAGGAAAAAATGCCTGTTACCTGTGTACATTTATAAATATATATATATATATATATATATATATATATATATCCTTTGCTATCTTGAACCAAGTAGAAAAATTTAATAAAAGTTCTACAGTCAAAATACTGCTCACACACCACTGCCCATCCTCATAGACCACCTGGCAGAGGCAATGACAGCCATACTGGCTGGGAACTTTGGGGTGATTGGAAACAGCTTACAACAATGCAGAATGGTAAAACAAATAAACAACAACTTGTCTTCAAAATTTTTATTTTGTTCCTCATGGATGCTTTGTGTATTACATTACAATTTTGCTTTATTGGTACCCCTTAAATTTTGCTTCAAGGCAAGTGACACTAATCCCAGCCCAGCCCTGTCCATCACTGTAATTTGTCTAAGGTTTATTTCAGTTTCAAAGTTTGTTTTCCATTCAGTCTGTTCATTGAACCAAGTCTTTGGTACCTTTTTGGAACAGTTAGGTGATTTAAAAGGTCAGACAGTAGATAGAAATGGAGTTTATTTTATTTTATTGTCTCTTTGCCTTTTCTAGGGCCGCACTCGTGGCATATGGAGGTTCCCAGGCTACGGGTCTAGTCGGAGCTGTAGCGGCCGGCTTACGCCTCAGCCACAGCAATGCGGGATCTGAGCTGCTTCTGCAACCTACACCACAACTCACAGCAACACCGGGATCCTTAACCCACTGAGCAAGGCCAGGGATCGAACCCGCAACCTCATGGTTCCTAGTTGGATTCGTTAACCACTGAGACAAGGCGGGAACTGCAGAAATGGAGTTTAGAAAATGAAGATTGGTAATGTAAAACAAAACAATGAAAAAGCAATGTACTAATATGTGAAAGTTAATCGTATTTCCCTAACAAATTTTCACTTGTGGCATTTTGAATGGTTTAATCTTGAGCCACATTTAGGTTAGCTATTTAGTGGTGCTGTAACTTTCACATTTTCAGAGATACTATTGTAGTCATCATTTTATTTAAAGCCCAGCAGTGGATATTTGATCTCTAGTATAGATTTTAAAGGAAATACTTTTTCGTTTTGTTGGGTTTTGTTTTTGTCTTTTCTAGGACTGCACCCGTGGCATATGGAGGTTCCCAGGCTAGGGGTCTAATTGGAGCTACAGCTGCTGGCCTATGCCACTGCCGAGCTGCGTCTGTGACCTACACCACAGCTCACGGCAACGCTGGATCCTTAACCCACTGAGCAAGGCCAGGGATCGAACCCGCAACCTCATGGTTCCTAATCGGATTCGTTAACCACTGAGCCATGACGGGAACTCTGGAAATACATTTTAAAAAGAAAAAAATACTGTCATTAAAAATCAGAAAAGTAATAGATATTTATTTTTATTTTATGTTACTATACAGGTATAGTCCGTGAGTAATGCAGGAACCCTGTCACTTTTCTGTACAGCAGAAATTGGCACAGCATTATAAATTAACTATACTTTAATTAAAAATAAAATAAAATAAGTGGAAAAAAGGCAAATAAAAATGGTATACTTAATTTCTTCTTATATGGATGATTTACCATTATTATATTAGTTCCAGGTGTACAGCAGGGTGATTTATTTTACACATTATTCTCCATTTAAAGTTATAATAAAATATTACCTGAAAAAAAAATACAGGAACCCTGGTTAACCTCACTTCTAGAACTTCCAAGTGGAAGATACTACCTCCTGAGTGACTTAACACGTTTCAGTCAACTAAGTGCCAGGGATCAAATATGCAGAGATATAATGAAAGTTTACCATTAGGTGAATGTTTATTTTTTTAAAAAAAAGTTGAATGCGAATATTAACATACATAATAGGCTCACTCAAAGACAGAAAAACGTATTTCTTCAGTGCACTTGTTCTATTTCAGAGTGAAAGAACCATCTGTAATAAAGCAACTGGCTGAATGAATCTTTCTAACTCCTTTAGAGAACAGAACAAACATTTGAGGTTGCAAAGGTATAACTTGGCTACATCTGTACATCAATAAATGAATTCAGAAAACTCGTTTCATGCATTCATTTTCTACAGTTGACAAAAAAATTAATGTCTTGATTCATAGTTTGTGTTTGATTTGTTAGGTACTATTAAAGGATCCTAACACCCGTTGCAATAGAAAATCCTAAGGCTGTTTTTGCTGAAGTACACAGTAATCTTTTCCTCTTTTTCACCTTAGGCAAGCCCAAGATGGAATCTGAATTTCTTAAACACTGAGAGTTTGTTAAATTCCTATCACAAGTTTTATGACCCATGATAACAAAAGTCTTTCAGAAAAGACCAGAGAGATGGCAGGACACTACTGCTTACAGATACAACTGTATCTGAAAGGCGATTGAATAAAAACTGCCAAATAGCTTACTTCAAATATTGCCAGTTTCTACATCAAATAACAAAAGAAATCTTAAAAAGTTTTATTTTTTATTTCAACTTTTAGACAGACTTTTTTGCTTCTTTAACAAAAGCTAACTTCCTTTTCTTTTATTCATTCCCACTGGGCCAAATCCTTGTTCTGTTCCTAAAACCCATCAGTTTCCTGCCTCAGGGCAAAGCACCATTTGACATTTGTGGGAGCTCCAAATCTGGCCCAGAAATATGGGGACAAGGCACAAGGATGAGACCATAAACCAGGCCATGAAATTTAATATTCATAACCTCAGATTTACTTCCCATGATATTCAAGTAAAGGAATGAAAATATATCAGCATTTCAGCAAAACTCTTATTATTCTTGCTAGCTTTATCATTCATTTATTTAGAATGATGGTTGACAGATACGGTTTGATGGGTGGGAGGGAGACTAGAGCAACTTAAACCAGAGTTACGGATCCAATCCTGTTTTTTCTAAAGGACTTAGTCTAACGTTTCCTACAAGTTTTGTTTTCCCAGATTTTTCAGTCCTTCCTCATCCGTTTTAACAACTGTGTATATCATAGTTTTGCCAACCCAAAACATTGTGACAGTCTGAAAATCAGCTTTTCTGAATCAAAGCAAAATTGGCAAAGCTTATTAATTACATCAATTCTTATTAATCCTTTAATCCAAAGGTAATCTCGGTTAAAGCCCTGTTCTTTTGGTACCTTAAACTCAGGAAAGTGATAATTACTAATCATTTAACTATCAATGATTAATGACTACATTGGTTTTATTTTATTTAATTGGGAAAATTTGGGGAAATTATAATTCCCTTTTAGAATCTCAAAATGAAAATTGTTCTGTGACCATCCAGAGGTAATTTCTAGCTAACCAATGTGTTCATAATGGATAAATATTGTTTAGTAGGAATGACTTTCCTGTTCTCTCTCTCTTTTTTTTTTGTCTTTTAGGGCAGCACCCATGGCATATGGAGGTTCCCAGGCTAGGGGTCCAACTGGAGCTGGAGCTGCCGGCCTACACAATAGCTACAGCCATTCCAGATCTGAGCCACATCTGTGACCTATACCACAGCTCACTGTAATGCCAGACCTTTAACCTACTGAGTGAGGCCAGGGATCAAACCCGTGTCCTCATGGATACTAGTTGGGTTCGTTAACCGCTGAGCCATGATGGGAACTCCTTCTCTCTATATCTCTTTTTTTTTCTCTATATTTTCTAAATTTTCTACAGTACACATATACAGTTTTAGCAATAAGTTGAAATGCATTTAACCAAATGAGGTATCTGCTAACTTTTCTCAAGGACAAAGTTCCTCACAGTTTTGAGGAGAAGGTGTGTTTTGAACAAGATTGTGAATGGAGGTAATGTTGTCACTTGGCAGAGAAAAGAGGAGAGGAGCAATGCTCACAAAGCAATGTCAGCTGAGGATTTTTTCAGAGGAAGCATCATCTGGTGGCCAACTTGTGCTTAGAACTTATGGAAATTTGTATTTGCTATAATTTTCCCAGCCTGGATAATGCAAAAGCAAATCTATATTTTATAATGATGATTCCAATAGCAGTGTTTGCACAAGCTAGATACTTCGCTGATATATTCTCTTTGATCACTGATTACTTCTCATCTAGTTCCTTGGCTATCAACTTTTTTTGATCGTAACCCACTATGAAAAATATATTTTATATAACAACTCAGCACACACACCTACATACACATTCACATCTTATGCCTGGATCTACTTCAATACCTACATCTTTATCAATACTCATATCTACATCTATATAAAAGAGAATTATTGTGTTGCAGTGTGTACCCTAGTAATACTTCTAGTCTGTTCTATTTCAAAGGAAATACTTGTCATAACTGACTAAATCAATCCTAATAATGTACTCGTGGATAGTGGCCCATAGAAACATACTAGTTTAGTACATTCTTAGATTATAAAGTCCCCTTGCTTGAAAACAGAAGTATAGCAAATACATTATTGCAGCAGTCCTGGCTTAATATAAAAATGGCCAAGCACATGGAAATATAAAACATAATAATAATAAGATTCTAGAAACAGAACCATTACAACTCATTTAAAGACTTTTTGATGGAGGCAAGAGAGAACTAAAGATAACTCTAGTGTTATGTGCCTAAAGGATCTGAGGAAAAGTCACTCTGTGGGTAGTGTCAGAAACACCAGGAATGGGTACTGATTTGAAGGTATGATAGGGCCTTTTACTTTTTCTTTCAGACTGAAATGTTTTATCAGTTTTTTATCCATTCCAAAATGATCAGACTTCTCAGTTTGTCTTTTTTCCTGCTTTATTTTTTATGACTTTTATATCTTTTATCTACTGTTAATTTTTAACTTATACAAGGAGTTATTCTGATTTCTGCTTTCTTTTTCATTTGCCACAGTACTAAGTGAGGCATTCTGCAAGGACATATGTTCCAGACATGTTAAGAAAACAACTGGTTTACTGAAATAAGCTTCTTAAAAAGTTGCATGTGTACAATTTTCTCCTCTTTGTTCTCCAGCTTCCAGATTGGAAGTGGATATTCTCTACTTGAAAAAGAGAGGATTTGGAGTTCCCTGGTGATTCAGTGCGTTAAGGATCCTGGGTTGTCACTGCTGTGGTTCAGATCACTGCTTTGGCGCAGGTTCAACACCTGATCCAGGAACTTCCACATGTCATGGTGTGGCCAAAAAGAAAAAGGAAAAGAGAGGAGTTTAATGTAAGACAGAACTCAGTTCAAATCCCAGCTCCTGACACTTAATAGTCTTGTAACCTTGGATAAAAGCATAGCTTCTTGATTATTTGGAATGTTTTCAGTGGCAAGTGACAGAATCCCAACTCAACCTGGTTTGAACAAAAAGGGAAATTGCTGGCGCACATGACTGAGTCATTATCTTGTAAATATTGATTCCAGGAATCTATGGCTCCTTCTGTCAGTCCTCCTTTCCTCTCTGTTGGCTTTATGCTCACATCTTACAGTATTTCTCTTTGTGGTAGCAAAAAAAGATGTCTAACAGCTCCAAGCTTACATTCCACAGTTCAATAACTTCAAGTGAAAGAGAATTTCTTTCTCACTTGTTTCAGAAGTATGTCCTGAGGCTAACGCTGGTTGGTTCTAATTTCCCTGAGTTGGTCGTATGCCCATTTCTGAACCAATCACTCTTGCCAAGAGAATCTACTGCCCTCATTTGCTAAGCCTGGAACAGGAACTCAGGCCTAGAGCCAGGGGATCCAATCATGTAGCCACATGGACAGAGAGTAAGAGTAATCTGAAGTGGAAATTAGGATGTCCTTATAAGGAGAAGGGGCAAAAAGTAACATGTCCACTTTATCTCTTTCTTCATTCCCTTCTAACTAAAATATGAGTGATCCTACCTACGTTTGGGGTGAGGATTAAAGTTACAAGCAGGTAAAGGCCATGGCAAAAGAGAAGCTACTCAGAGCAAATGATACATGATAAAGCAAATGGGTAAAACAGTAACAATAGGATTTCTTTTTAAAGTTTGCTTTAAAGAATATGTTCTCAGAGTTCCTGTCATGGTTCAGCAGTTAACGAATCCGACTAGGAACCATGAGGTTGTGGGTTCGATCCCTGGCCTTGCTCAGTGGGTTAAGGATCCGGTGTTGCTGTGAGCTGTGGTGTGAGCTGTGGTGTAGATTGCAGACGCAGCTCAGATCCTGCATTGCTGTGGCTGTTGCGAAAGCCGGCAACTACAGTTCCTGTTAGACCCCTAGCCTGGGAACCTCCATATGCAGTGGATGTGGCCCTAGATAAGGCAAAAAGACAAAAAAAAAAGAGTATATTCTCAATAACTCTTTTTAATATTTCTTCCAAATCTGGGTCAACAATATTCAGGGTTACAAAATCTTTGTAAAATAGCATTGCTATTGGTCCTTCTAAGTGTTTTAGAATCTTATATTAGTAGCAAAGGCAATTTAATATAGATGTTGGATAAAGGATTTAGAAAAACAATTTTTGTAAATTCTTTGAGGCTAGGTAAATCTAGAAATACTATCACATCCATAGTTTGTTATCAAGCATTGTAAGTATTATAAAATATCAATCAGGGAAAATTCTGTTGATCACCAGTGAGTCCCAGAGCTGCACTGGAAAATGGCTTTACTCTACATGTGAAGTTCTTGGTATTAGGCATTCAGGTGGCAGGACGGTCACTGAGAAATTAAGGCCTGAAGGGACAATCTAAGGATAAAGGAGCAAGGGTTTGCCATTCTTTCTCAAGACAGAAAAGCCAGAAATACAAAACGTCTGTGGACAGTAAGACCCCATTTAGAAATTTTTAAAAGTCACTTGTATTTGAATTTACAAGAAAGAAATTTTCTATGAGTCATAGAAAATCGAATATAATACAGTTCCGAACCTTGATTTGATCAGTAGAAATCATGTTGTATCACATAGTCAGATGTAGTTTGTACTATGTGATGTGAGTGGCTCTGGAATGCCCCTTCTTGCTGAGGAATGAGTGACTGAGCCCTTAGAACTGAGAAGAAGCAGGCTATACAAATCCTGAGATTGTCACATACCACCCTATTTCCAAGAATCCATTTTCCCATTTAAAAGCCAAACCATGGTCATGGGCCATGGGAAATGTGACATTTGTGCCACTTGCATAAAAGTGGGACTCAGGATACAATGTCTGTATTCCCTAGACTTACTATCCTACAAAAGGTGTCAGCTCACTTTTTACACTGTTAGCTTACTAAGGGAGAAAAGGGTGTTGTGGAAAGGGGCATGAGTAAACAAGAAGAAAAAACAAACAGCAGTGAAAGGAAAAAAAGAATAAGCACCACAGTTAAATGTGAGCTATTTTCAATTTTCTTTTCCTTGGGCTAATCTAACTGAAAGTTAAGGTTTTAAGGGAAAACAAGAAGCTACATATCTGAGCATCCAAGTATTTAGGGCAGAAGAGCATGTTTAGCTCAGCTTGATCTAGCTCCTGTTTTATAAATGGGAAGATTAAAGCTTAAAAGCTTTTAGGTAATGTAGCTATCACAATGCCTAAAAGAATGAGGACTCCAAGGTGAGGGAGTTTATTTTGATGAATTACAAGAAAAAAGAGAAAAGTATTTACTTAGAAAAAATACATAAGATAGGTGCAGATAAGAAACAAATGAACCCTTAGATGACCACAGAGCCAAAAGTGTTCATTGTTGTTTAAGAATTCTGTGGCCTACCCATTCTTAGTCTCCTGTATTTTGTACCACATATCAGCAGTAGGTTTCTGGGCGTTTGTTTCCAGACTCTTCCTAAATGAAGACAAGAGGCAAATGAGAGGAGTTGGGTGGCAAAAAGAAATTAATTCTTCTGGAGAAAACCTAAGTAAGCATCTCCTTTTATGCTATAAAACCTAAAAGTACAAGATTTTTGTGTAGCATTGCTATGTGCTAGATATATTTGTTGAGTTTTGGGTGTCTGTGTCTGTTCCTCTTAATTTGATGACACATTCTCATCCCTTTGAGTGAATCCTCACTGGCATATGTGCCAAGATCATCTAAGTGTCTCTAGTAAAACAGTAGGATTCTCCCCAAGCCAGTTGGATTCTTCTTTAAAGAACTTTCAATTCTTGAGTCAAAATGCAAAGTCCTAAAACCTGTATACGGTTTCAATTTTAAGATGAAAGAGACTGCTCATCATTTCTTGCTACCTAGACTCCTGATTCCTGTCTTTTCCTGAGTTAACACCCTCTCTTTTTGTCCAGTAGAGCTAGCCAGTATCATTTTATATATCACTTTAATTCATGTAATTCCCATTTAAATCTCAGCCCTCAGGTTACTGACAGCTTAGGGGGAATGCTATATCTCAAAAGCTAGCACACTGTCTGCCACTTAGAAAACCTTCAGTAAATATTTTTTAAATGACTGTTGTGATCAGGGTAAATATTAGCTATCATTGAAACATTCAGGATGATCACTTTACATGATCTTTGGGTAGTTCTGTAGTTGTGGGGAGGATTATCCGAGGAACATGATTAAGTTGTTTTTATACATACACACACCCCCAGTATCATCCTTTTATAGAGCAGGTCTTCAGTAAATATTTGAATCCAAACCATGAAATCCTATAAAAATGTATTTCAGTGAAACTCAAAATGACACAATTTCACTAATTCTTTTTCACAAACTTCTGAGATTTGTTGAATTGAACTGAATAAGACAACTTAGAAAAAAAAATTAAAGCCAAAATTGGGAATGTTCATCTCCCTTTCACTTTTCCCATCGAATAACGTTACCATCCCCTAAGAGCAAAAGAGGTGAATTCTTTCTCATCCAGATCTGAGGATAACCGACAGTTCTGCCCTTCTCTGAGTGCCAGAACCAGAAACAGGGAAAACTTGAGAAGTTTCTCAGGAGGTAATGCTAATTTGACCCCTCGCCACAAAACTTTGACACTTGAGAGCTCTGTATTTTCAGAGTATGGCACCAAGGTGTTATCAGAGTAAAAGATATTTTTGAGTTACAGACAGGTCTTGGAGTTATTTGGAAAGAGCCAACATGGGCTCTGGGAACTGGGAATGTTTATCGGACCTATATAAAATTTGAGGAATTGTGATAATATAATTTTTGCCCATAACCTTCTTAGTCTTTGCTTATGGGCCTAAAATAATATTTCTTCTTCTTTTACTATCAAAGGTGAAGCATTGGGGAAAATGTGTATTCATGGGAAACATATCAAGAAAAACTTAAGTGGAGAATATTGCCAATAGTCTACCACTTTAGGATGATAGAAATAGATTAAAATAGTGTCCTGGGAGTTCCCATCCTGGCTCAGTGGTTAACGAATCCAACTAGGAACCATGAGGTTGCGGGTTCTATCCCTGGCCTTGCTCAGTGGGTTAAGGATCCGATATTGCCGTGAGCTGTAGTGTAAGTTGCAGACGTGGCTCAGATCCTGCGTTGCTGTGGCTGTGGCAAAGGCCGGCAGCTACAGCTCCTGTTAGACCCCTAGCCTGGGAACCTCCATATGCCATGGGTGCAGCCCTAGATGAGGCAAAAAGACAAAAAAATAAAATAAAAATTAAAACAAAATAGTGTCCTGAACCCAAGCAACAATCTGTCATAATCCTCCCTATTCTACTTATAACCCTTGACAACTAGAATAGCAAAGTGCCCAAGGAACTTTACAGAGAATTTGGGATACACTTTGATGTGAAAAAGTCAATCCCAAAGTTTTGTCATTTGGGATAAGCGAGAAGCTAGAGCATGTCAATTCTAGTACCAAATGAGCAAGAGTCACAAGATATGAGTTGCTTTTGGTTACCAGCTGGAAAAATCATTTAATTTCTGAGTTCCAGTTTCTTCATTTCTAAAAAATAATAGTAACTTTTATAGGGTACATGTGAAGATTAGATGGAATAATATATATAAAAGCATTTTGTCCACTGGAAGGCACCATGCAACAGATGATATTGGTAATAAACATAAAATTGCAAAAAAAAAAAGATCACCTTAAAATCAAAGATGTCTTCACAAATCAGGCAAGAGGTCAGACCACACCAATGCTTCCAAGTTTATCTGGAGGACTCTGCCACCTTTGCTAAGAATCGTCGTTGGGCCTTTTCCTGACAAAACTGGAGTTTTCTTCTACTATTCTGCCTTTCCTTATCTTCTTATAACTTCTAGGTGACAACTTGAAGCTCAAACACAGGAAAAGGGAATAGTTTTGGAGCACTTAGAGGGGTTGCTATAGATTCATATTAGAACTGGAGTGGTGGAAAACCACCCTCTGAACATGATAGTCTCAGTTCTTGGCAGGAAGTAGAGAATCAGACCTAGGGCTCTGGGCTCCTGGTGAAAGTATAGCCAGCAATGGTTTTGCAACTGCTTAACCATTTACCCATTGGTATGATGGGTACTTAATGGCTCTACCCATTTGGGACTGTTCCTGAATCTTCAGGTGCTGTGTTGGTTGGCAGTTGGTGATGGCAAGCCTGAAGAGTTTACTATTGAGAAGCTGTTTTAGGGGCAGTCCAAGTAAACCTAACCTCTCCTTTCTAGGTCCAGCAGCAGAAACCTAGCTGCTTTTTCTCTCCAAGAATGCTTTCTGTGGCCTTGGAAATTGCATAGTTCCCAGCCATTCCTGAGCCAGTGATGTGTCTAGGAGCTTCTACTGTAGCTTCTTCACATTTTTCTCCCTCAGTCCTTCAAAGTTTCTCTTTTACATCTGCTGCTAGGTCTGTAAAAATATGGACTATGTAGTGTGCTGATATTTATCAGTTCCAACAACCTCATAAAAAATAAAAATAAAGTAGGAACCAGAGAAAATATTCATATGTATTATAAAGGGCTCTGGTAATTTTTCAATTTTCTTCTTGACTACTAAAATTTAAATCTAAAGATTTCTTCAACCAATCTGTATATCAACAATCACAGAACAAAGGTACACAAAGAATTCTACTAAGTGAGGAAGATTATTAAAAACAGGCAGTCCCCTCCCTCAAACATTTTAGAATTTCCCAAAAAACTTACAATAAATAAAATTCCTACTGGATTTCAATTTTCGAAGAGCATTTTATAAAACTACAGTAATATTCATGCCCATTTAAAAAAAATATTTTTCAGAGTTGTGTCTGAATTATATATATTTTATATATATATAATATGTGTGTGTGTGAGTGTGTGTGTGTATAGAATGGATTTGTAGAAAGGTAATCAACCTGTACAAAGAGTGAGTGAAAGCTGAAGTTGTACACAGATTGTAAGAAATAAGGGCCTAAAATACTTTCATACAGAAAATGTTTTGATTCTGTAAATCCACGTTTTAATCAGAATTATACTAACATTTTACATTCTTATTTAGAAAATATTTCTTTAGCAAACTGTCATTAAAATAGAAGGTCTATTAAAATAGACTGACAATAGGAGGGTAAAGAAAAGGCCAAGGAAAGGGAGATAGAACCCCTAGGATGATTAAGACAAGACAGGCCTGGAATCCTAACGAAAAGCTATATATGTGTGGATATTTAACTGTTGTAATATGTGTAACTTTAATATATTACATTGGGTAATTTTAGCTGATTGAAATTTTTGGCTTTATCACTTGATGTCTCGTATCCTCTGAAGTTGACCTCTATGTTGTCCTTGCCCATAGATCTTAAAATGGTACCAAGTAACACTAAATTTTAAATGATGCTGATAAGATCACAATAAGGATGATAAAGAACTTTTTTCCAAGTGAAATCTTGAAAATTTTTCAAAAGCTTGAAAACATTTGATAATTGATAGTCTCTCTCTTCTCCTAGTTTAAATAATGCTTAGAATTGTGCTGTATTTAATGGGGGCAGTGTTACCTGGTGGTTAAGAATATACTCTTGAATAACTAAATCCCAGTCCCAACTCTGCTACTTACTGACTGTGCGACCTTGAGGTAGGTTAACTAAGCCTCAGAGTTCTCTTTAGAAAATGGGGATAGTAATATCTATTATAAGACATAAATAGCTGGATGTATGGAAAGCGCTTTAGCACGACTGATACTTAGTGGGCAATAAATGAATAGTAGCTGCTGCTGACCCTAGTTCAACTCTTCATAACTATTACAAGAACAGATTCCTCATGAGACTCCCTTAACTTCCTGGAGATGGGTAGGCCAGAAATTCTCTGGGAACTGTTGAAAAGTTTGTTTCCAAATCTGATGAATTCCAGGGCTTGTGCAAAATGCAGAAGTGAAAACCATTAACTAGCATCTGCAAAAATCATTGCATATGAAAATTTGGGGTCAGTTCTCTTTGGATCCCAACCACATTTCACTTCTTAGTGTGTAGTTTCTACATTTATTTCATGCTTTTGCTTTGCTCTTTGTTCAGATCTTCTTCTGCTAACATAAGCGAGTTCCCCTGTGAACAAACTTGTTCTGCTGTGTTGTACAAACATGTTAAAGACTAAATTATGAAGGGCAAAGACAACCTCAATGAGAAGATACTAGTATTTGACTTTACCGTTGGAAGGAGGTGTGTGGCTCAGTAGTGAATTCTTTTCCTATCTCTTTGTTGTCTGTTTGGTTTATTGAAAGTTGGGGAGGATCCTGTGCATTATTCCCTTAGTTCTAAAGTAAATACATATTCTCATCACAAGAAAAAAGTTTTTTGTAACTATGTATGGTGATGGATATTAACTAGATTTATTATGGTGATCATTTTGCAATAATGCAAATATTGAATCATTGTGTTGTATATTTGAAACTAATATACTAGTTATATCTTAATAAATAAACAAATCAGCAAAATAAACACATGAAAGCAATATTCAAATACATAAAAATGTTCCAACAATTCCTCAGTACAAGACAATAGAAGTACATGAACCCACCAGGCAGAATTCATAGGAAAACTTCACTGTTGTAATATAAAAAGCAATGCCTGAATTTACACACATGTGATAATTTGAAGCCTAAGGTTAAATTGAACATTTTTTGTAAGTGAAACTCAAAGTTTTACTCTTAATACACTTACGAAAAATGAAGAAAAAAATTGTCAATTTAAATTAGACAATATGTTTGTTTATGTTAAAAGGGCCAGGAAAAATAGACAAAAGTTGTCAGCCTCCCTTCTTGAGGCACAAATTAATTTTCTAGCACCTATTTTATAGCATGGGTCATGTTCCTTCCTATAATTTAATAAACAAGGAGAGTAATTTAAAAATTTTTAAAGAGAGGGAACAGAATACATTAGCTGATAATTTTGAAAATGAAGTAAACTGAACGAAAATACTACCAGATAAAAAGGCAAACAAGAAACCGGACTAAAACTAGACAAGATGGAGTGAAAACAAAAGTTATGAAAGAAAACTAAATGCATCACATAAATGTAAGTTAATAAAAATAAAAACAATTGTATAAATTAGTAAGAAAAGGCAACATAAGTTTTGAATGACTAAACTAGAGTCTAAAAGATTTAATGTTGTTATGATATAATCAGTAATTTAATAGAGTGGGTACTGGAAAATAAACCAGTGGGGGGGGGGATGTGTGTTTGTGTGTGTTGTGCTTGCTCCATTAAAATGATACAAATTCAAAAGCTTATTGCAGTCACATGAACCCAATTATAGTTCTCAAAATGAAAAAGCCACAAAGCTCAGCATTTTGGCCCTTTTTTGCCCTTCTGCATATGGTGTTGCTTTTGGTTTCTGTGAATTAAGAGCTGGGGGGCTGACAGAGGAAACTCAGTCTGCTGCTCTGTGTCCTCCATAATTGTTTCCTGTCCCTACTGTCCTCACCACAGAGACACCTGTAGCAGGGGAAAACACTCTCCTTAGTAAATGATGAGCTAAGAGTTCCACTGCTTCAGCCCCATCCAGCAAGACCAAGCACACTCCAATGCGTGACCAGACTTACGTTGTTTGGGCAGCAGTAAAAGTCAGTCATTACATTGATAAAGAGATCCGTTACTCAGATTGAATTTTACCTGATCTGGAAAAGCAATCTTTTCTGCCTGATGGTAGTCAAAGCTGTATTTTCCCACAAATAATTTGGATGGAATTATTGGAAATGTTTAGCTATCATTTTTTGATGATAAGACTTAAAATGTTCAAAGCTGAGTTAAATATCGTTCTTTTAAATGCACTTTGGAAGTCAAAATTAGCATCAAGTAGCTCAAAAATGTTAATATAAGAATATAAATGTTGTCATTGATTAGAAGCATTTCTAACACATAGCCTTGTACTGCAAGAGTTTTTAGTTTTATTGTAAAATCAACTGCATTTTCATATTCTTCACTTTGAAAATGTCCATGAAATTATAACTCTGATCCTAGATTGTTGTTTTGATTGAATAGCTTTTTGTTCTTCCATAATTTTAAATATTTCTTATTTTTAACCAAGAAACCTAAGGGGATATATTAGTTTTTAAAGCTCTAATTACATATCACTATTTTAATGTGTTTTACTTCTCAGACACTGCCACATTCCTTTCACATATGGAACATCTCACCTTAAACTGCTTATCCAGATAGCTTGCCGTCTTCCAGTCTCTGAGGTATAATCAGTCGTGAGGGAGGATGCCTCCCTACCTTTTTTATTTTCTTCTGGATATTGCAGTGTTACCAGGCCTCCCTTTAAAAATACTGCAAGGTTTGGTTTGGAAGAAAATGATATCATTTGTAGCTATTACTGGAAAAGTTTGTCATCACCTCAGTAATATTCCTCCTGGTTATTTCATATCTTGGCAGTGGTATGCCCTTCAAAAAACATAATTAAGTAATGGAATTGAACTCTTGCCAAGTATTCCTTAAGAACCTATTTTTGTTCTGAATGCTTTCTCCCTTAGACTTCTTTTTGTCCTTAGTTCAAAAGTCTGTGTTGGCCTATATCTGTCAGAGATGCACAGAAAATATTTTTCACGGTGTAGATGTTTTAAAGGTATTCATTGGTGTGGCAAAGATACTTAAGAGTTTTCACAGGACAACCCTCATCAGCTAATGAGCCATAGTAGGATGAACCTGTAGATGTCCTTGAAATACACAGCACTGGAGAAATTTACAGCCAGTATATCAACGGGATGAATTAGACATTTAGTCATGAAGTGGATGCCTGATTCAGAGTTGACAAAAGGTAGAATGCCATACCAATGCCTCACAAGAAATAGTTTCAAGAAAAACACAATTTCTTTGTAAGGAAGATACCTGTAACTGGAATTCTTATTCCTGAATTTGTCTGAGAAAGATGTTTGTGATATTTAAAGAGTCGCTCAAGTATTTCCTGACTTTGCATGATTCTAAAATGTATTCTGTTAGTTCCAAGGAAGTGGCTCTTTCTAACAGAACTATAATTTTTTAAACTAATTTTCTTGGCATGACTGTGCAGAATACAAGACATGATACAGGGAAAGAATTCAAAGTAAATTAAGGAAAAAGATAAAAGTAAATTTAAAGCTATATAATAAATAAAGGTTTACATAGCATTTAATATAGGTCAGCCACTCTTCCCAACACATTTAATCTTCTCAAGAAATCTGTGAACTGAGTTTTACTACGAATCTCGCTTTTCAGATGTGGATACCCAAACACAGAAACCAGCTTATGGTCACAGAGAACAGTGATTTCAACCCAAGGGAATCTGGCTCTAGAGCTGGGCTCAGAAACACTAAATTCATTACACTGTCTCTTAATATCTTTCATCATGCTGCTATGTGTTCAAGAGCACAAAATTCAAGTCTGATATCTCCAAGTGAAACTATAACAAGATATTTCTTTTTTAAAAAATGTTATTTTATGGAGTTCCTCTTGTGGCTCAGTGGGTTACTAACCCAATTAGCATACATGAGGATGTGGGATCAATCCCCGGCCTCCCTCAGTGAGTTAAGGATCTGGCGTTGCCATGAGCTGTGGTGTAGGTCCCAGATGCAGCTCTGATTCAACCCCTAGCCTGGGAACTTCCATATTCTGCAGATGTGGCCCTAAAATGCAAAAAAAAAAAAAAAAAAGAATTGCTTTAGTATAGTTGATTTCTACTGTAAAGCAAAGTGATTCAGTTATATATATACACATTATTTTTCATATTCTTTGTAATTATGGTTTATCACAGAATATTGAAAGTAGTTTTCTGTGCTACACAGTGGAACTTTGTTGTTTATCCTATATACAATAGTTTGCACCTGCTAATTCCAAGCTCCTAATCCATCCCTACCCCAGCTTCCCTCCCCCTTGTCAACTACAAGTCTGTTTTATGTCTGTAAGTCTGTTGCTGTTTCATAGATAAATTCACTTGTGTCATATTTTAAACTCTATGTATAGGTGTTATCATGTGGTATTTGTCTTTTTCTTACTTCATTTAGTATGATAATATCTAGGTCCATCTATGTTACCACAAATGTCATTATTTCATTCTTTTTTATGGCTGAGTAGTATCTCATTGTATATATGTACCATATCTTCTTTATCCATTTATCTCTTAATGGATGTTTAGGTTGTTTCCACAAATAAGACATTTCTTGGTCAACACTGACTCACTAGATCTATCAATGAGAATAGTTAGAACTATAAGTAGTGCTGGGATGGAGACAATCAAAAAACAAGAAACATTACATACTATCAAAATAAAAGATTCCAATTAAAATCAAAATACAAGTTCAAAATTATTTTTAAGGACTAAACATTTGAAAAGAGCCAGAAAAAAGTACCCAACAAAATATTAAAATGTAATTTTTAGGGGAAAAATATCAGTGGAGAAAACAAACTGGCTTTAGCTTTCTGATGAAGGCTTTGGAAGTCAGAGTCCTTATGACACATGAAAATGGAAAAATAAATGTACCAAATATGCCAACTGATGTGCTTTGTTGAAAGAAAAATTTCAAATATTTGACTTAGTCCTACAGCACAGAGACTCAGTATCATTTAGTTGTCACAGATATATCTGCCCTAACAAAGATATAATTTTCTGGCAAATAAAATACATTTAACAATAATATACTTTTGAATACATTAGATTAGCAATGATACCATTATAATAATTCTTATGTTTATTCAGTATATTCCTAAGCCCAGCTCTGTCAATTTAAACTGCAAAGCCTGTCACAATAACTTGCTTTTATTCACATAGCATAAAATATTACATTAGGCATTACCTTAGTCTAAATGTTGAGTGAATTTAGCTCTGAAAATCAGCACATGAAGAAGGCTCTTTCACTCCAATTTATTAGATTAATCCTCACCTAATCAATACACAGAGAGTTGCTTCAGAGTCATGAATCCAGTTCTTAGACAACAGAGGCAGTTCAACCAATAGTTAGTTCTTGCATGAGTTAATAAATAACTGTATCTGGCCCCCAAGCAGAAAAGTGGAGCGTGTTTCCCTTGAAAATGATAATACGGGAACTTAGGTTTCTCTCTCTACTTCCAACTGAAAGGTAGCAGAATATGCCACCCCAAATCATACCACTTTGTCATAAGGATTATTTTGAGCTGAATGCAATTGAGAATCAGCAGGTATAAGAAAAGCTCTCTGCCTTCTTCCCAAGTACATAAACTTATAGAGGTGTCCCCTCTCAGTTCTTCATCAGGAAAGAACAGAAGTTAATCTGTGAGATAATTGTAGACCCTAATCAGCCCAGAGACAGCACCAGGAAAATGTGCAAAATGGATCTTACTAACTAGTCTTTATCTTCCATTAGTTCCATTAGTTTCTAGAGAGGCAAATAATTTCCACATCTTGCCTCTCTAGAAATTCAAAGTCTTTTCCTTGGACTTTGACTTCCCTAAATATTTATTTTTCTTTCGTTGAGATACACTCAAGTCCTAACCACCCCTTTGAGTTACGTCTCAGAGTACTTCTATGTGTGTGTTCAATGCACTTGTTAGTAAACACATTTGGTTTTCTCTTGTTAATCTGTCTTTTGTCACTCTTACTTCCAGAGCCCTAGTCAATGAATCTAAGATGAGTTGAGAAAAAAGAAAAGTTTTTCTTCGCTATACTATTGAAGTGAAATATGAAAATAGAGAAGGGCGACCACAGCAACACTGTAAAATAAAATGAAAAAAAAAAGGCCAATTGTTTAAAAGAAACAGTCATTAAGTTGATTAAAAACACATGATAAAATTGCTAATACTGATAGATTCAACCTCTTTTTAAAATTTTTTATACAATTTTTAAAGGTTCTAGATTCAACCTCCTGAACCAGAATGGACCTCTAAATAGTCCTCAGCTCAGGGATAATAAAAGTACATTGATTTGCAAGCAGATTGGAATTGTCAGAAACTCTTGCCTCAAACTTCTTTTTGTCTGTGAAAACGTGGGCCACAAATTGTACCATCAGTGTATGGGGGCCACAGAACTTCCTCCCCAAATCAGTAGTAAAACAAGGCTAAGAAGAGAAGATAGAGGCAGGAGGAAAGACTGCACTCTAGACACTCAGAGGAGCTGACAGTTGCCTAGTGTGGGATAATGTGTCTAGACAAAGATACTTCCCTAAAAATTCAGTGTCTTTTCAATTTTCAAAAATTCGAAAATCTGGATGTCAAAACTCTTTAACATTCTGTTAATAGTATTATAAACCTCAGAATTTTTTCTCTTCCTTTAAGATCCGCTAGCCTTCCCCACCAGGCAGGGATGCCACTGCAGGAGAATTTTTCCCCAGGTCTAGATATGGATTTGGCCTTTTTATATTTTCTATAGTAGGTGTTTTTGGAGTTCCCCTGTTGCTCAGTGGGTTAAGAACTCAACAGTGTCCATAAGGATTAGGGTTGGATCCCTGACCTCACTCAGTGTGTTAAGGATCTGGTGTTCCCATAAGCTGCAGCATAAGTCTCAGATGCAGCTCAGATCCCATGTTGCTGTGACTGTGGCATGGGCTGGCAACTGCAGCTGCAACTCCACCCCTAGCCTGGGAACTTCCATATGCCGGTGCTGGTGTGGCCTTGAAAAGAAAAAAATAAAGTAGGCATTTTCAAAAAGGGGTGATACTGCTATTTTGAGGGAAAAATGGGGATGTGTGAAAAATCAGGAGATTGTCACCACTATCAGAGGGGCACTACTGTTATTTTGTATGAGAAACTGGAATGCTAAATGCCCTGCTGTGTGTGGAAAAATCTATTACAATAAAAAATAATCTACCCAGAATGCCAGTAGTGCTCTGTTGAGACACTCAAAACCTGGAGCATAAGTTTAACCAAAATACCACACAGAGGACCAAGATGTCAAATGGGTAACAGCAAAACCAGGTAATGAAATAACAAAATTGTGGAATTCCCTAAAAATTGCAAAGAGATAAGAAAGCTCAACTATCACTCATTATTATTTTACTGCTGTTCCTGAAAATTCTGAGTATACTTAAGGATAAGAAACAGAAAAAAGAATTTCTTAAAAAATGTTAAAAATAATTTCTTGAAATGCCTCAATCCAGAATATATACTCAGTGAAAATGAGCCCCATGTACCAAAATCATAGGAAAATCAAGTGACAATATTCACAATAACAATAAAAATACAAAATGTCTAAGAATAGACTTGATTAGAAAAGTAGTACCAATTTGAAGAAAAAAGCAGAAAGAAAATTTGAATATAGAAAACATCCTTGTCCAGGTTGGAAAATAAATGATTGAAAAGTTATATGCTCCTTACTAGTAATCTATTGGTTTATACCAGTTCCAATCTGCATTCTCTTCTTCACTCCTCCTTCTCCCCTTTCCCCTCCCCCTCATCCACTTTCCCCTCCTCCCCCCAACATCCTCTTCCTCCTTTTATTTTTCACTTTATATAGTTATTGTTGCATGTATCTGGGAAAATAAGAGAATTATTATATAATGATGATATTATTTAATGAATTTGTCTGATCTCAGTCTCTGGTTCCTGGGAAGGAGCCTCTTAATCTTTGCAATTTCCTGAGTGATAGGAATGTTTGTGGACCCATCAACCACCCCCGAGTTATGCTAGTGAGGCAGCTCATGGTGGACCCCAAGTTAACTTCAGATCAGGAGATGGATATGCCAGAAATACCAACAATGTTATTAGAGGACTGAGACTTAGAGTAACATGATTATCAACTCAATCCCCCAACCTCTGAGAAGGGGTGAAGTGGCCAATGATTGGATCAATCATTCCTGTGTTATGAAAGCCCAGTAAAAACCCTGGACACCTGAAGGTTGAGTGAGCCCCCATGGTTAGTTATTATACCCTGATGTACCAAGAGAGTGGCACATTCTAAAAACATAGAAGCTTCATTTTAAAGACTCTTCCAGGCCTCCTGCTATCTATCTCTCTTTCTAGCTGGTCCTCATTTGTACCCTTTATAATAAAACTTTAATCCTAAGTGTAGTGTTTTCATGAGTTCTGTGAGTCATTCAATTAAGTTACTGAACCTACAAGGATAGTGGGAACCCATGAGTTGTAGTTGACCAAAAATATGTGTGGCCTGAGAACTCCAGAGCTGTGGCTGGTGTCTGAAGTGAGGTGAGTCCTGTGGAGGACTGTGCCCTTAACCTGTGAAGTGCTTCGCTAATTCTGGGTAGTCAGTGTCAGAACGGCATTGCAGAAACAAAAGCAAATAAAATTCTTAGTTCAGGCAGTAAAATCAATGATATCCTTATGTAAAGAAGAATCTATTTCTGTCCCCATTAATTTTCCTATTAATTCTATAAGATTCTATCAAAGTAAGAATCCCAAACCAATGTTCCCTTGTATTGAAGACAATTCTACATAGGTCTCTTGTAATTTTGCGCATCCTCTGAGCAAATATTGCCTTGGTTCTGAACTATCATTTCAAGGTTTTGCATAGCAGTCTTAGAAGATAGGGATAGTGTTTCCCAGCAGAGTAAAAAGCAGGTATGTTTATTGCCTATTAGAGGAGCTTTCTGTAAGCTCAAGTTTTTTGATAATGCAACCCAGTATATATGTAGGTGTCACCTTTTCATATCAGCTGGTTGGAATTTGGACTTAAAGAACTAGCACAAAATAATTTTGATTCTTTGGCTACCGATATTTTGTCTCAGGCCCAGGAGTCTTGTGTCTTCTACAAGCATCCATGAACTATGACAGACTGATTTTTTAATTTGTAAGTAGGATGAAATCTCTATACCCCTCATAATTCTTGACATCTTAGTCCTCTTGCACTTTCCTTAACACAGGTTTTCTGGCAAAGCCTTATAGTTACTCCAGCCCTGTCTTCATGTGAATATGGTCTCAGGTGCATTTACTCTGGTTACATTGCAGGAAGCTAGAAATAGTTAAAGATCTTTTCTAAAGAATGGTACACAAAAACATTTGAGAAACTTATTGAGAGTTGAGTAAAAGTGAAAATGATTGGAAATATTGGATTCATTTGAATGTATTAAACTGAGGAGTAAGAGGAAAAGGGTTTGAGTTATGTGATGTCAAGTTTGGGTGGTAGGTAAGAAATATTAAACAACATGAGTTAGCTAACTCAAAGAAAATTAAAAATGTATGAATCTAAATCATTGATTTAGGAGTTCCCATTGTGGCACAGTGGAAACGAATACGACTGGGAACCATGAGGTTGCAGGTTCAATCCCTGGCCTCGCTCAGTGGGTTAAGGATCCAGCATTGACGTGAGCTGTGGTGTAGGTCACAGATGTGGCTCAGATCCCGCATTGCTGTGCCTCTGGCGTAGGCTGGTGGCTACAGCTCCGATTAGACCCCTAGCCTGGGAACCTCTATATGACACGGGTGCGGCCCTAAAAATGGCAAAAAAACAAAAAAAAAATCATTGCTTTAAATATAGATATTTATAGATAGGGATAAAGGTAAATGGATGATAAATCAATATTTGGATAAGTAGATGATAAATATTTAGGTATATACAAAGATAGAGCCACAAATGTTGTCCTTTAAAATCTAAGGGCAGCAGTGTGCTTGAAAAACAGAAAGGACGAGGAATTAGGAAATGAAAAACCTTAGGGACCTAGTAAGAGTCCTGTTCTTTACCTTCCCTTCTCAGTACTGGGTTTCTGTTTGATTCACATAGCACATTATTACTATGGCACAGTTTCTGTACCATTTGGAGACTAACTGTCCCTCTTAGAAGCCCACTTTCAAATCACATAAGAAATGAATGAGTCTTGGTTGGGTCAGATGTCTAATCCTGATTGAATCAACTCTGCTAAGAATGAGAGTCACGTAAAACAAATGTAGTTACCGAGAGCCTACTGCAGTTGTGAGAGGAAAGGAATTAAACAGACACTTCAAGAGGTGTGCACTAGAATAAGTAAACTGACAAATAGAACAGGATGACTAATTATCCCAATAGATAAGACACATGTAAGACACATCATAGACTGTAAGCCTTGCACTTACTTACTGGCATATTTCTCATGTGTTTAGGTCTCAAGTAAACACACACTATCAGGTCAAAGGAGAAAAGAGTTCCTTGTATTCACTGCTGGGAAGTAAACATTCAGATAAATCTGCTAGTTCAAGGTTTCTCATTCAGGTCCTATAAGACACTGATCCTGGGGCATATAGAGTGGCACACTGAGATATTTGGGAGATGTGAAGTTAAATACCATAAAATATGTTTTCAAAATAAGGTTTCTTTCATGCAAATATCTAATTTCCTTAATATATAAATAACCACTAAGAATCTCCAAGAAAGGGATTTAGTATGAAAGATTTCACAAACATATTTTATCATTTTTCAGTGGAGCAACATAAGCTCTTTGAACACTAGGTGTATGGAGAGGAATTGTCCACATAAAATCTGAATATCGTTGTACAACTCCCTGGACAAGCTTGAATAAAATCCTGTGATTTTGACATAAATGTATTGGGTTCTTACCTTGTTCTATTTTTAACAGTAGGCTCGTGTGGGGGGGATGTATGTCTTATATTATAATAAAGTATTTATATATTAAAAATAAGTCAAATAGATTGGTGTAAATCCAATATATTTAAAAATTTTATTGCGAAGTTCCCATTGTGGCTCAGTGGAAATTAATCTGACTAGTGTCCTTGAGGACACAGTTTCAATCCCTTGCCTCACTCAGTGGGTTAAGGATCTGGCGTTGCTGTGGCTGTGGTGTAGGCCAGTGGCTACAGCTCCAATTTGACCCCTAGCCTGGGAACCTCCATATGCCACAGGTGCAGTCCTAAAAAGGCAAAAAAATTTTTTTGCTGGAGTACAGCTGATTTACAACATTGTGTTAGTTTCAGGTGTATAGCAGAGTGAACTATATGTATATATAGTTCACACACACACACACACACTCTTGTTCAGATTCTTTTCCCATTTAGGTTATTACAGAATATTGAGCAGAGTTCCCTGTGCTATAGATAGGTCTTTATTAATTATCTATTCTATATGTAGTGGTGTGTAATATGTCAGTCCCAAACTCCCAATGTATCCCTTCCCCCAACGTTTCCCCCTTGGCAACCATAAGTTTGACTTCAAGATCTGTCAGTCTTTTTCTGTTCTGTAAACAAGCTCATTTGTATCTTTTTAAAATGATATTCCATGTATAATTGATATCATATGATATTTATCTTTCTCTGTCTAACTTCATTTAGTATGACAGTCTCTATGTTTATCCACCTTGCTGCAAAAGGCATTGTCTCATTCTTTTTTATGGATGAATAATATTCCATTGTATACATCTACCACATTTCCTTTGTCCATTCCTCTGTTGGTGGACATCTAGGTTGCTTCCATGTCTTGGCTATTGTAAATAGTGCTGCTATGAACATAGGGGTGCATGTATATTTTTGAATTATGTTTTTTTCCTGAATATACGTCCAGGAGTGGGGATGCTGGATCATATGATAGTTCTGTAGTTTTTTAAGGAACCTCAATACTGTTTTCCATGTTTGTTGTACCAATTTACATTCCCAACAACACTGTAGGAATGCTCCTTTTCCCCACACCCTTTCCTGGCATTTATTGTTTGTAGACTGTTGATGGTCATTCTGACTGGTGTGAGGTGATGCCTCACTGTAGTTTTGATTTACATTTCTCTAATAATTAGTGATGTTGAAAATCTCTTCATGTGCTTTTTGGCCATCTGTCCGTTTTCTTTGGAGAAATGTCTGTTTAGAGCTTCTGCCTATTATTTGATTGTGAACCCGACATATATATTTTTTAACATAATGAGTCTTTCTCTTAGGATCTTTAATGTAATAAAGATCCTAAGAGAAACATCCTAATGTATTAGAGTGAATACCTTAAGTGACATGAATCAGAAAACTGCTTTATAAATTGTTGAGAGTTCCCATTGTGGCTCAGCAATAATGATCCTGATTAGTATACATGAGGATATGAGTTTGATCCCTGGCCTTGCTAAGTGGGCTAAGGATCTGGTGTTGCTGTGAGTTCTGCTGTAGGTTACAGATGTGGCTTGGATCTGGTATTGCTGGGGCTGTGGCACAGGTTAGCAGTTGCAGCTCCAATTCGACCCTTAACCTAGGAACCTCCATATGCCACAGGTGTGACCCTGAAAAACAAAACAAAACAAAACAAAACCAAAAAAAGTGATCATTGATGTTAAATTGGGGGCAAAAATGTCTAAACTGCCAACCAATGTTGATGATAAATCTTAATGTATTTCTAAAAAAAAATTTTTTTTTTGTCTTTAGGGCCATACCTGCAGCCCATAGAAGTTCCCAGGCTACGGGTCGAATCAGAGCTGCAGCTGCCAGTCTATGCCACAGCCACAGCAATGCCAGATACTAGCCATGTCTGCCACCTACACCATAGCTCACAACAACCCTGCATCCAGGACCAGGGCTGTTGTGAGATATGCAGGACCAGGGATTGAACCCACATCCTCATGGATACTAGATGGGTTTGTTTATGCTGAACCACAAAGGAACTTCTAAATATTTAATATTCCCAGGAGGTTTTTGTTCATGAGCATTATAGCTAAGAAACTAAGATGATGCCCAGAAAACCAAAAACAGTCAATTTATTTTAATTATATTCTTATTTATTCAATTTGAGACATGTTTAGTATATGAGAAGCCTTGGCATGAGCACTTAGAAAATTGATGTGAAACATCCGCACATAGAGGAAATATTATTTCTAAACCTAGAAATTGAGAACATAATAAAAGTGTCAATATTTCAGACATCTGTCTTCCTCTCTGTGGAATTAATTTGGTAAGAAACCTAAGGGAGTCTGAAAAAATCCATATTGTACAAGAACAGCTATTGACTTGTCCTCAACTGCATGTGAAAAATGTTCTGGCCAAATGAATGCCCCAAACCCTGATGGAAAATGAGTCCAGTTACTTGATCACCTTGACCATTATGAAAATCATGAAAACTAAAACTATAACACAATTTTTGAAATAGCAATTTTTCTCCCTAAAGCTTGGAGTTTCTATTTGGAATATAAACTTTTCCTGGGGATAGACTTGGAGAAATTGGTCTTTCTGGTAAACTTCTGACCTTGTTCATAAATTACCTTCACCTTCCCAAAGATAATACCTAGTACAGTAAATGACCAAGTCCCTTGTTAATCAAGTCCTTAAAAAGCAACTACAAAACTGATTGTGGCAGGATATATAGAAAGGGGACAGCACAGAGGGCATAAATATTATAAATTATGCAGTTATCTCAAAGAGCTTTCATCAAATAGGCAAGATAAGATCAGGAAGAAATACAAATAAAAGTTGTATATAATTAAGGATAAAAATTCTGATAATCCAAGAGGAATAAAAGCAGATGGTAATAAAGAGGAAAATTAAATGGAAGGAAAGACCTCTTGAAGAAGGTAATGCTTTAACCTTTTGATAGAACTTGAGGGATGAAAGACACACAAATTAAAAATAAAGTTATAGGAGTTCCTGTCATGGCTCAGCAGAAACGAATCTGACTCGGATTCGATCCTTGGCCTCGCTTAGTGGGTTAAAGATCTGGCATTGCTGTGAACTGTGATGTAGATTGCAAATGTGGCTCGGATCCTGCATTGCTGTGGCTATGGCGTAGGCCAGCAGCTGTAGCTCCAATTAGACCCCTAGCCTGGGAACCTCCACATACAACAGGTGCAGCCCTAAAACGACAAAAAGCCAAAAATATTTTTTAAAAAATTAAGAAAAATAAAGTTATAGAAGTTCCTGTTGTGGTTCAGGAATCTGATTAGCATCTATGAGGGTGCAGGCTCGATCCCTGACCTCTTCAGTGGGTTAAGGATCAGGATTGCCCTGAGATGTGTAGGTCGCAGATGTGGCTCGAATCTAGCATTGCCGCCGTGGCTGTGATGTAGGCCAGTGGCTACAGCTCCAGTTCAACCCCTAGCCTGAGAAACTCCATATGCTGCAGGTGCAGTGCTACAAAGATAAATAAATAAATAAATAAATAAATAAATAAATAAATAAATAAATAAATGTATGTATGTATGTATGTTACAGAGAAAGGAATAAGAATAAAGGTAAGATTAGGAAGAAGCATAGCATGCCTGGGATTGAGAATTAATTTTAAGGAGTAGAGGGACGATCAGTTACACTTATGGAATGAGCCTTAAAATTTATGCACAGGGTATTAAATTTGGTGTGGTAAGAACTAAGACACTATAGAGTATAGAGCAGAGTTTGAAGTTTTTAAAAACCTGTCCACCTCAAATTCTTTACTCAGGAAAAATATCTTTCAAAACAAATAATGTCTACATTAAGAAAACCAAATTAAACTCAAATTAAGCAGAAGAAAGGAAATAAAGCCAAAATTAATAAAATACAGAAAAATAATAGAGAAAAATCAATGAAATCAAAAGCTAGTTTTGTGGAATTTTTCTGGTGGCCAAGTGGGTTATAGATACAGCATTGTCACTGCTGTGGCATGGATTTGATACCTGGCCTGTGAACTTCTGCATGTCATCGGCACAGGCAAAAAAAGAACCTGGTTCTTTATGAAGGTCAATAAAACTGATAAATCTCTAGTCAGACTGACTAGTCAGAAAAAAACAGGGACGTAAATTACTAATATCAGACATGAGAGAGGCAATATCCCTACACATCCTATGGATACTAAAAGGAAACTAATGGATACAAGAAGGGTAATAAAAGACTGTTATGAACAACATTATGACAATGAACTTAACTTAGATGAAAGAAAAAAAATTTTTTGAATATCTGCCAAACCTCACTCAAGGAGTTGATTACTGGAATAACCCACTATTTATTGAAATGTTTAATTTATAGATTAAAACTTTCCCACAAAGTTGAAGGAACTATCCTACTGAATACTGAAGGAAGAAATATTACCAATCCAAAACAAAGACTTTGAGAAAACTAAAAAGAAACAAACACTTCCTTGCTCATTGTCAGTACTAGCCTAAAACCAAAATCTGGAAAACACTACAAGAAAACTACATACTAATGCCCCTCATGAACGTAATACAAAATTTCCAAGCAATCTCAAGTCCTAGCCTATTTCTTTGATAGTTATAAAATAGTTGTTCTTAATATTCTTACTTTTATAGTCACAATTGATTTACATATCAATTAGCATCATTTCTGCTTTTAGAATTTGTATAGGGATATATTTTCCAGGTTTAAAGTCATTTTTATTAACTTTTTAATGAAGTTTAGTGAACAAACATATGGAAAAGTGCCTGTTCATAGAGCCTAGCTTAATGAATCTCATTTACAAGGCATAGCTGTGTAACCAGATCCAGATCAAGAAACGAAGGATTTGACTGAAACAATTGTGTAGGCCTATCTGCAAGTAGGACTTTCAGCTGGAGACCCAGGGGAGAGTTGCTCCTTGAATCCAAAGGCAGTCTGTTAGCAGAATTCCCTCTTGCTTGGCAAGGGTGAGGTGGGGTAGTTTTAGTCTCTATCCTATTAAGGACTTTGATTAATTGGATAAGGCCCACCCACAACACAGGGAACTATATCTAGTCACAACATAAAGAGTAATCTGCTTTACTCAAAGTCCACCAATTTAAAATATACAAACAATTTATGCAACTCAACAGCAAAAAAAAGCAACCCAATTGAAAAATGGACAAAAGACCTGAATAGACATTTCTCCAAAGAAGATATACAGATGACCAACAAGCACATGAAGAAATGCTCAACATCACTAATTATTACCGAAATGCAAATAAAAACTACTGTGAAGTACTACTTCACACCTGTCAGAATGGCCATCATTAACAAGTCAGCAAATAACAAATGCTGGAGAGGGTGTGGAGAAAAGGGAACCCTCCTACACTGGTGGTTGGGATGGAAATTGATACAACCACTGTGGAAAAAAGTATGGATGTACCTCAGGAAACTAAATATAGAACTACCATATGACTCAGCAATCCCACTCTTAGGCATATATCCATACAAAACTTTCACTGAAAAAGATGGATACACCCATATGTTCATTGCATCACTATTCACAATAGCCAAGACATGGTAACAATCTAAATGTCCATCAACAGATGAATGAATTAAGAAGATGTATATATGCACAATGGAATACTACTCAGCCATAAAAAAGAACAAAATAATGCCATTTGCAACAATATGGATGGAACTAGAGATGCTCATACTAAGTGAAGTCGGTCAGAAAGAGAAAGGCAAATAGCATATGATATCACTTATATCAAATCTAATATACAGCACAAATGAACCTTTCCACAGAAAAGAAACTCATGGACATGGAGAACAGACTTGTGGTTGCCAAGGGGGAGGGAGTGGAATGGACTGGGACTCTGGGGTTAATAGAAGCAAACTACTGCATTTGAAGTGGGTAAGCAATGAGATCCTGCTATATAGCACAGGGAACTATATCTAGTCACTTGTGATGGAGCATGATGGAGGATAATGTGAGAAAAAGAGTGTATATATATATATGTGTGTGTGACTGGGCCATTTCACTTTACAGTAGAAAATTGACAGAACACTGTAAACCAACTATAATGGAAAAAATAAAAATCATTTAAAAAACTTAAAAGAAATAAAGTTAATCTTGAAAATTCCTTGGTGGCTCAGCAGGTTAAGGTTCTGGCATTGTCACTACTGTGGCTTGAGTCCCTGGTCCAGGAACTGCCACATGCAATGGGTTTGGCCAAAAATTAAAAATAAAAAATAAATAAAGTTAATCTCATTCAAAAAATAGCTTCGTAGGGGAGCAATATCAAGATAGTGGAGTACTAGGACCCTGAGCTCCCCTTCCCTCATGAACACATCAAAACTACAATTACATAGACAGCAACTCTCAGAACAACCTGAAGACTAGCAGAAGTCTCTTGTACAACCAAGGCTCTAGTGAAAGAACCACATGGAGTCTGGCAGGATTGGAGGAGAAGCAATCTAGTTGGATCTGAATCCCTAACAGGTGACCCAGAAGAGGAAGGGGATATCACAGGCCAAGGGATCCTGTCTGGTGAGTGGGGAGTTCAAGCCACATATCGCGTACTGTAGGCCTGGGTCCAACACCACGAAGATGATCACCTGTGGCTTACCAGAAAGCTGTAAGAAACTAAGACTCCACTCTTAAAGAGTGAGCACAGAGACCTGTTTGCTGCCAGTCCCAGTGCAGAGGCAACAGATTAAAAACTACCAGTTGCTATGGCTGGCCTTTCAGTACTGCCCCAACACACACCCTAGCCCACAAAGAGCTCCTGATCCAGTATCCTTTGCTCTGGCACTGATCCCCACTAAGGCACTTGGAGGGAATAAGGCCATTTGGGGCCCTGGTTTTGCCTCTGGCTAGGGAGGAATCTATCATTGCTGGCACATGTGTGCCTGCACACCTTAAGGAACAGAAACAACTCAATCATAGAGCTCCAAACCCTCTGGCCCCAATCCAGCCTCTAACCAAGGCATACACACTGGGGGAAAATGGAACCAGCTCAGAAGTGCATTCCCAAATCATCGGGCCCAAGTCACACTCCTAAACCAGGTTGAGACTTCCATCACACCAGGAGAAGCCCAAATCCTTCAAGGCTCCTGCTCCACACCCTTAGGTCTTAGGCCTGGCCCAATGGGGCACTAACTGCCATTGAATATAGAAGAAGACCCTGCCTACACATGGCCCTGGCTCTTGCCCCTCTAAATCCTGCCCTACTCCCCACCAAGGTAGCAGATGCTTAGGTAAGAAGCAACCCATGCTCATTTCAGACCTAGCTCTCCTACCAAAGCCTCTAGGCACATGCAGACTCAAATGGATGTTCCCACGAAGACATGCCTTCAAGATTAGGATAGGTAACTGTTTCACCTAGTTTCATAGAGACAGAGAAAGTTAAATGAAATGAGAAAATAAACATATTAAAACTTCTGGGAAAAAACCTTAATGAAACAAGGATAAATAATTTACCTGATAAAGAGTTCAAAGAAATAATAAGAATGCCAACTGAACATGGGAAAAGAATAGATGAACACAGTGAGAACTTCAACAATAACTAGAAAATATAAAAAAGACCAAGCTGGAGCTAAGGAATACAATAACTGAAATTGAAAAATACTCTAGAAGGAATTAGCACCAGATTAGATGATACAGAAGAATACAGAAATAATCTGGAAAATAGAATAGTGAAAGTCACCCAATCAGAAGAGCAAAAAGAAAAAAAATTTTTTTTAATGAGGATAGGAGTTCCTGTCATGGCTCAGTGGTTAACGAATCCAACTGGGAACCATGAGGTTGCGGGTTTGATTCCTGGCCTTGCTCAGTGGGTTAAGGATCCAGCGTTGCCATGAGCTGTGGTGTAGGTTGCAGACACAGCTCGGATCCCGCGTTGCTATGGCTGTGGCGAAGGCCGGCAGCTACAGCTCCGATTAGACCCCTAGCCTGGGAACCTCCATATGCCACGGGTGTGGCCCTAAGTAAGGCAAAAAGACAGAAAAAAAATTAGTATAGCTTAAGGGACTTCTGGAACAACATCAATCATACCACATTATAGAGGTCTCAGAAGGAAAAGAAATGGAAAAGGAGGTTAAAATGTATCTGATAAAATTGTGGTTGAAAACTTCTCTAACCTGAGGAAGAAAAAAGATATCTAGGTATAGGAAGCATAGAAAGTTCCAAACAAGATAAACTGAAAGAGACCCACACCAAGATATATTATAATTAAGATGGTAAAAGTTAAAGAGAGAACATTAAAGACAGCAAGAGAAAAACAAATAGTTACATGCAAGGAAACCCCCACAAGGCTAACTGCTGATTTTTTCAGCAAAATTTACAGGTCAGAAAGGAGTGACATGATAGACTTAAGTGTTGAAAGGGAAAAAACCTCCCACCTAGGGTACTCCACCTAGCAAGGTCATCACTTAGAACTGAAGGAGAGATAAAGAGTTTCCCAGATAAACAAAAACTAAGAGTTCTCTAATGCCAAAGCAACCTTACAAAAAATGTTAAAGGGTCTTCTTTAAGTGAAAAAAAGAAAGGCTACAAAAAGCAGGAGATAAACCTTACCGGTAAAGGGAAATATATACTAAAGGCATTAGATCAACCACTTAAATAAATAAACTTCATGCTAGTGAAGGTTAAAAGACAAAAATTATAAAATCACCCATAACTACAATAAACAGGGGATAGGCATAAAGATGTAAAATATGACATCAGGAGTTCCCTTCATGGCTCAGTAGTTAACGAATCCGACTAAGAATCATGAGGTTGTGGGTTCGATCCCTGGCCTTGCTCAGTGGGTTAAGGATCTGGCATTGCCATGAGCTGTGGTGAAGGTTGCAGTTGCTGCTCGGATCTCGCGTTGCTGTGGCTGTGGCGAAGGCCAGCAGCTACAGCTCCTGTTAGACCCCTAGCCTGGGAACCTCCATATGCCACAGGTGCGGCTCTACATAAAAAGGCAAAAAGACAAAAAAAATAATAAAATATGACATCAAAAACACAAAATATCAGTGGGAGTAAAAAATGTAGGTCATTTAGAATTTATTTTTTTCCCATTACTTAATGAATTCTATTACAATTATAGGTGTACAAAAATCATCACAACTCTATTTTTATAGCATTTCCATCCCAAACTAGATCATTTAGGATTTGAACTTATGACTATCAGTTTAAAAAAGTAAATCTAGTTATAGGTCAACATATATGAATTCTATGGTAACCAAAAATCAAATACCTACATACACAAAAATTAGATTTTAGATATTTAATTAGATATTTTAGATAATAAAATCAAACCACAAAGAGACTAAAGAAGAACAGAAACTACAAAAGAGAAAATCAGAGAAAGAGACTAAAGAAGAAGAACAGAAACTACAGAAAAGAAAATCATCAAACCACAAAGGAAGAGGCTAAAGAAAATCATGAAACCACAAAAGAGACTAAAGAAGAACAGAAACTACAACAATCAGAAAATAAGTAATGAATAACAAACTGCAAAAACAATGAGAAAATAAGTAACCAATATGTACATACCTATCAATAATTACTTTAAATGTTAATAGTCTAATCAAAAAACATAAAGTGGCTTATTGGATAAAAAAATTAGACCTGGTTTGTTTGCTACTTACCAAAAGACTCAATTCAAGTCTAAATTCAGAGCTAAAGGCACATATAGATCGAACGTGAGGAGATGGAAGAAAATAGTCCATGCAAGTGGAAATAAAAAAATCTGAAGTAGCAATACTCATATCAGTCAAAGACTCTAAAACAAATTTCTATAACAGAAGACAAAGAAGGGCATTATATAATGATAAAGGGATCAATACAAAAAGAACATATAACATTTGTTAATATATAAGCACTTAATATAAGAGCATCTAAATATATAAAGCAAATATTAATAGACATAAAAAGAGAAATTGACAGTAGTAGAGAAATAGTAGGAAACTTTAAAACTCCACTTATATCAATGGATAGATCATCCAGACAGAAAATCAATACTGAAACAATGCCCTTAAATGACACATAAGACAGTTAATTTAATTGGTATCTATAGGACATTCCATCTAAAAGCAGCAGAGTACACATTCTTTTCCAAGTGCACATGGAACATTCTCCAGGATAAATAACATGGTAGGCCACAAAACAAGCCTCAACAAATTTAAGATAATAAATTATATCAAGCATATTTTCTGACTACAATGATATGAAACTAGAAATCAGTTACAGGAAGGAAAGTGGATAAGAGACAAATACATGCTAAAAAAATAAAAAATGAAATTATAAAATATCTTGAGATAAATTAAAATAAAACAGCTTTCCAAAATACACGGGACACAGCAAAGCAGTTCTAAGAAGTTTATAGCAATACAGGCCTAGTGCAAGAAACAAGAAAACCCTCAAACAACTAAAACTATCATCTAAAGGAACTAGAAAAAGAAGAAAAAATAAAGCCCAAAGTCAGCAAACGATGGAAATATAAAGATCAGAGCAGAAACAAAATTGAGACAAAAAAAATAAGAGAAGACATATGAAACCAAGATAAACTTTTAGCCAAACTCAAGAAAAAAAAGAGGATCTGAATTAGTAAAATCAGAAATGAAAAAGGAGAAATAACCAATATCACAGAAATACAAATAAACAAGTACAATGATCATTTATATGCCAACAAATTGGACAACCCAGAAAAAATAGATTAATTCCTAGAAAAATAAAATCTTCCAAGACTGAATAAGGAAGTACTAGATAATCTGAACAGACTGATTACTAATATTGAAATTGAATCAGTAATAAAAAAGCTCCAAACAAACAAAAGTCCAGGACTGGATGGCCTCACAGGGGAATTCTATCAAACATATAAAGAAGAGTTAATACTTATCCTTCTCAAACTATTCCAAAGAATTGAAGAGGGGGGACTACTCCCAAATTCATTCTAACCATCATTACCCTGATACCAAAACCAGAAAAAGACAATACCAAACAAACAAACAAACAAAACAGACTAATATCCTTGATGAACATAGATTCAAAAATCATCAACAAAATATCAGTAAACTGAATTCAACAATATACTAAAATTAGGATCATACACAATGATTAAGTGGGATTTATCTGAGGGATGTGAGGATGGTTCAATATCCACAAATAAATTAATATGATGCACCACGTTAACAAAACAAAGGATAAAAATCACATGATCATCTCAATAGCTGTAAAAAAGCATTTGACAAAATTCAACATTTAGTCATGAACACTCAGTAAAGTTGGTATAGAGAGAACCTATTTCAATATAATAAAGGCCATTTGACAAACCACAGTTAATATCACATTTGATGGTGAAAAGTTGAAAGCTTTCTCTAAGATGAAGAACAAGGCAAAGATGCTCACTATCACCATTTGCATTCAATATAGTATTGGAAGTTCTAGACAAATCAATCAGACAAGAAAGAAAAATAAGTTATCCAAATTGGAAGAAAAAAGTTAAACTGTCACTATTTGCTGATAATGATGCTATATATAAAAACTTTAAAGTCTCCGTGCACACACACCTACATAGAACTAATAAATGAATTCAGTAAAGTTGCAAGATACAAGAATAGACAAAAATCTATATATTTCTATTCACTAATAATGAAATATCAGAAAGAAAAAGCAAGAAAACTATCCCATTCACAACTGAATCAAAATGAATAAAATACCTAGGAATAAACTTAACCAAGGAAGTGAAAGATCTATACTCTGAAAACTATAAAACAGTGATGAAGGAAATTGAAGATGATACAAACAAACAGTAAGATGTTCCATGCTCATGAATGGGGAGAATTAATATTGTTAAAATGTCCATTCTCTCAAAACAATTTACAGATTTAATGCAATACCTATGAAAATACCCATAACATTTTTTTACAGAACTAGAACAAATAATTGTAAAATGTGTATGGAACCACCAAAGACCACAAATAGCCAAAGCAATCTTGAGGACCAAGAACAAAGCCAAAGGTATCATGCTCCCTGACTTCAAACTATTCTACAAAGCTATAGTAATCAAAATGGTATGATACTGGCTGGCATAAAAACAGACATGGATCAATGGAAGACAATAAAAAAATCAGGAATAAACCCATGTGTATATGCTCAATCTATGACAAAGGCAAGAATACACAATGGGAAAAAGTCTTCTTCAGTAAGTGGTATTAGGAAAACTGATACCTGCTACATATAAAAGAATGAAATTAAAATATTTTTTCACACCATATACAAAAATAAACTCAGAATGGATTAAAGACCTAAATGTAAGTCTAGAAACCAGAGTTACCACTGTGGTGCAGTGGGTTAGGAATCTGACTGCAGCAGCTCAGATCACTGCAGAAGCATGGGTTCCATCCCTCCCAGGCAGCTGTGGCTCAGATTCAGTCCCTGGCCCAGGAACTTCCATATGCTGCAGGTGGAGCCATTAAAAAAAAAAAAAATAGACTTTTTTCTTAGCCTTGTTTTTTTGTTTTGTTTTGTTTTTTTAGGGCTCTATCCATGGCATATGGAAGTTCCCAGGCTAGGAGGCAAATTGGAGCTGTAACCTCCAACCTGTGCCACAGCCACACCTGCAACCTACACCACAGCTCACAGCAATGACAGATCCTTAACCCACTGAGCGAAGTCAGGGATTGAACCCATGTCCTCGTGGATATTAGTTGGATTTACCACTGAGCCACAACAGGAACTCCGTTAGCCATATATTTTTCACTTTCCCTTTTCAGGCAAGAGAAACGAAAACAAAAATAAAACAAGTGGCACCCCCAATTAAACTTAAAAACTTTTGCATAGCAAAGGAAACCATCATAAAACCAAACAGACAGCCTACTAAATGGGAGAAGATACTTGCAAAGGAAATGTCTGATCAGGGGTTAACATCCAAAGTACATAAAGAACTCGTACAACTCAGCATCAAAAACACCCTGACTGAAAAATTGACACAAGACCTGAATAGGTGTTTTTCCATAGAAGATCCAAAAGACACATGACAAGATGCTCAACATGGCTAATCATCAGGAAAAAGAAAATCAAAGTCACATGAAATATCACCTGAAACCTGTCAATGTTGCTATCATCAAAAAGACAAGTGTTGGTGAGGATGTGGAGAAAGGGAATCCTTGTGCACTGCTGATAGGAATGTAAATTGGTGCAGCCTCTATTGAAAATAGCATGAATTGTCCTCAAAAAACATAAAAATAGAACTATCATACGATTCAGCAGTTCCACTCCTGAGTATATATCTGAAGAAAATGAAAGCACTAATTCAAAAAGATATATGCACAGTAGTGTTCATAGCAGCATTATTTACAATGGCCAAGATATAGAAGCAACCTAAGTGTCCATCAACAGATGAATGAATAAAGAAAATATTATCTATATGTGTGTGTGTATATATATCTATATATATATATGTATATATGTGTGTGTATATATATCTATATATATATGTATATATGTGTGTATGTATATATATATATATATATGGTATTACACTTAGTGAAATAAATCAAACAGAGAAAAACAAATACTACATGTTTTCACTTACATGTGGAACCAAAAAAAATAAAATAAACGAATATAACAAAATAGAATATATATAACAAAACAGAACATATATAACAAAACAGACTCAGATAAAGAGTACAAACTAGTTGTGGTTCCCAGTAAGTAGAGGGGTGGGTGAAGGGGGAAGATAGGAGAAGGATATTAAGAGGTACAAACTACTAGATATAAAATAAGTAAGATGTAAGGATGTAATATATGGCACAAGGAATATAGCCAATACTTTATAACTTTAAAGAGAATATTATCTCATAAAAATATTTAATCGCTATGTTGTACTCCTGAAACTAAAATAATATTGTAGGTCAATTATTTTTCAATTTAAAAAAAAAAAAGCACCTTTGCAGAAATACCTAGAATAGTGTTTGACAAAATATCTGGCACCTTGACCCAGCCAAGATGACACACAAAATTAACCATCAGAAGGTGGAACTCATCCTTCTAGCAGGAAGAGCCCCACACGCTGACATATTGACCAAGGGAGGGATCCTGGGCCAATTCACATTATAAAAATCAATAAAGTATAATGACTTAATTTTATAGGTTTAAATATGCTACAATAATATATGTATATAATACTATACATTTTAAAAATTTTAGTCCTTTGAAGTTCTCATTTTTAGAAAAAGAATGTATTTGAGATATAATTGACATATCAACTTTAGGTGTACAATATGATTTGATATATTGTGTATGTTCTGAAATGATTACCGCAGTATACTTAGTTTACATCCATCAAACATAGTTATAAGAAATTTTTCTGGTAATAAAAAAGTTTAACATTTACTCTCTTAGCAATATTCAAACATACAATACATTATTGCTAACTGTAGTTATCACGCTGTACATTACATCCCTAGGACTTATTTATAACTGGAAGTTTGCACCCTTTGAGCACAAAATGTTTTTAAACACAAATAAAAGTTGTAATTTTACCTACCGTGGTTTTTTTTTTTTTCCTAAATGATGCAAGGATTTTTTAAAGCAGTACAGATATGAGTGGAAAAGGTGTATCTTAGTTTAAACAACCTGGTAAAAGAAAATCTTTGGTATTGATTTATATCATCATTCTAAGTGTTGTTTCTATTCGTTTATTTTATTCATCTTTTCTTGGCCACTGACTACATTTTACTTTCAAGTTGTTTAGAATCCAACCACTTAATCAAACAATGATCTGCAAAGTCGTTTAACTCATGCAAAATTAAATTCTCTATAAAATATAACTTCATCCTTTTATGACAGAAAATTCCCTGTTGTTTAAGTGTTTTATGCATTGTATTTCTTAAATAAAGATCTTCAGAAAAGTTGGAAATTCATATTTGGCCAGTGGATAATTTTATGCTCTCTATTTTGGGTAAGGAAGAATCTATTTAAATCCTCTAATAAGAGGAAATGCAGTTACTTCAGACAATTGAGTTTTAACAAACTCAGTTCCATTTTTTAAAAATTTTTATAATAGTTGATTTACAGTGTTCTGTCAATTTCTGCTATACAGCAAAGTGACCCAGTTATACGTATATATACATTCTTTTTCCTCATATTATCTTCCATCATGTTCCATCACAAGTGATTAGATACAGTTTCCTGTGCTATACAGCTTCATTGCTCCAAATCAGTTTCATTTTTATTAGGATTTCATTCTGAGAAATAGCTGGTATAATTACTTGCTTTGTCCTCCTTGGTTATTCAGTTTCACCTTTGTGTGTATAATAGTGAGGAAATGCTATAGCCTGGACAGTTTTGGTTTACATTTGGTCTCCTACAATTTCATTATATTAGTTTTGTTTGGCATCCAAACACTATGTAAGTCCCAGTTTATATTCCCCTTCAGCTGAATAATTACTAGTCACCACATTTCCATAGTCTCTGCCAACATTTTTTCCTTTTAGTGGTACTGGAAAGTAATTTTTGTTCTGATTGTGTTCGTTTGCCAAGGTCATTTATTACCAAGACTTGATAAAGGCTCTGATTGGGCCACATTTTCTTCAGCTGGTTCCACTCATACTGAAGACCTTGACCAGTTCATTTGGGTTTGTTTGTTTAAATTGAGTTGTTTTTTTCCCTTATTATGTGCTTTCATAACCTGGAAAGTTTTAGGGAATTATTTTTTTAATCAACTATGGGATCTTTTGAAAACCAGAAATGTAGGCAAAATAACTTCACTTGTTGAAAAGCAGCATAGAATAAATTAATAGCTCAGGCTGTAGACTCTTGGGTCAGATATATAGGTTTGAGTACCATCCCCACAACATACTAATCTCTCTATGCTCTTATTGCTTAGTCTTACAAATGGAGAAACTAATTGTTACCTAATTTAAAAGGTTGCTACACACAGTAAGTGCTGAGTGTTTGTTATGGAGTACTAGATACACTCTGTCATTGGAATAGTAGTTCAGTCAGTTAAACCACTTAGATATTTAGGAAACTCTGTAGTAGATTAGTTGAATTAGCCAATGCAGTGGTAGTCTCCATAGATATACTCCCTTAAATTCAATGAATATAATTTAGATGTATTAAATAAGCTTAGTGCTTCTCCTAGGGATAATATTAATATGAACTTACATGTTTCTAAGTTATTACTATAAAATGGCAACTCCATCTTAAAAATCATTAAATCCAAATTATCTTATTTCATCAATTTAAAGACACTTTTTTTCATATTTTAGTATCTCTTTATTAGGATGCATTTCATAATCTGGGATTGTAAATCACAATCACAGTCATCTAGGCCTTGCCTAAATATTTTAGAGCTCAGTCCTTTCCTAGCTTTCAAATTCCCATCATTGAGTTCAATGCCTGGTTAATACTATTTGTGTTGAGTTTAATTACCTTATCAAATGTCTATTAAAAGATTATAGTATAACTCAGCATTAAAACACAGTGGTTACTGTGTTTACAGGAAGGTATGCGAACAGAGCAGTTGAGTATACATTTGATTACAGAAGAAACAAATATTCATATTTGAAGGGATAATCACAATTCTGTTTTTGTTGCAAAGCAAAAATCAGGTGCTTTATCGGATATAAGAAAGGCTGAAATAAGTATAAAAAAGTTATAGATTGTTCCTGAAATACATGCCACTCTCTCTTGACAACTTCTAGTAAGGTTAGTGGTTTGTGGGGAGAAAAACCTACAAATTATACTGGAGAAATCTTTTTAAAAATGCTGTGTCCTCAAAACTTTTGATAAAATGTTGAACATTTTGTTTTGGGCAAAACTATGTGGAAAAACACAATATTCCACAGTATTTTGTGGAAAATAGATATCAATAACACTAAGCTGAAGGCTGAGCCATAAATATTGGACTCTGAACATAAAGAAGTTTAAAGAATACCTTCATTAATTTAGTGCATTAATATTTTCCTTTTCATACATAAGAAAGGTCTATGATTTTTAAAAATTATGGTGAGTGAAAAGGAGCTCTTTCGGTACATATAAAAGTGAGAAAATATAAATGATTAATAGGCATGGTATATAGCTTAATTGGCAGCATTGCTTTCTTTCTTTGTGATATATAAAATACCAAAAATTTAACTGATGGGATCTTGTATTTGATAAAGTATATTAAGCATCACTAACATTATAAGACAGTACTCCTCAAACTCTTTGTGGTAAATGGCCTAGTTGTTTTAATTTCTAGTCCATCACAGATAAATACTTTGTAAAGTACAAGAAAAATGAAATTAAAAGAACATGAAAATGTAATTCTTTAAATTGTTAGATACAGCAAATGTAAAATAACTTTGTCAAATTGCTCTAAATGTTTCCCAGTGCTGCCTCTTACTTTCTGAACTTATCTTGCCCCAGGCCAGTAGCAGTTCACAGACTAGTCCTGTTCAAGGCCCATGCTTTGAGCATTATTGATCATTTGTCACTGTAGAAATGACAATCATTGACTATCAAATATTCTCAGTGATGCCAGGTAGGGTTTAGAAAAAGATGAACCTTTGGTTTTTCTTTCTCAAACACATCAGTATCCTCTCTTAAATCTGATTGAACTTGACAGTTTATAAAACACTGTACCAATGAAATCTTCTAGTCAAATTAGCTGCATAAATTCAGGCTTTGATGTATATTTCTCTACTCCAAATACATACAGATTTGTAACAGAGACCCAAAAAAGCATAGCCCACCTCAAAAAAATCAGCATTTTCATTGGATGGGAATGCAAAACAAATAGCAGGGACAAAGCCAGAAACATCAATTGCAGCCAAGAGTTTATCCAAGGCTGAATAAATGGACCAATGCAAGAAGACAACAGATATACTCTCTCCACAAAGCCAGAAGCAGGAATGAGCCTCCCACAATGTTGAAAGGATGCAGACAGTAACAGCTTCTGACTCCAACTCTTCAAAAATTATGAGCTGAGAAAGCAAGGATGTAGACACCTTCTTTCAACCGCTGGTTCCTCAGTGTAACTGCAATATTCTCAGCTATCAAAGTGCTTTTAAGTGCTCAGCTCAAGTGAGCCTCTACTTCATGTGTATTATGCAGGGCAGTTGAAAGTGTATTATTACTCCTGTTTTACAAATGAAAAAACTAAGGCTCAGAGAGGTTACCTACGATCATACAGCATTCAAGCAAGTATAAGAATTAGAACTGAGACTCCTAGCCATGTAATATGCCCAACTTACCATGTATCTGAAAAACACCATTCGAGATATACAGTATAGTTGCAATAAGGTTTCAACAGGAGGGGAAGTGGATAAACTTTTGCCTCTTAACAATTTAGTATCTTGGTTCCCATTTGGTATTATCACTGTAAAGGGAAAGAGAATCATCAAGAAAGAAAGATCTTCATATTTTATTAGGTGGAGAGAGAACCAGCAGCAATATAATCTAAAGTCTAGACAGGACTTTTCAAAAGGTTGAGAAAATAACTGAAAAATATGTGCTTTCATATATCCTGAAATTTTCAAAATATTCCCAATTTCATATAACTTTTTTCCTTTAATATTGCTCAGCAGATTATGAGTAAATGTAATTTAATTGACTCATTATATAAATCAACTCACAAAGTAGGAGGAAGTCTTTGGTCAGATCTTTTTAATCAGTTTTTTTTTTTTTTAATTTTTAATTCAGAAGTCCTGCATTTGAGGGAGAGCTTATGAAACCAAAGTACCAACCAGATGGTTTGAGGGTCAGTTTTGAGCAAATACAGAAATTAGTACAGGAAACATAGTCAAAATATCAAACAGGGGAATCCTGTGAACTAAAGACACCCTTACTTTGCCCAGGGTCCTATCAAAATTCCCGCTGAACTAACTTTAGCCCTGGCATTTCCCTGCTGGCAATCAATAAAAGTTCTGGTCCTCTGGTCTCCCCTTCTCTAACCTCACCATTACCTTGTTTATCTAAGTAACACGCCACAGGAAAGGATATACCATTCTAAATTCCTTGAAATTATGTGGAGTTTCTTAGAACTTATAGAATATAGCATTATGCTTTTTAGTTTAAAAAGTAAATATATACTTATGTTTTTAAAATGTATTCTTATTCAGTTCTTCTTTCTTATTCTGAAAAGACATAAAACCATATCATACTGTCAAACTTTAGGTGTGTTTTAGAGTTCCCACCATGGCACAGTGGGTTAAATATTAGACTGCAAAGCTGCAGGTCACTGCAGAGGTACAGGTTCAATCTCAGCCCAGTACAGTGGGTTAAAAAGGATCTGACATTGTCACAGCTGTTGCTCTAGTGTGTTTACATGTGTACACTTATTGCATACATATGGCCTTACACATGACTTAGCATATAATTCCTTGTTTGCATTTTGAGGTTAAGAGATATTGTCTGATCATTTCAATGCATACAGTGGAAGAGTTGGAAATGAACACATCTTGATTTCTTATACCGTGGATAAGATACTAGAAATGCTTATTTCATCTTCTTAAAAAGCAGCCTGGAACATTGCCCTTAACCCTGAAGTCCATTAGAGAAAAGATTCCACACATATTACCTCACTTAAAAATTGTTCATGGGACAGTCTGTTTCTTTCAAGGTTAAAAGACAGGATAAATAATGAAAAGACTATTGAAATGTCTCAGTTTATATCTTAGCAATTAAGAGTATTCAAAAACAAACCATAAAAACCTTATGATTTACATGTTTAGCCAAATGCTTATAAATTGAGGAATTTTTTTCCTTTTTAATTTCTAAAATGGGAGTTCCTTACCTCATATGAAGAAGTATGAATATGTTTTGATTTTTCTCTTTGTTCTTCTGATTGTGTGGCTTTTCACAGAATCTTGGTGAGTGGAGCGCATTTTCAAATTCCATTTGGTAACTGTCCTTAAAGACAAGATTCTGAGTTAAAAATAAAGATTAGGCTAGTTATGACTCAGGCTTATACCCAAATAATGGCTGAAATCAATGTGTTTCTATCTAAATATCTAAATAATGCTTAAAATCCTCTCTACGTAAAAAAGAAATTGTAAATTGTCTGAACTTAGTGTTAGTCCTTTACTAATTCAAAATGATGTCTCCTTCTTGTGGAAATTATTCAGTTCCAAATACACTGTTAATTGCAATATGCAGATACTTATTTACAGCTTGGTAGTTGGCATATGCTTCTGAATCAGGACTCCTGCTGCTTTGAAAAACATGTAGCAGTCTCTGGCAGCTGACATTTATAGATATATCATTATCATAGATTGGAAACAGAAGCTCATAAAATCTTTTGTTAGACATTTTAACAGATTTTGTTTTTACTCAGAACCTCTAGACTACATCTAAGTGAAAGCCTCTGAATATCATATCAGGAGTTAGTGAGTAAAGGTATTTATTTAGTAAGCACTTATTAAGTACTTTGTATGCCAGACTGTTTTAGTGCTGGTGATAAGACATGCAGCCCAGGCATTCACCCTCATTTTCAACATAGAACCAGGGCCAGTGCCCTTGCTATACCAGGAATTAAGCCCTTAGTTGCTTGGTCATTGGGAGGTCTAGGGGAGTCCAGGAAAAGAATTGGGAAGGCAGGGGTTGGGGTGGTAGGCGTATGGATTATTTACTAAATTATCATTTTAACAACAGATATGGCTGCATGTCAATAGCTCTGGCTGTATTGGAGAACTAAAATGGTAAGCAAGCGCTAAGAGAAATTTACCCCTTTTCTAAACAAATCAATGACCTCACAAATTCATAGGAATTCTCATCGGTGTACCACAGTTCAAGCACTTTCTACCAGTTCAAGATACAGGAAAAAAGGAGAATAGGTTGAGAGCTGGGAGAACGAAATTGGCATTCTGGCTCTGTTCTTTAATATTGTATGACCTCAGGCAAATATTTAACATTTCTGAACTTCATTATTTTCTTTTATAAAATGGAACTAATAGCATTTACCCTACTACCTCTCAGGGCTGAAGTGTGGATCAAGTAACATAATATATACAAAAGAGCTTTGTAAGTGGTGAAACCCTCTGTAAAAGTTGGTTATTGTTACAATATTAATGTTGTAACCTGAGTTTCCCCCAGGCGTCCTCGGGCTGTGGAAGGCTTAATGACATAGGAATGACATTAATTTAAGCTGCAATAGATAGCCCTTGTTCCCGCCTGCGCACTTAGGATCTCAGCCCCTGGAAACATTCTCCTTAAGACTGAAGCAGAGCTCTAAATCCAGGTGCACCTTCACCCTTAGCTGTATGCACCCTTTGCTGGGCACCGTCTTGAAGGATCGCTGTTGCTTCTCCTGATTCAAATGAATACCTTCCTGTGACCCTGCAGTCACGTCACTGCTTCCACTCAGTGTCCCCTCAGCCACTGCACTGTCCCACCGGGCGCTACGGTTGGGCTCCACTTCCTGCTGGGAATTTCCAGTGGGGTCCACACAAAGGTAGAAGAACTACACTGGGTCTAAAGTAGTGCTTCTTAACCCCAGCTGTATGCTAACCTCTCCCGGGAAGATTTTTATTATTATTATTTTTGGTTTTTTTTTTCATTATTTTAAATTATAGTTGATTTACAGTATTGTGCCAATTTCTGCTTAGGGCATAGTGACCCAGTCATACATATATATAACATTCTTTTTCTCACACTATCTTCTATCATATTCTACCCCAAAATATGCCTAGTCCCTCCCACATCAAACTACCTGAAACAAAATCCCTGAAGTTAGAGCCCAGACATCAGTATTTCTAAAAACACAAATGATTCTGATGCAAGTGAGTGTTGCAGGGCTCCCTGTGGGTGGGTGATGCACCTGTCTCTCGCCTGCCACATTTTACCTGTGAGGCCACAAAAACTGTACTGCATGTGCCCCCTGCCATGGAGGGGCTCTCCAGATCTGTAGCAGAAACTGCCACATCACATTTCTCTTTATTTTTCCAGTCGGTAATGACTGCATTCATTCCTTTAGGTATGAGAAAGTGCTGTTTTATTTTTACCTCATATTGTCACCTTATTTTATTTGTATGATTTATACATGGCATGTAAGTCAATAAAGAAATATATATTTGAGCATACTCAAAATAATTTACCTAGGAGTGTGGAAACAAAATTTTGTTAAGACTGTTGTCTTTCCGGGACTTATGATATTTCCATAGTTTCTTAATGTAAAACTGGCAATTTTTCTAATCTGAAAAAATAAATCTAGAGCTCATTTATTAAACGATCTCATATGTGGGCTGTTAAAATTCATGAAAAAGTTGAATTTCTTAAATTCTAAAACTACTAGTGAAAGCCACGAGCTAAAAAGGGACATGTGGTGGTAGCGGGGGGTGGGGATAAAACTGGTCTCCTGATTCCAAGACCAAGTATCTTTTTAAAATATTTAAATATTACATATTTAAATGCTACATTTTAATATAAAATATATACTAAAAAATTTGCCTGAGAAATAATAATAACTTAAAAATTACAAAGAGAGACTTAGATGTTTTCCAATCTGGTGGTGAAATACCAGTACATATTTTAGCTAAGTGGAAGGCCTCAACCATAAGAGTTTTTCTTTCAGGATAATTTTGTAAACAGCACACTCCTTAATTAAGCAACAGCAAAATACTCATCTAAGTGACTCATCTCTACTACATTGCTAAGGGATTTAAAATAGCCTCTAATTACTAATACAAGTTCCCCGTAAATAGTTTTACAAACACAGACACACACACGCTCATACATACACATATCTCTTTTTCATTCTGTGCTGTGAATTACTTACTTGACTATACAAATATGGTCATTACAGCGAAGTTGTTATAGAAAGCCTAAGTGGTCTTGTTATAAAAACTTTGAATTTTATTGGAGGATGGAAAGAAACATCTCCTGTCCTAAAATTGAAACACCCCCGGGCTCCAACACAGGGCCTTTAGAAAGCAGCACTCAGCACTGAGATGGGGAAACTGCCCACTTAAGAACATGGAATCTACTTTCTTTAGGAAGGGATGACTGAAAGTTAATTCATTGTTTATGGCCCAGAAGTGCTCTACAACTTGAATCTACTTTGTGTTTCCTTAATGAGTCAGTGTTTTTTTTTAGTTCAAGATGTGGAGACCTGTTTGTTGGTAACTATTTGGAAACATTTAAAAAATTATATTAAAAAAATTATATTAAGGTTACCTTCAGACACTTCATTTATAAGAAGAATTCCAGCTGTTTTCTTCTAGCCTATTTTTCTAGAGAATACGTTTCTTCCATTAAATTCTATGTCACAAAGAAAATAATTTCTGTTAAGAATGTTCATTAATTTTATTTATCTAAACATCTACTCAAAGAAAGTTAGATGTCTAAACTCTTCAAGCAGCTCCTCATATTAGAATGTCAAGTTTCTTTCTAGATTTAACTAGTGGGTTAGGAATGTAAACTTGATTTGGGTTGCTAAAAAATATTCATTTTAGATCACTCCAATCTCATAATTTCATTCTAAAGTAAATTTTTTCCCCTCAGCCTATTTTCCCTGGTCATCATGGAAGCTGAACGTTTTGTTAAACACCTCCTGTTTAGGTATTATTTATAGGAGGTATTTTATTTCACATTATAATCACTGTGACCAACAAAGTCACTCCATAGCTCCTTCATTTATGCATTACTCTTTGATGAGAAATTATAGCAAAAGTAAAGCATCAAAGATTGTGTTTTAATTAGGTAGAGAATTCAGATTGAAATAGTCTATTACCTAATGAAGACCAGAGTAAATTTTTAAAAATTACTTACAGCAAATTCTATTTAATCTCTCCCTATTTTTAAATAGATGGGACTTTTCCAAGGGTTAGTCCTATGAAAACGAGTATTTGGTAAGTCTGTAAATTAATAGGAGAGTGATTTTTTTTTCTTTTTTAAAATTGAAGTGTGGTTTATGTATGATATTATATAAGTTACAGGTATAAAATATAGTGATTCACAGTTTTTAAACATTATACTCCATTTATAGTTATCATAAAATATTGCCTACCCTCCCTGTATTGTACAGTATATCTTTGTGGTTTATTTTATACCTAATACTTTGTATTTCTTACTCCCATACCCCAATAATGCTCCTCCCCCCTTCCTCTGTTCACTGATAAGCTTTAGTTTGTTCACTGTATCTGAGTCTATTTCTTTTTCGTTTTATCCAGTTGTTTGTTGTATTTTTTTGTTGTTGTTGTTGAATTTTTTAGATTCCTCTTGTAAGTGATATCATGCAATATTTGTCTCTCTCTGTCTGAGTTATTCACTTAGCATAACACACTCCATGTCTATCCGTGCTGTTGTGGAGTGATTTTTTTTTTTAAAGGTGAGCCTAGGAACTGTTAGTTTTCTTCGTTGACTGAATCTATTTCCCAAATTTCTTAACATTTAAGCAATAATATTAAGGGAAGTAGGCCTACTGGAAAGCACGGCTCAACTCAAACAAAAAGCATGAAATCAAACAAGTATTGCAAAGACATAATGATGTTCAATATTAAATGACCTTCAATAGTTAGTGACTGTGGCAAAAGTTCCAATAATGGGCTAAGATTTTTTTTGAAAAGATAAAAAAGAAAAAGCATCTTGCAACAGTTAAGTCTAAGGAATAGAGGAAAAAACAAAGCTTCATAAATAGCATCCTGTTATTCACTGGGCTAGTTTTGTGCAGAGAAAATTACTTTAAGCTATAATTTCATGTTTTCACGATTGCTTTCTTCACGTGGAGAACATATATACACATGATGCAATGTATAACCTTGAAACTCACAAAAGTGTATATGAAAAAAGAAGTTCTAGGGTAATAATTTATGAAGAGGAAAATTACCAAATTACACTTTATGCAATTGTAGAAGACATGCTGAATACCACTTATTAAATAAATAAGCAAGCTAAATTATATCCAGTGGTATAGTTCTCAAATTGTAGTTTTGGTTATCTAAATTGGTAACATAAAATATTGCCATTAATCAGAAATTGACAAATACAAAATAAAGACGATACTTTATCCATAATTTCACCAGATGAATGAATAACAAGAAAAAAATACACAAAATCAGGGATGATTTGGGCAACAAAGAAAAAACTGAAAAAAAATCCATAGCAATCTGCAGTTATTTGAAGGGTAATAACAACAAGTTACTTTTAAACATTGCTGTAAAGAATTTGATGTATTATGTTGGATTTAGCATCAAGCAGAAGAGAAAATGGAAATAATCTTTGCTGAGCATCTACTATATTCTGCTGTCTCAATTCACTCTCACAACAACTTCGAAAGCTAAGGACTCTTATCTCTATTTAACAGATAAAGAAAATAGGGCTTAGGGAGTTCTTGTCATGGCTCAGTGGTTAACAAACCCAACTAGGATCTGTGAGGTTGTGGGTTTGATTCCTGGCCTCGCTCAGTGGGTCAGGGATCCAGTGTTGCAGTGAACTGTGCGTCACAGATGTGACTCAGATCCCGAGTTGCTGTGGCTGTGGTGTAGGCTGGCAGCAGTAGCTCTGATTGGACCCCAAGCATGGGAACTTCTATATGCCAGGGGTGTGGCCCTAAAGAGCAAAAAAAAAAAAAATAGGGCTTAGATGAGCTAACAACTGGTATGAAATTTTTCATGGCTAGGAAGCAAGCAAGAGATTCAAATCCAGTCCAGTCTGCCCGACTCAAACATCATTTCTGGAGTTTCCTTTTGCATGTGAGAAAGCCCCATGCCAAAGATCCTCCACATGCTGAAGATCAAGAGAAGGAGGCCCAACGAATTGGGGTCTTAGACCGCTGTTTCCTCTTTAAGTAAAATAGTTCCACTTGTTAATTATTTTGTACTGGAGATCTGTGTGAGATTTTAGTAAAAACAAGCAAACAAAAAGGTTCCTAAAAAAAGTTAAAAAAGTCAACCAAACAATGTTGCTTTCTATCTTAGCTTTCAGAAGTTATGGACAGAAAAAACCTATGAGAGATGAAAATGTTTCCCTGCAGACATTAAAGCAAAAAATGGACAACTGTATTTTGAGAATAGAGTACAGTCCCTTTTCTCCTTTGATGTACAAGAATGTAAGACATTGTTCCTCAGATACTTTCTAGAATAAAGATGACAAATTTGGAGAACCCAAGTCCTTGGCCATCATGGCTATTCAATCACCACTGGGTCAAACCAGAGTCTTAGAAAATTTTTAAACAGAACACTCCCAGCAGTTCAACCAGTCAGTCAGGCACATGGACTATTTAATTTTATTATTTTTTTCCATTAAAAATTTTTTTTTTCCTGCTGTATAGCACAGGGAGGTATATCTAGTCACTTGTGATCGAACGTGATGGAGGATACTGTGAGAAAAAGAATACATTTATATGTATGACTGGGTCACTTAGCTGTACAGTAGAAATTGACAGAACACTGTAAATCAACTGTAATGGAAAAATTATATAAAATTTTTTTTACTTTTTCCTAGAATCAACATTTTTTTCAAAAAAAGCTTCAACTTGAATTTTCAAAATACAAACATCTCAGTTGTGCCACTGTAGTCGGTGAAGAAAATCATTAGACTGTACCATTTTGTCCTTCTTCATTTGCTGCCTGTAACCCATTATCCCACTCTTTTCCTTCTGCTTCCATACTTTCACTGGTCTCTACTGGGCCACTTAGCACATGGTAAATGGAAAAAGTAGAAGGAAGAAGCTTTCTTTAGCCTTCCTGTCATCTTTCCGATATATAACCCTTCTGGAATTACAAATCTTATAGGTTATTGCACTCTCATAAATGTAATCAGAACAGTGCTAGTGTGAGTGCCAGTGCCAAGAGCAATTTTCTTGATACCAGGGCATGATTTTATTCTGGAAGTAGAAATATTAGGAAAGGCATATGTTATGTCTCCATTACCATTTCACTTCCACTTTCTCCATGAAGAGGACATCTCAGGCATAAGGATCAAACTAACAGTGATAGAAATGTAAAGATTGAAGGAGAGAGGGGAAATATTTATGAAGTGTCAGGGTCAGAAATGTTGACAAATACTGTTCTCTCCTTTTGCAAGAAGATATAACACAGGTTGGATCATTAGAAACTGTGTCAGGTGAAAAGGAAGAATTTTAAAAGCTGAAGAAATTGGTATGGGTTAGAAACAGATTTTTTTTCCTTTCTACCTTTTAGGAGTGAGGTTTTGGTTGATGAAAATTTGTCTAAGATATTTTCAAGCTTTCAGGAGATTTATGGGCCTGTGAAGGTAGGTAGAAAGGAAGGTTGTGTGTGCTTTCAAACTATCTGTGGAAGGCCAGATGGAAACTCTGGATATTGATGAATGTGGCAATGGAGGCTACAAGCTTTTCTTCTCACTTATACAACACAGCTTATTATTAAGGGAAAAAAAAAAAGATAGATTCCAGGAGAATGTCTCCAGAAATAGAGAAGTACATCAGGCAGGAAAAACCACACTAAGCCACAGTAACAACAACAAAATCTTACTGGTTTAAAACAACAAAGATTTACTTTTTGTTCAATTTGCACATTCACCTACTCTGTTCAAAGTATTTGCTCGGGGAAGTATTTACTTCACACTCGGTGGTGGAGCTCCTACCACCTCAAATGTGTCAGAGAGAAAGGAGAGTTCTGAAAGTTTTCACATTAATTACTGAATGATTTTCCTCTAAATAGCACACATTACTGCTTCTCCAACATATTAACCAAAACCAATTGCATAGCCCCACTCAGTCACAATGGGGATGGGAAGTACAATCCCAAGTGCCCAAAACAGGAGACAACAGGAAGTACAGTGAACAGCACTAATAACTACCTCAAGGGGACATCCTCATGTCTCTCAAAAACCTGAGCAAGTCTAAAGGAGTCCTGGAGTTCCCTGGCGGACAAGAGGTTAAAGGATTTGGTGTTGTCACTGCTGTGGTTTGTGTCCCTGCTGTGGCACAGGTTTGATCCCGGGCCCGGTAACTTCCATATGCTGCAAGTGCAGCCATAAAAGAAAATAATAATAATAATTAATAAAATAATAAAAAATTAAAAATAAAGGAGTCTCATTACAGGCCAGAGGAAGAAGACTCCTAACATTTCTTCTGCTTGTTTGCGAGTGCATAAAATAAAAATTATATACAATATAGATAACCTTAATTTGAGGTTAGAGCCAGTTCCTGACTCTCTACTTCTGGAACATACTAATAGAGTTGATAATACTTGAAGCATTTAAGCCACCATGGAAAACAGTATGGAGTTTCCTTAAAAAACTAAAAATAAAGTTATCGTATGATCCAGGGAAACTTCTCCTGGGCACATATCCAGAAAAGATGAAAATTCTAATTTGAAAAGATATATGCACCCCAGTGTTCATAGAACTATTTACAATAGCCAAGACATGGAAGCAACCTAAGTGTCCATCAACAGAGGAGTGGATAATTAAGATTACTACATACACACACGTGCACACACGTGCATGCATGCACACGCCTGATGGAATATTACTTAGCTATTAAAAAGTAATGAAATAATGCCATTTGCAGTAACATGGATAGACCTAGAGATTATTGCATTAAGTGAAGTCAGTCAGACAGAGAAAGACAAATATTTTATGATATCACTTATTTGTGGAAACTGAAAAAAAGGATGAAAATGAACTTATTTACAAAACAGGAATGACTCAGGCAAAAAAAACAAACTTATGGCTACCAAAAGGGAAAGGGGGAGGAACGTATAAATTAGGAGTTTGGGATTAACACAAACACACTACTATATATAAAACAGATAAATAATAAGGACTTACTGTATAACGCAGGGAAGTATATTCAATATCTTGCAATAACCTGTAATAGAAAAGAATCTGAAATTGGATACATATGTATAACTCAGTCACTTTCCTGAACACCTGAAACTAACACAGTATTGTAAATCAACCATACTTCAATTAAAAAAAAATTTTGGAGCCCCTGGAAAATACACATATGCCACAGACATAAACTCTCATTAAAATGAACTGACTTGGGGGAAATCCATGCCAAATGAGTCAAAGTATATATTATGAAATACATTCAAATTAATTTAATATTACTATTTATAATAAATATAAGAACTAGTTAGAGTAGTTACATATCATTGGGAATAGATTGTTAAGGAGATTTATCCAAACGGAAAAATATAAAAAGAATGTATTAAAGGCTGTGCTCACACATTGGACGATAAATAAGTTACTACTTCATCTTTCAAAAAGCTAGAGATGTCAACTCTATTGTAACAGTTAGTCAAAGGAAAAACTAATACTAGGTCTTTATTCTTATGAATTAATATCAACACTATCTTTTCAAACCCTTAAGAAAATGACATTATTGTCATTATTCTAAAAGCCTTAATGGAAAATACTTCATACAAAACACCGAATAATCAGATTTAGTTCATATATGTAGACTTAAATAATTAGGAATATAACACATACCAAGCATCTGGCATATCATAGGGACTTCTAGACACACTGATGTCTACACCATCAAATTACTGATTTCATGGCAGTCCAACTTTTTCCTGAACCAGGAAAGGACTCAGCTTGGCAAGAAGTTTTATGATAAGTATGTGTTTGGATTATACTTCAAAGAGATAAAAACTAGCTTTCCTTTGAGGAGCAATGAAAACTGTTAATGCGTCTAAGTTCATAAAAGACACATTGGCTATAGTTATTCATTCTTGCTTTACTTTTAACTGTTGTTTTTCTACCATGAGAATAAAAAATTAGATAGCATGAGATACCATTTAGGGTTGTTTGGTTGCAAATAACATAAAACAACTCCAAATAACAAAAGAAGAAAAGGAATATATTGAAAGGATGGTAGGTAGTTTATGGAGCCAAAGAGAAGCCTGAGTTAGGCTTTAAAAAAATAACAGGAATTAGGGTGTCAGGAAGTAGAACAGGGTAAAGAGTTAATCAACCACTACAGGATGAGGAAACTCCGATCAGTTATTAAGGTTTTGCATCATTCTGCTCAACAGTCAGCATCCCAGAGGAGAGGCTAATTGGCCTTGTTTAACTCACAATTCCAAGATACTTTGATTGATTGTTCTATTAATCTTTCACACAGTAGGGGAAAGGTAATTTTCTTTAAAAAAAAAATTGGGGGCTATTTGCCTGTTGAATTAATGCATATAAAACAGTTATCTACTATACTAGGGTATATTCTTAAAAGCCTTAAAGTTAACAAAATACTTTTTGGAGGTGTTTACAAATTTCCTAAAAATTCTCTTTAAAACACTGAAATTTGAGTTCTCATCTCATCAGAATTTCACTGTATATACATACATGTATTATGCAACTATATATGCATACTTACCTGTGCATAATCCAAGATTTTTTAAAAAATAAAATATGAGGCCAGCAGGAAGCAATTAGCTCCATACTATAAAATCCTTCAGAATATTGGTGGTAGAAAGCAGGATCTAAATTACTTAAATTTAACTTACAGGTACAAAAGCATGAAAAAGATACCACACATTCCAGGACAGCAAATCGTATGATGGCACTGAAAATTAAGTTGTGTAGGGGGAAGAGGTGGGAAAGCAGATTTGTAGCAGAGAGACCAGATGATGAAGGATTTTGTATGCCTGGAGTTTGGAATTTTACCATGTAAGGCTATGATATACCAGTAAAGTTTTATTTAAGTACGACATGATATGATCAAATTTGTGTCTGTGTGTTTGGCATTTTTCCACTGGTATAAATGGATGGGATGGACTACAGGAACAAACCCCAGGAAGTAGGAAGCCTGGCTAGGCAACTGGCAATGATTTAGAACAACAAAAGTATAGGGACTGGCCTAAGACAACGGCAGTGGAGATAGAAAGAAGGGAACCGTATTAGCTAGTTTCCACTATAGAACAAAGCATCCCAAACTTAAAGGTGTGAAACAACAACCATTTATTTTACACATTGATTCTCAACTAAAGGGAGGGTGGTTTTGTCCCCCCCACCCCCACTGCCATCAGGGGACATTTGTCAGTGTCTGGAGATATTTTTGGTTATCACAATGAAGAGCAGTATTACTTGTCATCAATCGTCAAGTAGAGGCCAAGGATGCTGCTAAACATCCATCAGTGCACAGGACAGCCCCCCAAGAATCATCCAGTCCAAAATGTCAATGTACTCAGGTTGAGAAACCCTAATTAGCTTATGCTTCTGCAGTCCAGTTTGGTCTGAGCTTACCTGGGCTTCTGCTGATTTGAACCAGTCTCAGCTGACCTCAGCTGGCTGGTTCATGCACTTGCGGTCAGCTGGTTGGTTAGCTGAGAGCGGGCTGATCTAAGGTGACTCCACTGTGACAGCTCCTCTCTGATACCTGTCACTTCTTATCCTCCAGCAAGTTGACCAGGGATTGTTCATGTGATAGAGCAGGGCTACACAAAACAAAAGAGGAATGTGCAAGGCCTCTTGAGGCTCAGTCTCAGAGTCTCACTGTTGCCTCAGCCTCATTCTTTGAGTCAAAGCCAGTCACTAAGTCAACCCAGATTCAAGGGATAAAGAAATATACCGTGCATTTTGACATGAGGGCTATAAAGAATGTGGTAATTTTTGCATTCTACCACAGAAACAGACTCATGGAATAGCTAGGAGGTAGAATCAAAACAGCTAGTGGCTGCTGGTGAAAAGGAAAAGATACTGACATTAAAATTATATTGACCAGGGATCATGAATAGTTGAAACTTGTCTTTGGCTACCTACCTCTCCCCATTGTTTCCAGATAAAAATATATTCACAGAAAACCATACAAGATAAAAATGACCCCTTTTATTTTTTCTGAATGTTTTGACTCAAAAGTAAGCAAGTTCAGGAGTTCGCACTGTGGCCCAGTGGTAACAAGCCTGACTAGTATCCATGAGGATGTGGGTTTGATCCCTGGCCTCACTCAGTGGGTTAAGGATCTGGCATTGCCACAGGCTGTGGTACAGGTTGCAAACACGGCTCGGATCTGGCATTGCTGTGGCTATGGCATAGGCTGGCAGCTACAGCTCCAATTCAACCCCTAGACTGGGAACATCCATATGCCAAGGGTGTAGCCCTAAAAAGACAAAAATTTAAAAAAAAGAAAGGTAAACAAATTCAATCATAAAAATCTACACCGAAAGCAGAAGGAAAGACCTTCTCTGTCTAGTCCATTGAAAAATATAATGCTTTCTCCAATATGGATAAAGGACATACCTATGAAGAAGGAAGGGGCAAAGGAAAGAAAGAGAAGATGGGGGAAGGCATGGCAGTGGGAGGGAGAGGACAGGGAGGAGACATATAGTGAATGTAGTAGGGTGCCCTGAAGCCTTCACCAGGCTCATGAGGGGAAGAACACCTCCTGAAAAGACCTCACCCTTGCATACTCTCCCCTGAGGCAAGGTCACACAGAATGTTCCTGAATTGGTCACACAGATCAATTTCTGGCACTGTTTTTCCCTCAAAGGGAAAATTTTCATCTCAATTGGACATAGATATTTGGAAATTCTTCAGTCTAGTTGTTAATGGATGTTGTGTGTATGAAAACATTGCCCTTAGCGAGTGCGTGAAAGTGAGGGGAAGCAAGCCAAGAGCAGAATCTTGGAAAATATCAACATTTAAACAGAATGTAATGGAATTCCCTTCATGGCTCAGCAGTTAACAAACCCAGCTAGTATCCACGAGGCTTCACTCAGTGCGTTAAGAATCTGGCATTGCTGTGAGCTGTGGTGTAGGTCACAGACATGGCTCCTATACTGAGTTGTTTTAGCTGTGGCGTAGGCCAGCGGCCGTAGCTCTGATTCGACCCCTTGGCCTGGGAACCTCCATAGGCTGCAGGGGCAGCCATAAAAAGCAATAAAACAAAAATAAGCAAATAAATAAAATAAACAACAAGTAGAAAAAGAGCGGGTTGTGGAACAGGCTCAGTAGACTGGCTGGATGTATAAGTAGAAATCAAGAAGAAGCAGAGGAATATTTTAAAAAATCATAAAATTTAAAAAAATTTGGCTGTGGTCAATGTAATTGAATGCAGCTGAGAATATAAAGTAAGGATAAAGCCTGAAATGAGCATTGACTTGGGCAGCGGTGACCCAGTAGTTTAGGAGTAAATGAAAAGTGAGATTAAGATGGCAAGTAATGATTGTGTTTTATTGAATAGATATGGAGGAAGAAGAGAAATATATGGACACCTGTGATTAAAAGAGTTTTTTATTTAAAGAGATTTGGGTATATTTACATGCTGAGAAAAGGATTCACTAGAGTGGTTGAAGATAAGGAAATGAGCAACATGTTGGGAAAATCTCTCAAAAGATATAGGAGTTTCCGTCGTGGCTCAGCGGTTAACGAACCCAACTAGAGTCCATGAGGACACAGGTTCAATCCCTGGCCTTGCTCAGTGGGTTAAGGATCTGGTGTTGCCATGAGCTGTGGTGTAGGTCCCAGATATGGCTCAGATCTGGTGTTGCTGTGGTGTAGGCTGGAGGCTGTAGCTCCGATTAGACCCCTAGCCTGGGAACCTCCATATGCTGCAGGTGCGGCCCTAAAAAGACAAAAAGAGGGAAAAAAAGATATAGAATAAATGAGATGCAGAAGAGCATGTTGAGGAGTCTCTTTTAAAGGGAGAGGGGAGTAGAACCTATTAAGCAAAAGAGGTTAGGAGTTGGAGGTTTTCAGACTGGCTTCTCTTCCTCTGTCAAGCAGGGAACAGCCATCAGTTACTTGTTCAGAATGAGATGGGGAGGGGGGATGGGATGGTGTTAACTGGGGGCCAGAGAACAGTGGTAAATATAATATTAGACTCTACACATGCACTTTTCATTTTATAAAGATTGTGAGGCACTCAGAGTTTCAAACTAGTGATGACTAAAATATCTACAAAAGAATTAGAGATGATAGAAGATGATGTAGCAATGTTTATCCTCAAATATGGGGTATAAGTTAGGAAACATAAAAGAACAGCATTGAAATGCACTTATTCTATGTTTATTGAATAACCATGCCAGGTGCTCCAATGGATAAGGGGCCCTTCGTCACAGGCATTAAAGACCTTGAAATTTGGGAAGAGGGAAAACAAAGCGAATCATTGTAAGGACATTAACTGCAGTAGAGATGTACATGGTGCACTGGAAGTGGAGGAGAATATGCTTAGTTGATCAAGAAAGGAGGAAGGGAAGTTCCCTGGTGGCTTTAGCAGGTTAAGAATCCAGCTACTGTGGCTCTGGCTACAGCTGAGGCATGGGTTGATCCCTCGCCTGGGAACTTCCACATGCTGAACTCAAGGTTGGAGAAGAATTCTGAGAACAAGCAGCACTTAGAGAGTTGAAGAAGTTCGTTGAGAGGCTGAGGTGAGAGATCAGAAAGGGCTTCTGACAAATGGAAAAAATGTGCAGAGGTGGAAAGAGAGTATCAGGAAGAATCAAATCAAATAGTCAGGTCAGAAGCCCTAATCCCTTGACAGGTTACTTAAACCCGCTTTCCTGTTAAAGTTCCCAAACCTCTCACATGCATTCTAGATTTTTTTTAAAAAAAAAAAGGGGGACAGGAAAATCAGGGTTTGCCCCTCCTCCACTATTCTCAAAAATGAAGTTGTTGCTAATATTATACCCCACCCCCAAATTCTTGTTACATAATCCAAGGAATGTATTTCCACAGAGGAGGTATAGATTCATCCTTGCTTTGGATTTAACTACTTATGTAAGCATTTGCAGTCTAGATGCAAAGTCTTTATAACAGAGACCTGAGGAGAGAGAAAAGGGAAGCAGAATGGAAAGGAGTGTCTCTCAGAATCTCTCCTCAAATCATGTGTCACATCATTTACTCTACTTGTACTTTAACATTGGTCCTGAATAACTGAAAAGGTTACTGCATTGTGTCTTGAATTTTTAAAAGTAATACAAAGTAAAATACATGCACTGCATTAATTCAGGTGCAGTCTTGGACAAATTGCTTTGAACAATTTCAGCCACTAAACAGGGTTAACTGGAACATTCTCCGTCCTCCATGAAAGGAACCTCTGGGGAACCTGGTGAATTTGGAATTTTAAAAATGATTAAAATATGTGTATAAGTGATAGAACAAGAAATATGGTTAGTTAAAAATTAGTTTTAAAATGTTGAGTTCAACTTAAAGTGCTGTTATTCTAATCTTTCTATTAAAAGATAAAACATGAGAAAATATATGCTTTTCTAATTTTGGTTTATGCATAAGAATGTATTTTTTTTAAGAACACAAACACTACTCTAATTCTGAAAAATACCAAGCTTTGAAATCCACTTGATTAAAAATGAAGTTTTTGAGGGGACTTCCTAAGAATTCAAGGAAGGAGAGATAAATGAATTTTTAAGTAATTATAAAACATATTTCGTAATGCCCCTTACCTGTGTTTTTCATAGCTAGCAGCAGACAATGCTGGCTTTGCTGTTAGTTCCACTTAGAAATATGTGGACAGACTTGAGCAGGATTTTAAAATCTAGAATCACATTTTTCTCAAAATGAAAGAGAAGTCTGAATACCTCAGGTAGTTTATAGTGATAGTAAATGAATTTCATTACATTTCTTTTGGTTTTTTTGTTGTTGTTGTTTTTTGTTTTTTTTATAACTAAAGCCCCAGAGGTACTGAGGATCTAAAAAGGAATAGCAGGCCCTGGCATGATGGTGGTGCTCAATCCACGGGCACACCTGAATCATTTGTTGTCTTAAAATACCAGAATCTCTCTCCTTTTCCCAATCTCTGTCTCCCTCCCAACCCCCTCTCACTTACACACATACTTCTGGTTTTTAAGCCCACATTGAATTGAATCCTTATTTTATTTATTTATTTATTTATTTATTTATTTATTTTATTTTATTTATTTATTTATTGTCCTTTCAGGACTGTACCCGCAGCGTATAGAAGTTCCCAGGCTAGGGGCTGAATCAGAGCTGCAGCTGCTGGCCTTATGCCACAGCAGCAGATCTAAACCAGGTCTGCAACCTACACCACAGCTCGCAGGATCGGTGGATCCTTAACCCACTGAGCAAGACCAGGGGTCAAATCCGCATCCTTATGGATACTAGTCAGGTTCATTTCTACTGAGCCACAGTGGAAACTCCCGAATCCCTTTGTATTTTTAAGTGTTAATATTATTAAATTATTCTCAGTTAATATTATTAAATAGGTAACATTTCTAGATAGCCCTGAGCCCTCATCTGGAAGGATAAATCAAGATGACTAAATTGACTATTTTTCCTTATCACTGAACAGCTCCATTAAAAAGAAAAAACTGCATAGGACACACACATAAATTTTTTAAAGACATATAAAAAATAGACACGCTTGATAAGGAGAATGCTTTCTTGGCACAGATCTCAATTTCCGTGACAAAGGGTTTGACTGTATGAAAATCTCCATTAATACAGACCTTACTAAGTTGAAATTTGTGATCACTTAGGAGAAAATTAAGCCAAAGTATATCTGGTTGTGTAAAAGTATTAAAAAGTTGTATTTCTGGGCATACAAATTGTTTTTAGACATGTTCATCTATGGGAATGCATAAAATGATAAGAAGCCTTTAGCGAGTGTTGCCCTAACAACCACGTCCATTCTCCCACCTGGCTACCTTCCCACTCACTCACTCCAATGTCCTTAGGCTGGGCAGGATCCATCATGGGCCTTCTTCCCTTTGCAGGAGACAGAGTGACTCTCCCCAGGTACAAAGAGATGCCACCCCCAAGGAAAGTGAACTCTCTAGCTATGTTAGTTGTATTCTTCAAACCAAAATTTGTGACACACAGTCTGAAAAAGAGACCTGGGTACAATAGATAGGATGCTTGGATCTAGGAGTTCCCACTGTGGCTCAGTCGAAACGAATCCGTCGAGGAACCATGAGGTTGAGGGTTCAATCCCTGGCCTTGCTCAGTGGGTTAAGGATCTGGCGTTGCCATGAGCTGTGGTGTAGGTTGCAGACGCGGCTCAGATCCTGCATTACTGTGGCTGTGGTGTAGGCTGGTAGCAGTAGTGTCAATTAGACCCCTAGCCTGGGAACCTCTACATGCCGCGGGTGAGGCCCGAAAATGACAAAAGACAAAAAAAAAGAAAAAAAGAATGCTTGGATCTAGAGCTCGTTCAGAAAAAATGAGGTAGTATTTGCAATATTGAGAAGAGAACAAGTTTAATCCTCAGATTCTTCTATATTTGTGTGAAATATCTCACAAAACTTCTTATCTCCTCCAGGTCTAATTGATTCCATTCTCATCAAACTTCTCATTCAGCTTTTTAGGTTTTATTAATACTAATCAGAGGATCCTCATATTTCAGATATAAGTGGTTTGATCTCCTGTAAATGTAATCTTAATGATGGGTTACAAATCTATCTCTTTTTTTTTTCTTATAACAATGAATTTTATTTCAGTTATAGGTGTACAAAGATCATCACAAGTCAATGTGATAGATTTTGTGTCCCAAACCCACAGTGCAATCCCCACCCCCCAGAGTGTCTTATTTGAAAAACCAAGGTTTTCCAAAATCTGTGAGTCATTGTCTGTTCTTCAAAGAAGCTCATTGTGTCTCTTTAGTTTCCACATGTAAGCGGTAGCATTGGGTGTTGCTGTCTAATTGTCTGACTGGTTTCACTTTGCATGATAATTTCTAGGTCCATCCATGTTGCTATAAATGTTATTTCCTTCCTTTTGATGGCTGAGTAATATTCCATTGTGTGTATGTACCATATCTTCCCTATCCACTCCTCTGTCGATGGGCATTAAGGTTGTTTCCATGACCTGGCTTCTTCCCTCTCTAGCTGCTTTAGATATAAAGTTAGGTTGTTTATGTGTTTCTTGTTTCCTGAGGTAGGCTTGTTTTGCTATAAACTTTCCTCTTAGAACTGCTTTTGCTGCATCCCAGAGGTTTTGGAGTGTCATATCTTTGTTGTCATTTGCTTCGAGGTATTTTTTTAATTTCCTCTTTGATTTCTTCAGTGATCCATTGGTTGTTTAGTAGCGTGTTGTTTAGTCTCCACGTATTTGTATTTTTTGCCATTTTTTTTCTTCTTCTTGATTTCCAGTCATATAGCATTGTGGTAAGAGAAGATGCTTGATATGATTTCAATTTTCTTAAAGTTACTGAGGCTTGATTTGTAGCCCAGGAAGTGATCAATCTTAGAGAATGTTCCGTGCACACTTGAGAAGAATGTGTATTCTGTAGCTTTTGGATGGATTGTCCTATAAATATCTCTTAAGTCCATCTGATCTAATGCTTCATTCAGGGCCTGTGTTTCCCTATTGATTTTCTGTCTGGATGACCTGTCCATTGCTGTAAGTGGGGTGTTAAATTCCCCCACTATGATTATGTTATTCTTGATTTCTCCTTTTCAGGTTGTTAGCAGTTGCCTTATATATTGTGGTGATCCTATGTTGGGTGCATAGATATTTAAAATTATTATATCTTCTTCTTGGATTGATCCTTTGATCATTATGTAGTGCGCTTCCTTGTCTCTTAAAATGTTCTTCATCTTAAAGTCTTATTTTGTCTGCTAGGAGTATTGCTACTCCAGCTTTCTTTTGATGCCTGTTTGCATGGAATATTTTCTTTCATCCTCTCACTTTCAATTTGTATGTGTCTCTAGAAGTGAAGTGGGTCTCTTGAAGACAGCATATATATGGGTCTTGTTTTTGCATCCATTCGGCTAGTCTATGTCTTTTGGTTGGGGTATTCAGTCCATTAACCTTAAAGGTAATTACTGATATGTATGTTCTTATTGCCATTGTATTAACTGTTTGGGGTTTTTGTTGCTCTTTTTTTTTTTACCCTGAAGTTTTGATATAGGAGTCTATATACAAATGAGATTGTTTTAAGTTGTTCGTTTCTTAATTGTACATGCATCTCGAGTGACCTGCATTTGTGCTCTCGTCTCACGATTTCTGATTTTGGTAGCATAATTGTGCATGGATGATTTAGTATCTTTACTGTATATATGCCTTTCCTGGTGAGCCTTGTCATTTGTGGTGTTTTTGTTTCTGGTTGTGGCCTTTTCTTTTCTGACTAGGGAAGTTCCTTTAAGATTTGTTGTAAAGGAGTTCCCTTTGTGGCTCAGTGGTTAACGAATCCAACTAAGAACCATGAGGTTGCGGGTTTGATCCCTGGCCTTGCTCAATGGATTAAGGATCCACCATTTCCATGAGCTGTGGTGTAGGTTGCAGATGCAGCTCAAATCCCACATTGCTATGGCTGTGGCAAAGGCCGGCAGCTATAGCTCCTGTTAGAACCCTAGCCTGGGAACCTCCATATGCTGTGGGTGCGGCTCCAGATAAAGGCAAAAGGACAAAAAAAGAAAAAAAAAAGATTTGCTGTAAAGCTGGTTTAGTGTTGCAGAAATCTCTTAGCTTTTGCTTATCTGTAAAGGTTTTGGTCTCTCCTTCAAATCTGAATGAGAACCTTGCAGGGTAAAGCGATCTTGCCACTCCCTTCTGGCCTGCAGAGTTTCAGCTGAAAAATCTGCTGATAAACTTATTGCGGTTCCCTTGTATGTCATTTGTTTCTTTTCCCTAGCTGCTTTCAATATTTTCTCTTTGTCTTTAATTTTGATCATTTTGACTAATATGTGTCTCGGGATGTTCCTCCTTGGGTTTATTTTATATGGTACTCGTTGTGCTTCCTGGATTTGACTGAGTGGTTCCTTTCCCATATTCGGAAAGTTTTTGGCTGTTATCTCTTCGAATAATTTTTCTGTCCCCTTCTCTCTCTCTTCTCCCTCTGGCACCCCTACAATATGGATGTTGGTGTGTTTAACATTATCCCAGAGTTCTCTGAGACTCAGCTCATTTCCTTTCAATCTTTTATCTCTTTTCTCTTCTGCATTAGTGATTTCTACTAATCTGTCCTCCACCTCGCTGACTCATTCTTCTGCCTCCTGTATTCTACTGTTAGCTGCTTCTAAGGAATTTTTTATTTCAGTTATTGTATTTTGCATCTCTTCTTGTTTAATTTTTACAGCTTGTATTTCTCTGCTCAGTGTTTCCTGTAAATGATCAGTCTTTGCCTCCAGTTTATTTCCAATGCCTTGCATCATCTTCAGCATCAACAGTCTGAAGTCTCTTTCTGGGAGGCTGATAATCTCCTCATCACTGAGCTGTTTTTCTGGGCTTTTCTCTTTCTCCTTTATCTGAGTTAGAGTTTTCTGTCTTTTCACTTTTGTAGGTTTTTGGTGTCGTGACCTTTTTGCCAACAATAGAGTTATAGCCTCTCTTAGTTCTGGCATTTGCCTCCCCTGTGACTAAAGTTGGTATGGAGGGGGCTTACTGTAGACTTCCCAATGGGAGGGACTGATGCCTGCTCACTGGTAGGTGGGGTTGATTCCTATCCCTCTGATGGGTGGGGCTTTGTCTCTGGATGAGATTAGAGGCTGGCTGTGTGCCTGAGGGGTCTTTAGTCAGCCTGTTTACTGATGGGTGGGGCTGAGATCCCACCTGGATTATTGTTTGGCCTGGGGCTTCTCAGTGCTGATGGGAGGGACCAGATTTTCCAGAAATGGCCACCTCCAGAGAAATGCAGGCTGATGAATGTTCCTGAAAGCTTCGCCTCCAATGTCCTTCCTCCACTAGAAGCCACAGTCACCCCTGTTTTCCCAGGAAATCCTCCAGGAATTGCAGTCAGGTTCCACTCAGATTCCTATGGAGACTGCTTTGCCCTGGGACCCAGTGCACGTGAAAGTCCATGTGTGCCTTTCAAGAATGGGGTCTCTGTTTCCCCCAGTCCTGTGGAGCTCCTGCATACAAGCCACGCTGACCTTCAATGCCAGATGCTCTGGGGGCTCTTTCTCCCTGTGCCCGATCCCCAGGTGTGGGGTTTTGACGTGGGGCTCAGAACTCTCAGTCCTGTAGCTGAGTCTCTGTGATGCAGTTACTTTCCAGTCTGTGGGGCTTCCCACCTGGGAGGTATGGGATTGCTTCTATCGTGTAATTGCCCCTCCTGCCTCTTGATGTGGTCTCCTCTTTGTCTTCTGGAGTAGAATATCTTTTTGGAAGTTTCCAGTCCATTTGGTTGAAGGCTGCTGGGCATTTGGTTGTAGTTTTGTTGTTTTTTGGGAGAGAAGTTGAGCTCCAATCCTTCTATTCCGCCATCTTAATCCAATCTACAAATCTAACTCTTGAGAGTTTTATTAGTGCTGAATCACAGTGTCAGAGGAGAAAAAGCCTCAGATAATTCCTAAGGTTCTCAACTCTGAGAATCTGTGGTTCTGGGATCCAGTACCCCAGAACATCATAACCCTAGTATGAACTGGTGTAAACTAGCATGGGAGGTGTAGGACAGAGGAATGGATCCTGGAATTGGATGCCTGAAGTCTGAAGTCCTACTTTGTCTGGAGACTTAGAAGTAGAGGCTTGTCCTTCCTAATCCAAAATACTGAGCTCAAAATGTTTGATATGGGGGTAATTGCCCCATTCTTGACCACCAGCTTCTAGAAAGGCCACACCCTATTCCTAGAACACTATCACCATCACCAGATTATCAGAGTATCTCCTTCTCTCCCTTTCACAGTCCTCAGAATCCACTCCCACCATATTACCTCTCCTAAGCAGTGGGAGAGTAAGTAGCCTACTTGTTCTGGGCTTTGTATTTTTGGTAAATTACTTATCTATTCTAAACTTCAATTTCTGCTTCTATATGGTTTCGGTACCAATGACCAAAAATGTTCCATGCCCAGTTTCTCTTTGTCGACATGTAGTTAAAAATCTATCAAACTACCATCCTGAGAAGAAAAATGGAGCAGGAGGAATCAGGCTCCCTGACTTCAGATTATACTACAAAGCTACAGTCATCAAAACCATATGGCACTGGCACAAGGACTGAAATGTAAATCAGTGGAACAGGATAGAGATATAAGACCAGATACCATAAAACTCTTAGAGGAAAACATAGGCCAAACAGTCTCCGACATAAGCCAAAGCAGTATCTTCTAATTCAGCTCCTAGAGTAATGACAATAAAAAGAAAAATAAACAAATGGGACTTAATTAAACTTAAAAGTTTCTGCACAGCTAAGGAAACCCTAAACAAAATGAAAAGATAACCCACAGAGTGTGAGAAAATATTTGCAAATGAAGTAACTGACAAGGGATTGATCTCCAAGATTTAGAAACACCTTCTGCAGCTCAATACCAAAAAAAAAAAAACATCAAAAACTGGGCAGAAGATCTAAACAGACAGTTCTCCAAACAAGACATACGTATGGCCAAAAAAAAACATGAACAGATATTCAACATCACTAATTACTAGAAAAATGCAAAGCAAAACCATAGTGAGGTACCATCTTACACCAGCCAGAATGGCTATCATCAAAGTCTACAAACAGTAAGTGCTGGAGATGGTGTGGAGAAAAGGGAACCCTATTACACTGTTGGTGGGAATGTAAATTGGTGCAACTACTGTGGAAAACAGTATAGAGATTCCTCAGAAAACTAAAAATGGAATTATCATTTGATCCAGCAATCCCTCTCCTGAGCATCTATCCAGAGAAAACTGTGACTCAAAGAGGTACATGTACTCCAGTGTTCATTGCAGCACTATATACAATAGCCAAGACATGGCAACAACCTAAATGTCCATCAACAGAAGAGTGGATAAAGAAGATGTGGTACATATACACAATGGAATATTACTCAGCCATTAAAAGGAAAGAAATAACAACATTTACAGCAACATGGATGAACCTAGAAATTATGTTAAGTGAAGTCAGTCAGATAGTTGGACATCAACATCAAATGCTGTCACTTGCACATGGAATCTGAAAAAAGGATACAATGAACTTTGCAGAACAGATACTGACTCACAGACTTTGAAAAACTTATGATTTCCCAGTGAGACAGGTTGGGGGGGTGGAATGTGCTGGGGGTTTGAAATGGAAATGCTGTAAAATTTGGTTGTGATGATTGTTGTACAACTGTAAATGTAATAAAATTCATTGAGTACTAAAAAAAAAAAAAACCTTAAAAAATCTGTCAAACTAGGCTTCAGCAAAATTTGGAGGTGGAACAAATGGGTCAATTTGATTGTTTCCTGGGTGAGATGACCATGGGACAGGTTATATTAAAAGAGTTGGCATTAGTTTCAAAGCATTCATTAACATTTGACAGAGAAACTGGGAAAGAATGGTTGAAGTCCATACATTTCTCTAATTACCTTTATGTTTTAATCAGGAAACCCCCAAATTGTCAACAAAATGTGCCATACATTGTATAGAACCTTGATGCTCAAAATTGCACAGATTGCTTGCAGTATCACCATCACTTGGGAGCCTGTCAAAATGCAGAATCTTGAGTTGCTACTGGACTTGAATCTGTATTTTAAAAAGACCCCTAGGTGATTCATATGTGACTTGAATTTTGTAAAAGACTTGTCAAGAGCAGCCATCCTCAAAGTATGTTTTCCAGACCAAGAGCACCAGCATCGCCTGAGAAGTTGTTAGAAATACCGAGCCATGGCCCCACTCTAGGCTTACTGAGTCTAAAATTTGAGGATGCATCCCAGTAAACTGTTTTCACAAGCTCTCCAGGTAATTATGATGTATACTCAAGTTTGAGAATTTCTGCCTCTGGCTTTTTTCAATTTATATTCAAGAAGAGCTAGCTTTTACCAAAAACTATTTTAAGTCTAAATTTTTTAAGTGACTAAAGGAAACGTGTCTGTCTGGACAATTTTTTAAATATGTTCAAAGCCCACTAGTATTTTCCAGAGATATACCCTTACGATTTTATTTAAGCACTAGTCAGAATTGATGAATGTTTATACTGAATACCACTTGCTAACTCATCTGGCATCTGGCAAAGCCATATCACGTTGATATGATAGATGATCTTGTGTCTTTGGAATGAGAAAACTTCCACATGGAGGCACAGTAATTATTCCTGAAGGAATGAACGTAATGTAAACTGTCATCATGGATAAGTTTTGTGGGCAAAGGATGCCCATGGGAAAAGGCATCATTTTAAACCTCTGTTCTCAGCAACTGTGCTCTTTGGCCTTGCTCATGCCCAAAACCATTGTCAGAGCTGCTTAGACACTTCCACCCTGTGGCTTTGGGCTTCATTTATTAGGTGATGGAATATTTCACACTCCTTCTCCCTAAGGCATTTGAAATATTTTCTACTTTGAAACTTTTTTTTCCTTTAAAAGCAAGGTAGCTACTGATGGCCAAAAGCCAGAATGGGCTCAACCAATACACTAGTATCTTCTACAAATGTAGCTTTACCCAGATGAAATTTTTTTTTAGAATTTTATGATGAATGTTAACATGCGTGTAGTAATTTTCTAAGTTAACCAATCCAACAATTTTATTTATAGAAATGCCTACTAAAGTATATTAACAAATGAAGAAATAGACATATGTACAAGAAAATGCATTGCCAGGTAGGTTGTTGGAAACAAGTAAAATGTCCTTTAGGAGAGCACAGTTACATGGGTACCAACCTGAGCACATTACCCCAAGGAAACCCCCTGTGTGTGCCAGGCTTTAACTTTTAGTTTCCGATTATGAGCAGAACCAGTATATTGATTTGCTCAGGCTACCATTAACAAAATACCACAGACCAGAAAGCTAAAACAGTAGACGTTTGTTTTCTCCCAGTTCTGGAAGCTGGAGGTCAAGATCAAGGTGCAACATGTTTGGTTTCTTCTGAGGCTTGTCTCCTTGACTTGCAGATGGCAAGACTTCTTGCTGTGTCCTCATGTGGCCTTTCCTCTGTACATGTGTTAAAAGAAAGAGCAAGCTCTGGTGTCTCTTTCTCTTCTATAAGGACTTCAGTCAATGAGATTAGAATCTCACTCAAATAGTCTCATTTTAACCTAATCACCTCTTCATTCAATGAGATTAGAATCTCACTCAAATAGTCTCATTTTAACCTAATCACCTCTTCAAAGACCTTATCTCCAAGTACAGTAACATTCTGAGGTCCTGTGGTGGGAGGAGGGGTTTGGGACTTCAGCATGTAAATTTTCTTTTCTTTCTTTTTTTCTTTTTTGTCTTTTTGCCTTATCTGGGGCCGCACCCGCGGCATATGGAGGTTCCCAGGCTAGGGGTCTAACAGGAGCTGTAGCTGCTGGCCTTCACCACAGCCACAGCAACATGGGATCCGAGCCGCATCTGCAACCTACACCACAGCTCATGGCAATGCCAGATCCTTAACCCACTGAGCAAGGCCAGGGATTGAACCCGAAAGTTCATGGTTCCTAGTTGGATTTGTTAAACACTGAGCAACAGCGGGAACTCCCAGCATGTACATTTTCAAGAGGCCATCATTCAGCCCATAATGACCAGCAGGTTTCAGAGAATAGCTGAGTCCTACAGGATTATTTACTGAACATTCAGAAGTATTTTAATATTTTCAAAATTGATCCAGCTATACCAGGAAGTAGTGGCTGATTATTTATCATAAAGCATGGACTCTGTAAGGATTTTAAAAACATGTTCTGAAAAATTTTTGAAGATTAGAGGAGCCAGGCATTCCCGTTGTTGCTCAGCAGTAACAAATCTGACTAGTATCCATGTGGGTGCAGGTTCAATCCCTGGTCTAGCTCAGTGGGTTAAGGATCTAGTGTTGCTGTAGCTGTGGTGTAGACTGGCAGCTTCAGCTCCTGATCTACCCCTAGCCTGGGAACTTCCATATGCTGCAGTTGCAGCCCTAAAAAGAAAAAAATAAAAAAAAAGAGATTAGAGGATCCTCTTCAGGGACCTTCAGGGTTGAAGATTGAGGCTAAGTGGATGGAATTTCTGAAATTTAGTCATTTTACATCTAGTAGACAAAATATTATACCATGTGGTTTAGAATCAGGCAGAATATGCTTTTATGCATCTCACCTGTAAAATCAATGTGATAATGGCACCTATCTCTAAGACTGTTGTTGTAAGCAATAAGATAATGATTTTAAATGCTCATGGAATTCCCTGGTGGCTCAGTTGGTTAAGGATCCAGTGTGGTTAAGTGTACAATAAACAAGACATTATCATGTCTTTGTATAAAGCTTGCTTTCGAAGAAGCACACACACACACACACACACACACACACCAAAAAGTTCTTTGAAACCACTCCACTAAATCATCTCTAAAGTCATGCTTAGCTCTGAAACTCTGTGACTCTAATTGTTAGTTGCAATGATTCACAATAAAAGGAATGAAATTTTAAATACTTTCTGTTTTTTTGTTTTGGGGTTTTGCTTTATTTATTTATTTATTTATTTATTTATTTATTTATTTATTTTTGCTTTTTAGTGCATATGGAAGTTCTCAGGCTAGGGGTTGCATTGGAACTGCAGCTGCTGACCTACTCCACAGCCACAGCAAAGCAAAATCCAAGCCGTATCTGTGAGCTATACCACAGCTCACGGCAATGCCGGATACTTAACCCACTGAGCAAGGCCAGGGATCGAACCTGCATTCTCATGGTTCATTACTCCTGAGCCACAATGGGAATTCCAAAACTTTTAAATACTTTTGTTGCTTTTAAAATAAAAATAAAGTGTGCTTTCCTACTCTATGGAAATTTTATTTTTAACATCATATTTGTTAAAATATATTTGTTTCACCAGGTGAACATTGTAATTCCAATGTTAGATTACTTTTTCTATGATTATCATATTATTAAACCTACCAAATAGGTGTTACAAATAAAAGAAAATTGTATGCTATCATTAAAGTAGTGAAATATCTATTTCTATATAGAATAAACTTGAGGATGTTTTATTTTTGTGACAAAAGCAAAGCACGCAGAGATATGCACAGTATGCTACCATGTGTTTTTTAAAAAATACCTTTCTGTACTGTTTACATTTTTACCATCTGCATGCATTACCATTTGAGAAAAATAATTTTTTAAAAATTGATGTTCTTTTCTTAGGAAAATATAAGAGGGGAGAACAGATGCCCAAGATTTCGTTTTCAAGCAGAAATCTCAATCAACAGCACCAGTAGCATTTGTTATTTATCTTTATTTGATAAAACTAAAGCAGTAGATAGAAATGAAAAATAAATTATGTGAAAAGGCACCCACAAAGATCAAATTCCAGGTGACTCTTATCCCAGTTGCCACTGCTATAAGTTCCAAAATAGTTTCTCAGTGCTAAGGAATGCCACAATTTAATGGAGAGAATGAATCTGGCATCAAACTGAGCTGAGTTGCAATTCTAGGCTTCTCACTTCCTACCCATGCACCTACAAATTCTTTACCCACTGAACCTCATTTTCATCAGCAGACAGGAATCCAATACCTGTAATTTCTCCCACTTAGCATGGTCTTCAGTGAAACTCTGTGTGTCCACATGCATAACAACTAATATAGAGAAAGTATGCTCCCTTCTCTTCTTTTCAAACTCCTCTTTAGCAGGCCTGTAAGGATATACACATACATTCATTCATTTATTCAGTAATGACACATGGTTCTATGTTAAACATTGGGGATATACCAGAAAGCAGAATAGATATGTCATGTGCCCTCTCGAAGCTTAGATTCATGGTAAGGGCTATAGTAGAAGTAGTGCAGGGCACCTAAGAAACTCATATAGGGGCATTTCATCCAAGAAGATGTCAAGACAGGCTTCTGGAGGAAGTCATGTTGAAGATCAGCCCTGATATAAGAGTAGGAGTTCATGAAGTGAGTGCTGAGAAGACTCTTCTAGGCTGCCCACTAGCTTGACTGGCCCTGGAAGACAATATCTGGCAGGTGAACAGTGAGAGACTAGAGCTCACAAAGTATTTTCCCCACTCTGCTTTGCTTGTCATGCCCAGTCTTTTCCAATCCCCTGGTGAAAGTAGAAGTTGTTGGGCATAGTTGAAGCATATGAAAACTGAGGCTCAGAGAGCAGGGGTCTGCGCAAAGTCACACAGCTGCCGAGCCAGGATATTGATTGCTTCTGCTATATTTAAAAGATTAGTAGAATTTGTTTCATGATACTGGAATTCCAACTCAGAATTAGCTATGTCTAGGCTTTCAGCAATACTACCTGATACCTGAAACACCGCTCTGCATGTAATAGGTATACATTAAATACCTCTTGACTGACTGAATAAATCACAAGTTTGAAGGAATTCTTTGGAGACATCTTCTGTCTTTTGAATAATATAGTCTATTTCCCATCCCTTAAAGATAGACATTTAAGCATCTTAAAGTTCTTATGGAACATCAGAACCATCCCAGCCAGATGTTTTGAAAGTGAGTTGCTTCTTTCTAGAAAGTGGTAGGAGGCCATGATGGAGCCTAGAACAGGTTCCACCAAGAGGTCCACTTGGGCTCTAAGATGCGTGAGAAAAGAAATTGTATAATAATAGTCCAAATGAAAAATCTGGAAAATAGGCTAAAGAACCAGAGAGAATCACCTAAGGATTAGGAATTTCACTTAGAACATGGCTCCCTAGTGTGAAGTCAATATGATTCATTCATTTGGATCGGGCAAAAGAAAGTTTAGATGTATTTCAAAAAGATCTTCTGGTTTTCCTCTTACAACATGAATTTAATCCTCACACCAGGCAAACAAAACAGTCTAATACATTGAAGACCGTGCCTAACAATGAAAAAGAGATTGGCATGACTCGCTTGCTTTTCTTTGTACCTGAAACCAAGGTAAGAGGTCCTTGAGAAATTAAAACTCGCGTACTTTCTGACAGACTTCGGTCTTTCAGAGCTGCACTGAGTATACTTTCTAGCTTTTAAATATGGCAACTCGTCTTAATTGCCCTACTTTTAACTCTGAGTAATCTAATCCTGGGAAGTAAATTAGGCCCTTTTAGTGGTCTATTAACTTTCTCCTCCCCCTTGGGAGAAATTTATTAAATTCTCTTTATCTGTTCCAAGAAAGCAAACATTGGAACTGGCCAGTAAACTTATAAGAACCTAATGGTGATCACAGAATGAATTTCCACCAGCTTTTATTGTTATTTTAATTCATTCCAAATGTCGACTTAAACCATGAACTATCTAGCTTTCTTTTCCTTCACCTTCAAACACATGTACACTCTGGTACTTTCTTTTTCTTAATTCAAAGGCTTGGATAACTCCTGTTTGTTTTTCATTTTCAGATCAGATCTCTCTTTCCCTCAGAATCTTTTCGCTGACCACCAAATCTAGGTTCAGGTGTTCCTCTGATGTGCTCCTAGGGCAATTGCATATTTGTCCAGCTCCATACTCACCTGTAGGCAATGTGACAACAGGAACTGTCTTTCTCTAATTGGTCACTGTATCCCTGATCCCTGACAAATTACTTGGTATATGGTAGGCATTCTACTTTTGTTAAATAAGGGAATGAATGAGTACATTAATCTTGCACTTGGATATTTAGTGATATAAAGAAATATACTAAACCTATTCTTTGACTATTCTCTGGTACTAAAGAAGTTATCATTTTCCCCAGGTTAAAAAAATTCTTCTCTGGGAACATGAGAACTTTCTCTCAAGAATCTCTGGAACAAATAGTTTTAATTCTCAGATCAAAATATATACATACACATATATATTTATATATAATCAAGTTAACCATTTATATATAAATATATTTATGTATTTATAAATTTTATATGTATTTTTAATTACTTAATGAATTTTATTACAATTATGGGTGTACAAAAATCGTCACAACCAAATTTTATAGCATTTCCATCCCAAACCCTCAGTGCATCCCCCCCCAACTTGTCTCATTTGGAACCATAAGTTTTCCAAAGTCTGGGAGTCAGTATCTGTTCTGCAAAGAAGTTCATTGTGTCGTTTTTTTAGATTCCACGTGTAAGTGGTAGCATTTGATGTTGGTGTCTCATTGTCTGACTGGTTTCACTTCACATGATAATTTCTTGGTCCATCTGTGTTGCTATAAAAGCTGTTATTTCGTTCCTTTTAATGGCTCAGTAATATTCCATTGTGTGTATATACCACATCTTCCCTATCCATTCTTCTGTCGATGGGCATTTAGGTTGTTTCTATGACTTGGGCATTGTATAGAGTGTTGCAATAAACATTGGAGTACGTGTGTCTTTTCGAGTCATGGTTTTCTCTGGATAGATACCCAGGAGTGGGATTGCTGGATCAAATGGTAATTCTATTTTTAGTTTTCTGAGGAAACTCCATACTGTGTGTCACATTGGTTGCACCAATTTACATTCCCACCAACAGTGTAATAGGGTTCCCTTTTCTCCACACTGCCTCCAGCACTTGTTTGTAGACTTTGATGATGGCCATCCTGGCCAGTGTAAGGTGGTACCTCATAGTGGTTTTGATTTGCATTTCTCTAATAATGAGTGATGCTGAACATCTTTTCATGTGTTTTTTTGCCATCTGTATGTCTTCTTTGGAGAACTGTCTGTTTAGATCTTCTGCCCATTTTTTGATGGGGTCGTTTGTTTTTTTGGTATTGAGCTGTAGGAGATGTTTGTAAATTTTGGATATTAATCCGTTGTTGGTTACTAAATTTGCAAATATTTTCTCCCATTCTGTGAGCTATCTTCGTTTTGTTTAGGGTTTCCTTTGCTTTGCAGAAACTTTTAAGTTTAATTAAGTCCCATTTGTTTATTTTTCTTTTTATTGTCATTACTCTAACAGGTGGATCTGAGAAGATGTTGCTATCGTTTATGTCAGAGAGTGTTAGGTCTATGTTTTCCTCTAAGACTTTTACAATATCTGGTCTTATATCTAGGTCTTTAATCCATTTTGAGTTTGTTTTTGTTATGATATTAGGAAGTATTCTAATTTCATTCTTTTACATGTGGCTGTCCAGTTTTCCCAGCAACACTTATTGAACAGGCTGTCTTTTCTCCATTGTACATTGTCACCTCCGTTGTCATAGATTAGTTGACTGAAGGTGCATGGGTTTAATTCTGGGGTTTCTATTCTGTTTCACTGATCTATATTTCAGTCTTTGTGCCAGTATCATATGGTTTTGATGACTGTAGCTTTGTAGTATAGTCTGAAGTCAGGGAACCTGATTCTTCAAGCTCCATTTTTCTTTTTCAGGATGTCTTTGACTATTCTGGGTCTTTTGTGCTTCCACACAAACTTTAAAATATTTTCTTCTGGTTCTGTGAAAAATGTCCTTGATAATTTGATAGGGATTGCATTGAATCGGTAGATTGCCTTGGGTAGTATAGTCATTTTGATAACATTGACTCTTCCAATCCAGCAGCATGGTATATTTTTTCATCTGTTCATGTCATCCTTGATTTCTTTCATCAGTGTCTTATAGTTTTCAGAGTACAGGTCTTTTGTCTCTTTAGGTATGTTTATTCTTAAATATTTTATTTTTTGATGCAATGGTAAATGGGATTGCTTCCCCAATTTCTCTTTATGATCTTTCATTGTTAGTATAAAGAAATGCTGATTTCTGTGTATTAATTTTGTATCCTGTGACTTTGACAAATTCATAGATGAGTTGTAACAGTTTTCTGGTAGAGTCTTTAGGATTCTCTAGGTATAGTATCATGTCATCTGCAAACAGTGATAGTTTTATGTCTTCCTTTCTGATTTGGATTCCTTTTATTTCTTTTACTTCTTGGATTGCTCTGGCGAGGACTTCCAAAACTATGTCAAATAGTAGTGGTGAGAGTGGACATCCTTGTCTTGTTCCTGATCTCAGTGGGAATTCTTTCAGCTTTTCACCATTGAGAATGATGTGAGCTGTGGGTTTGTCATAGATGGCCTTTATTATGTTGAGGTAGGTTCCCCCTATGCCCACTCTCTGAAGGTTTTTTTTTATCAGAAATGGGTGTTGGATTTTGTCAAAGACTTTTTCTGCATCTATTAAGAGGACCATATGGTTTTTATTCTTCAGTTTGTTAACGTGGTGTATCACACTGATTGATTTGCAGATATTGAAGAATCCTTACGTCCTTGGGATAAATCCCACTTGATAATGATGTACAATCCTTTTAATATATTGTTGGATTCAGGTGGCTAGTATTTTGTTGTGGATTTTTGCATCTCTGTTCATCAGTGAGATTGGCCTGTAATTTTCTTTTTTTGTGGAATCTTTGTCTGGTTTTTGTATAAGGGTGATGGTTGCCTCATAGAATGAGTTTGGGAGTGTCCCTTTCTCTGCAATTTTTTGGAAGAGTTTCAGAAGGATAGGCATTAGCTCTTCTCTAAATGTTTGTTAGAATTCATCTGTGAAGCCATCAAGTCCTGAACTTTTGTTTGTTGGAAGTTTTTTAATCACAGTTTCAATTACAGAACTTGTGACTGGTCTATTCATATTTTCTATTTCATCTTGGTTTAGTATCAAAGATTGTACTTTCCTAAGAATGTGTCCATTTCTTCTAGGTTTTCTGTTTTATTGCCATATAGTTGCATATAGTAGTCTTATGATCCTTTGTATTTCTGTGATGTCTGTTGTTACTTCTCCTTTTTCATTTCTAATTTTTTTTATTTGTGTCCTCTCTCTTTTTTCCTTGATAAGCCTGTCTAAGGGTTTATCAATTGTGTTGATCTTTTCAAAGAACCAGCTTTTAGTTTCATTGATCTTTTCTATGGTTGTCCTTATTTCTATTTCATTGATTTCTGCTCTGATCTTTATGATTTCTTTTATTCTACTAACTTTCAGTCTTGTCTGTTCTTCCCTCTCTAGCTGCTTTAGATGTAAAGTTAGGTTGTTTATTTGAGCTTTTTCTTGTTTCCTGAGGTAGGCTTGTATTGCTATAAGCTTTCCTCTTACAACTGCTTTTGCTGCATCCCAGAGGTTTTGAGGTATCGTATCTTTGTTATCATTTGCTTCTAGGTATTTTTAAATTTCCTCCTTGATTTCTTCAGTAATCCATTGGTTGTTTAGTAGCATGTTGTTTGGTGTCCATGTGTTTGTGTTTCTTGCCATTTTTTTCTTGTTGTTGATTTCCAGTCATATAGCATTGTAGTCAGAAAAGATACTTGATATGATTTCAATTCTCTTAAAGTTACCAAGGCTTGATTTGTAGCCCAGGATGTGATCAATCTTAGAGAATGTTCCATGCGCACTTGAGAAGAATGTGTATTCTGTTGCTTTTGGATGGAATGTCCTGTAAATATCTCTTAAGTCCATCTGGTCTAATGCTTCATTCAGGCCCTGTGTTTCCTTATTGATTTTCTGTCTGGATGATCTATCCATTGCTGTAGGTGGGGTGTTATAGTCCTCCACTACGATTGTGTTATTGTTGATTTCTCTTTTTAAGGTTGTTAGCAGTTGCCTTACATATTGTGGTGATCCTATGTTGGGCACATAGATATTTAAAATTGTTGTTGCTATGGCTGTGGCGAAGGCCGGCAGCTACAGCTCCTGTTAGACCCCTAGCCTGGGAACCTCCATATGCCGCGGGTGCGGCTCTACATAAAGGAAAAAGACAAAAAAATAAAAAAAATAAAAAAATAAAATTGTTGTATCTTTTCTTGGATTGATTCTTTGATCACTATGTAGTGCCCTTACTTGCCTCTTAAAATGTTCTTCATTTTAAAGTCTATTTTGTCTGATATGAGTATTGCTACTCTGGCTTTCTTTTGATTCCCGTTTGCATGGAATATTTTCTTCCATCCTCTCACTTTCAATTTGTGTGTGTCTCTTGAAGACAGCATATATATGGGTCTTGTTTATGTATCCATTCAGCTAGTCTATGTCTTTTGGTTGTGGCATTCAGTCCATTAAGATTTAAGGAAATTATTGATAAGTATGTTCTTATTGCCATTGTATTAACTGTTTTGGATTTTTGTTGCTCTTTTTTCTTCCCTTATTCTCTTGTTGTTGCCTCTTGTGGTTTGATGACTATCTTTAATGTTGTATTTGAGTTGATTTTTCTTATTTGTTTGTGTATCAATTTTAGATTTTTGGTTTGCAGTTACCCTGAAGTTTTGATATAGGAGTCTATATATAAATGAGATTGTTTCAAGTTGTTGGTTTCTTAATTACATGTGTGTCTCCAGTGTCCTGCATTTGTGCTCTCTTCTTGCAATTTCTGATTTTGATAGCACAATTGTGCATGGATAATTTAGTATATTTACTGTATGTATGCCTTTACCGGTGAGCCTTGTCATTTGTGGTGTTTTTATTTCTGGTTGTATCTCTTTTTTTTTTTTTCTGCCCAGAGAAGTTCCTTTAGTATTTGTTGTAAAGCGGGTTTAGTGTTGCAGAAATCTCTTAACTTTTACTTATCTGTAATTCTTTTGATTTCTCCTTCAAATCTGAATGAGAGCCTTGCTGGGTAAAGTAATCTTTGTTGGAGGTCTTTTCCTTTCATCACATTAAGTATATCATGCCACTCCCTTCTGGCCTGCAAAGTTTCAGCTGAAAAATCTGCTGATAACCTTCTCGGGGTTCCCTTGTGTGTTATTTGTTTCTTTTCCCTAGGCACTTTCTATACTTTCTCTTTGTCTTTAATTTTGATCATTTTGATTAATATGTGTCTCGTGGTGTTCCTCCTTGGGTTTATTTTATGTGGTACTCGTTGTGCTTCCTGGATTTCAGTGAGTGGTTCCTTTTCCTTGTTAGGGAAGTTTTTAGCTATTATCTCTTCAAATATTTTTTCTGTCCCCTTTTCGCTCTTCTCCCTCTGGCACCCCTATAATACAGATGTTGGTGTGTTTAACATTATCCCAGAGTTCTCTGAGACTGTCCTCATTTCCTTTCAATCTTTTATTTCTTTTCTCTTCCACATTATTGTTTTCCAGTAATCTGTCCACCACTTCATTTATTTGTTCTTCTGCCTCCTGTATTCTGTTGTTGGCTGCTTCTAATGAATTTTTTATTTCAGTTATTGTATTTTGCATCTCTTCTTGCTTAAGTTTTATATCCTGTACCTGTTTGCTCAGTGTTTCCTGTAAATTATCAATCTTTGCCTCCAGTTTCTTTCCAATGCCTTGCATCATCTTCAGCATTAACAGTCTAAAGTCTTTTTCCTAGAGGCTGATAAGCTCCTGATCACTTAGCCATTTTTTGGGGTTTTTTTCTTTCTCCCTTATCTGAGTTATAGTTCTCTGTCTTTTCATTTTCATAGATTTTTGGTGTGGTGACCTTTTTGCAGACTATAGAGTTGTAGCCTCTCTTACTTCTGGTGTCTGTCTCCTTTGTGGCTGAAGTTGGCACAGGGGCTTGCTATAGGCTTCCTGATGGGAGGGACTAGTGCCTGCCCACTGGTAGCTGCGGCTGCTTCCTATCCCTCTGGTGGGTGGGGCTTTGTCTCTGTGTGAGACTAGAGGCAGCTGTGTGCCTGAGGGGTCTTTAGGCAGCCTGTTTACTGATGGGTGGGGCTGTAATCCCATGTGGATTATTGTTTGGCCTGGGGCTTCTCAACGCTGATGGGTAGGGCCATATTTTCCCAAAAATGGCTACCTCCAGAGAAATGCAGGCTGATGAACATTCCCAAGAGCTTTGCCTCCAATGCCCTTTCCCCATGACAAGCCACAATCACACCTACTTCCCCAGGAGATCCTCCAAGAATTGCAGTTGAGTTCGACCCAGATTCCTGTGGAGCCTTTCCTTTGCCCTGGGACCCAGTGGACGTGAAAGTCTGTGTGTGCCTTTCAAGAATGGGTCTCCATTTCCCCCAGTCCTGTGGAGCTCTTGCACACAAGCCCCACTGCCCTTCGATGCCAGATTCTCTGGGGGCTCTTTTTCCCTGTGCCAGGTCCCTAGGCATGGGGATCTGATGGGCTCAGAACTGTCAGTCCTGTAGGTGAGTCTCTGTGATACTGTTACTTTCCAGTCTGTGGGGCTTCCCACCTGGGAGGAATGCAGTTGCTTATATCACGTAATCGTCCCTCCTCCTCTTGATGTGGCCTCCTCTTTGTCTTCTGGAGTAGAATATCTTTTTGAAAGTGTCCAGTCCATTTGGTTAAAGGTTGCTTGGCATTTGGTTGTAATTGTGTTGTTTTTATGAAAGAAGATGAGCTCCAGTCCTTCTATTTCACCATCTTAATCCATTCTCTATATGTCTATTTTTATGTATTTATATATATATGTATATATATATATATATATATATATATATAAACAAATTGCTATTTAGTAGAATGTTTCTATAAGTATTAGAAATCAATTTATGAGCACTATGATACTATGATTAGCAGTTGTATATATGAATTAGGTAGAAGATAACATTCTTTTTTTTAGCAATTATATATTTGTAATATGTATTCATTTTACAAAACAAGAGAGAAAATGCAGATTTTTGATTCCCAGCTTAATGACCCTTCAACATACAATGCAGCTAACAGAAAGGCATTAGAAAAAAAACAAAAATTCAGAATTTAGACATGGCACAAAGAAACTACCTTTTGTGCAAATAAGCAAAAATAAGCAAAAAAACAGAAGTTGGCTTCCACAAATATGCACTGAAAAATAGAGGGAGATATGGAAAAAAATACTTTATGTTATGATTTAAACCCTAATACCAATTCTTTAAATCAAAACTTCATTTTACACCTCTGCATTTCACAAAATCACACACCAAGGAACACATGAGGTCATCAATTCCTGGAAACTAATAAAATCCATGGTTTACCTCCCAAGGTCTCTCCCTGGTTTCTGTTATCACTGGCAGCAGCGCCAGTGTTGGAAGGCCTCTGTGAAATCAAGAATTCACACAATCTGAAACTGCTTATGTCAGGCCTTTCTTCAGGTTGAAAATAATATTCGACAACTTTCAGCGTGTGCTCACCACATCTGCACCCATTTTGGGTCAATTTTTTTTTAAAAAAAAGCTGCTGGAAAGAAATAAGCTCCCCATTCAAAAGTAAAAACAGGGGAAGCCAGCTGCATATGAATCCTACAGATTGTGCTGATGAGATCTATGGATGGTTAGAAAGAGCTGCTTCAGGAAAAGCAACTCTAACTTCTGAGCAGAAAAGCTCAGAACATAGATGGACAAAAACACTTGCTCTCTACCAAAGGCAATTCCTAGGAGTTAAGTGAAGGTATTTTCTTTCCATCCCCAAAGAATTCTCAAAACAGTGTATCTTTCCCATGTGGACTGATTGATTTGACAGACTGATTGATTAACTTCCCTCACTTAATTTTTTTTAAAAGAAAATACAGAGATGCACATAGGATAAAAGGTGAAAAATCACTTATAATTGCATTACTCAGTAATATCACTGTTAAATTTCTACCGGTGATTGAAACTTCAGTAACTTTTCATGGCCATTAATAAATTCTAGGAGGAGTTCCCGTCATGGCGCAGCATAAACGAATCCACTAGGAACCATGAGGTTGCGGGTTCGATCCCTGGCCTTGCTCAGTGGGTTAAGGATCCACCGTTGCAGTGAGCTGTGATGTAGGTCTCAGATGCGGCTTGGATCTGGCATTGCTGTGGCTCTGGCATAGGCCGGTAGCAACAACTCCAATTAGACAACTAGCCTGGGAACCTCCACATGCTGCGGGTGTAGCCCTAAAATGACAAAAGACAAATAAGTAAATGAATAAATAAATAAATAAATAGTAGGAAAGAATTTTCTATTAAAAACTCTTCCAGGGAGTTCCCATCGTGGCTCAGTGGTTAACGAATCCGACTAGGAACCATGAGGTTGCAGGTTTGATCCCTGGCCTTGCTCAGTGGGTTAAGGATCCACTGTTGCCGTGAGCTGTGGTGTAAGTTGCAGACGCAGCTTGGATCCCACGTTGCTGTGGCTGTGGTGAAGGCCAGCGGCTACAGCTCCTGTTAGACCCCTAACCTGGGAACCTCCATATGCCACAGGTGCGGCTCTACATAAAGGCAAAAAGACAAAAAAAAAAAAAAAAACTCTTCCATAAAACATATTTTAATTCTTTCTTCAATTAAACCTCTCCCTCCATGTGGGTGTTTTTAATTGGCAAGATAACACTCAAGATAGAATCTGGTGTGTTCCATAATTTTTCAACTGGTTTAATGGTTATGTTTGTTACATTTGCAATAGATGAGTGGACTGAGGCAAAATTATTGGAGAATAGGAATAGATCTGAATGTTTGGAAAGGCCTTAGTACACCCTAGTTTCCCTCAGAGTGAGAGGAATGAGGAAGGTAGATGAGTTCCAAGGTTTCCCTCAGGGATCCAAGTGATGAGCTACCCAAGTCTACAACTGATTGGCCTTCTTTGCTGTCTGCTCGTGAGGTCAGAGCTCCAGTTTTGATTTTGGCATGGACAGTTATTTTTATATTTCCCAGAAGCTACACAGAGCACTGTCATCTTTGAGAAGGTGTCATTCATTCATTAGTAAAGAGACTGGGGAAGACAGCCTAGACGCATTGTTACAGAGTATTCTTGTCAGGAAGCTGATTCTACTGATGCCTGTTACATCCTGGGCACCTTATCTACAGCATTTCATGTAGCCCTAATGGTAACTGTGTAGAACAATTGCTATTATGGTTCTAAGCAAAAAATGAGAGTGAAATTCATAAATAACCCAAGATCACACTGTTAATATGTGGTAGAATGAGAATTCAAAACTCCAAATCCATACCTTTCCCACTATAATACCCTGCCTGATTGGTGATAACAATCCTTAAAGGTGCCTTTTCTTTTTTTCAATGATAGATGAATAAGAACTTCTTCACCTGTAAAAATAATTTGTATGTATAATATAAAACATAATCGTATATACATATATATATATATATGTATATCACATGACCCTAAAATTCTTAAGTTCTTATACCAAATGGTCAAAATATCTGGAATATTTTTAATAAAACACATAAACCTTGTATCTGTATGTTGTTTATGTAATAATGACATCTCTCCTCATATGGTTTTGGTAAAAATTAAGAAAATATGTGGGGACATGATATATAAACTATAAAGTGCTGTGAACATACGAAACATTATTGTCTGCCAAGTCCTCAAGGACATAGCTGATAAAAAAAAAAAATCTCCACAAACAATAAACATTGAGAGTGCAGTTCAAAAATTTATATTTCTTCAAAACTATCTGGTGAACATATCTTTTAAATTCCTATTCAGTCATTCAACACACAACTATTTATTGAATTCTTTTGTGTCTTGACCATGAATGAGTTTGTACAGATGCAAATTCCTGCTTCACTTTTGTGAGATTTCCACAAGTCATCTGTCTATAAACCTATCTAGGAACATAAGTAGAGCACAGGCAGCAGCCCACGTTGTCATCAGTCAATGCTGTGTGATATGGAATAATGCCTATACCAATCTCTCCACTTGCTAAGCAGGAGATGTTTTTCTACATTCTCCTCACTGGACCTCTGAGTATGTGGACAGAGAGCGATGTAACTGGCATGGTCCACAGAACTGTTTACTTAGCTGATAGCATAAAGTAGCCAAATGAACTGAAAATTGTCCGTGATAGCTGACTCCTGTCATTAACACTAATAAGGTTCTTGGAACAAAAACCTCAACTCTGAGGACTTATATAAAAATTGTATAAATGTATAACTTTAAAATTCTTATGAAGATTTATTTGATTTATATCAAGATTTATATAAAGCTGAACTTTATAGGCTGACATTTCTTAAGAATTGCCCAATATGATGTACACTGACCCTGTAAAACTGCTGGGAAAATCACAAGAAACTAAATTTTAGTCTAATTAGCAGTATGGCTTTTGAAAAACAGTTTATTTGGTTAGATAAGAGGAGTGAGGAGATGAAAAAAGAGATGCAGAAAAGAAGGTGATGGACAAGGAGAGGAAATGAGAAAGGAAAAAAGGAAGGGAAAGAGACTAAACTCCAGACCAATTTAATCCACCACTGTTGGTATAGACCCTATCATATGCAAGGACCCATAGGAGCTATTTGGGAGGCTACAGAGATAGATGAAATACATCCATTCAGCAAATCCAAAAATTATTTATTAAGCTGGAGAGAGTATCCACCTTAATGTGCCATATTACCTAGGAATAAATCTAAGATTACTTACATGAGGAATCAGAAGTACATTTCAAAAGCATTCTGTTTATTTAAACAGTTATTAGAAGATTTCTTTTTTTCCAGGAAGCAATCTTGTCTTTTCTTTGCACAAAAATGGGTGATGGCTGTTACCTGTAACAAACAGAGTTGAGCCCAGGTCCTTGAGCCCAGGTCCACAACCCCACAGAGAGCCATTTAATTACCTGGCAGCAGGGTCAACATCATGTGGAATTTTTAGTGATGATAACTGCTTTTCAGAGGTTTTCTGACTTTAGCATATTTAGCAGGATCAAGTAAGCTGTAGTTTCAGACACTTGAGTCTGAAACAGCTGTCACTAATTTCCCTTGACATAATTGGAGTAAATAATCTTGTACTTTTTCGATGGTTGTTTTTTGTTTATCTTAACAAGTTTTGACTCAGTATGTATGCCTTAAATAAATACAAATATTATTTTGAAAAAAAAATCTCAAATAATTATATTTGAAAAAAATATGGGAGGAGTTCCCATCGTGGCTCAGTGGTTAATGAATCTGACTAAGAACCATGAGGTTGTGGGTTCGATCCCTGGCCTTGCTCAGTGGGTTAAGGATCTGGCGTTGCCCTGAGCTGTGGTGTAGGTTGCAGAGGTGGCTCGGATCCCGCATTGCGATGGCTGTGGTGTAGGCCGGCAGCTACAGCTCTGATTAGACCCCTAGCCTGGGAACCTCCATATGCTGCAGGTGCGGCCCTAGAAAAGGCAAAAAAAAAAAAAAAAAAATGGAAAAAAATATGAACCTTTAATTCTTAGATCTTTCTACTTTGAATATACAAATATGAATGTGTCACAGTAGAGAGGCTTAATACTTGGGTGGATCAAGAATCAATATTGTGAATGTGAAAGAATAACTGACTAACTTCATCAGCCTACTCCTGCATCTTCTTGAATATATCCAGAAACCTACCAACTAAGTCTTGAAACCTAAGTAGATCCATTGTTTTAAAGAATTACTAATATAAAACCAGTAGAAGAGTATGAAAAACGACACTGCTCCAGTGCACTAGTTTCCTAATGAAGCATACAGCTCTGTTTTGACAAACAAAGTTCAAGTATTTATGCTTTTATTCTTGCCAGAATTTATTCAAAACATGTTTTCGGTGCCACTGGGAATGAAACTTTATCTGGAAAAGACAGCAACTAGTACTATAAATAATGAACAAATGAGTACAAATTGCCAGGAAACACCTCAAATAATTTGCTATAAATCAACAGGACATGTAATTGAATTCATGACATGTATATTTTAACTTGCTTCATTAAAAAGCATATTTTTCTTTAAATGCCATGGTGACTTTAGTCAAATGCTACTTGTGTCTAACTTCAGTTATGTGACAGTGATTTAAGTATTGTGGGAGACATTTTTCAAGAGTTAAAACAAGGCAAAGATTACAAATGACATGTAATACTCTTTATGCACAAAGAGCAAGAAGAGGTAAGCTATCATAGGAAATATTTTTGTCTCTTAAAGAGAATTTTGCATAAAACAATCAAAATTATTAAATAATCAGGGAGAGTGAGGGGGGATGGACTGGGAGTTTGTGGTTAGCAGCTACAAACTATTGTACGTAGAATGGATAAACAACAAGATCTTACTGTATAACACAGGGAACCACATTCAATATCCTGAGATAAACAATAACGTAGAAGAATATTTTAAAATGTAGGAGTTCCCTGGTGGTGCAGCAGGTTAAGGATCTGGTGTTGTGACTGTGGTTCAGGTCACTGCTGTAGCATCAGTTTGATCCCTGACCCGAGAGCTTCCACACGCCACAGGGGCAGCGAAAAAAAATTTTTTTTTTTGCTTTTTAGGGCAGCACCTTCAACATGTGGAAGTTCCCAGGCTAGGGTTCGAATTGGAGCTACAGCTGCCGGCCTGCACTACAGCCATAGCAACACCAGATCTGAGCTGCATCTGTGACCTACACTATAGCTCATGGCAATGCCAGATCCTTAACCCACTAGTGAGGCCAGGGATCAAACCTGCATCCTCACGGATACTAGTCAGATTTGTTTTTGCTTTGCTGCAATGGGAAACCCCCCCAAAATTTTTTAGTTGTGTATATATACATGTACATAAAATATACACATATATGAATCACTTTGCTGTACAGCAGAAATCAACACAGCATTGTAAATCAACTGTACTTCAATTTTTAAAAATTTAACATATAAACATCAGAAAAAGTATTAAATAATCAGAAGAAGCAATCCTTGGAATATGCACTTTAATAGTAAGTTACATGACAATTCTCAATATTCTGAGGCAAATAAACCTGGAGGAATGAGTGGAGGGAGTGTTTGTCCCCTGGCTCAGGCTTTCGTATACATTTGACTTCAATCTCACAGAAGGTCCTGTTTCTCATCTCCTGAAAAAGACCTCTGCTTGACCAACACCATAACCTTGAGGCAGCCCAAGGATTCTCAGCTGCTTTCCTTGTCTAAAATTTTTAGCATCACTCTTAGTCTCCTAAGATGTTTTCTCCGGAGGAAAAGGGAAGAAAAAAATTAAACACTAACCTTCTCACCTACAGCGACGAGTCGTTTTTCATACATTTTTGTCACTTTAAACACAGATAGATGACCTTGTTTGTTAATGGTGATGAAGATGATGATGATAGCAAAATGCTCTGTATGTATTTTACTATTTTATTCTTGAATTAATTTCTTACCATTTTATTTTAGTTCAGTTCAGTCAAAACATATTTAAGAAGCAGCTCTTTTCCTCCAGATACCCTACAAGGACATGGCCAGTGGGATATATTCTACTATCTACAGAGCAAGGAGTTCAAACCCCACACTGTCAATATGCAAATAATGCTACATGAGGACTGTAGGGAGAAACTAATACTGCTAGGATGGAGAGGGAAAACAAAGGAGGCATCAAATCTAGTGCTCCAGGGAGAGAAGGAAAGGAGCATAAAGCAGAGGAATGTGAAAGTGCAGACATGTTGACACACTAGTAAATGGAAAGAAGTTAGTTTAAAAACATAGTTGTGGGCCAGATTATAAAATGAAAATCCTTGAATGTCAAGCTAAGGGATTCAGACTTTATTTTACTTACAGTGAAGGCAAGAGGGCTGGGAAGGAGAGGTGTGAGGAATGAAACTAACATTCACCATATTTTTTTAATTTAAGCTTTATTTATTTAGTAAGCAGTTTAGTGTTCACAATAAAATTGAGGGGAAAGCATAGAGATTTCCTGTATATGTCCTGCCCCAGCATGTACATAGCCTCTGTCATTGTCAACATCCCCCACAGTGTGGTATATTTGTTACACTTGATGAACCCACATTGATACATCATAATCACTCAAAATCCATAGTTTACATTAGGGTTTACTCTTGGTGTATATTCTGTGGGTCTGGACAAATGTATCCATCATTATGGTATGGAACAGAGTGTTTTCACTGCCCTAAACATCCTCCGTGCTCCGCCTATTCAAACCCCTGCATACCCCTGCCCCTGCAACCACTGATCTTTTTACTGTCACCATAGTTTTGCCTTTTCCAGAATGTCATATTCATAGTTGGACATTTTCATATTGGCATCTTTCACTTAGTAATATGAATTTAAATTTCCTCCATGTCCTTTCATAGCTTAACAGCTCATTTCTTTTTAGCATGGAATAGTATAGTCAGTTGTCTGGATGTAACACTATTGTTTTAATCCATTTACCTGCTAAAGGATAACTTGGTTGCTTCCAATTTTGGCAGTTATGAAAAGTTGCTGTAAACATCTATGTGCAGGTTTTTGTATGGACGTTAAGTTTTCAGCTCTTTTGAGTAAGTAACAAGGAGTGCAATTGCTAGGTCATATGATAAGCATTCACCATATTTTACTGGTTCTAGAATGTACATTTTTCACTTTTTGACATTCCTGGCATCACAATGTATCTTACAATGGATAGTGTCTTACAGCAAGGTTTCTGACATAATTGTCATTGTCTATACCTACAGCTTATATTTTCCTTCTTATGTACTTACAGGAATTATATATAATAAAAATCTCACAAAATAAATTTAAAAATTTATAGATAGAAAAATATAAGTGATGAGAAAGAGTTATTTCATATCATTTTTTTTATTTGGTGACATAAAACAACTATGTGGTAGTCTGCTTTTAATATATATGGGTCACAATGTTAGGTGCTTAAACAGGAAATTGACATGATCAAAATTGTTCTTGAAGAATATCTCCTGTGAAATGCTAAAGGATATATTAGGAAGGGGGGAAGTGTAGCCCAGTGACAGAACTGGAGGCTATTCTAATAGTATAGACAAGAAAAGACAGGATATGGACTATGGGAATGGCAGTAAGCATTCAAGAGAGTCAAGACTGATTTTAAAGGTACACTTGATTAGAATCAGTATCCATCTAGATGTAGTCTGATAAAGAAAGAAAGATTTAGAAGTAATTTCTTCTAAATTTTGGTTGTGTTGTTTGGTTTTGCTTTTTTGTTTCTTACTATTGTCTGCATTTCTTTTTTTTTTAATCTTTGTTTTTAAATTTTTTTTTTTTTTTTAACTGAGTCTGAGGCAAGCAGAAGCTCCCAGGCTAGGGATTGAACTCTCACTACAACAGTGACAATGCCAGGTCCTTAACCCACTGAGCCACTAGGGAACTTCCTGTCTGCATTTCTTATTCGATGAAATCAAAGTTCTGGTGTAAAGACAAGATCTTGTAAATAGCCATGCTGCCAGAAAAAAGGAAAACAAAACGTCCTTCTCCTTTCTGTCCGCACAGTTTTTATGACCTTGAAGGTGACCTATAGTTAATACTGAGAATCTGACATATAAAACTACTCGTCTAGACAATCGACTGAGGTGTCGGCTCAAATTTCCCAGGAGATAACCCCTGCCCCAAAGATACAAGAAAAAGCTCTGGAACATCTGCGTCATTTCCAAGGCCATTCTGTATTTATTTGAAAGATTAAAATCATGGTCTTCATCATGCATGGCTTTCTGCTATTAAATAAGTCTCTTGATTGGCCTGTAACGTGGGCTGAAAAGGAAGTACAGCATGCTCACAGTAAACCTTCCACAAATTTAATTTTGGAAAATTGCCATAGCCCTAGGCATTTTTATGACTCTCTTTGAACATGATACAATAAACGAACATAAACAAAGTGTGAGAGTTCCTCTAATGTTTATTTACCTTTGATGAAGTTTTAATTAAACCAAAAGGCAAGACTGAAGTCTCCTAGAAAATAGCTTCATTTTTTAGGAAAGTGAAAAATAGACTAGGGATGGAATGATCTTCTAAAGGGCTCCAGGCACCTAACACTGGGTGATCATCCCTTTTGGCAACGAATCATCTCATGAGCCTCCTTTTAGAAACCAGGAGCCTGGAATCTGGAACTTCCAAGAACAAACACTGTGACATGCCTGGATCATGCTTATCTCCAGTCTGCCAGGATAAATTTTGAGACTTAGGAATCAGAAGGAAAAAATGAAATTGCTTACTTTTTTTATGCAAGTTAATAAATACAAATGAGAGTTCATTTGTTCATAAATCTTGTGTTCATATGGACATGTTTTAAAACGTACTGACAAACATACAGAGTCTTGGCTTCAACTCCTTCCCCCACTTCCCATCTGTTAGCTCTTTCACTGAAAAAATTCTTAATTTATCTAAACTTCCACTTCATTCTCTTAATTATCATTTAGCTAGTCATTGTTTTGACAGTGGAGTTGATCTAACAACATTCACCATAATTTTCTCCAAATTTTCGGGGTTTTTTTTTGTTTTTTTGTTTTTGTCTTTTTTGCCTTTACGTAGAGCCGTACCCGCGGCATGTGGAGGTTCCCAGGCTAGGGGTCTAACAGGAGCTGTAGCTGCCGGCCTTCGCCACAGCAACACAGGATCCGAGCCCGTGTCTGCAACCTACACCACAGCTCATGGGCAACGCCAGATCCTTAACCCACTGAGCAAGGCCAGGGATCGAACCCGCAACCTCATGGTTCTTAGTCGGATTCGTTAACCACTGAGCTACGAAGGGAACTCCTGTTTTGTTTCGTTTTGTTTTTTGTCTTTTTGCCTTTTCTGGGCTGCACTTGCAGCATATGAAGATTCCCAGGCTAGGGGTCTAACAGGAGCTGTAGCTGCCGGCCTTCGCCACAGCCACAGCAACACAGGATCCGAGCCACGTCTGCAACCTACACCACAGCTCACAGCAACGCCGGATCCTTAACCCACTTAGCGATGCCAGGGATCGAACCTGCAACCTACACCACAGCTCACAGCAACGCCGGATCCTTAACCCACTTAGCGATGCCAGGGATCGAACCTGCAACCTCATGGTTCTTAGTCGGATTTGTTAACCACTGAGCCACAATGAGAACTCCTCCAAATTTTCATTTGAGTTCCCAATATTGTAGGTTAACTCTTACTCTTATCTTGCTGTACAACCCATCCCACCCCCCAAGGGATAAAATAAAAATCCTGTACATGTGACAGTCTCATCACATTTTCAGAGTGGCATATAAGTAGGGTATCCATGTAATTTATTGTGCTCACCAGGACATTTTTGAGCGTGAAAGAGAACATTATAAATAATTATACGGGAACAATGAGTATAACCCTACTCAGGGTGAAAGATCATATTATTTATAAGGCTATGGGAGATCTGGCCTCTGACTAGATGTTCAGCTTTACTTGTGTGTGTGTGTGTGTGTGTGTGTGTGTGTGTGTGTGTGTGTGTGTGTGTGTGTGTGTGTTAATGCTATTTGTTTAGATACATTTGAATGAAGTTCTTCTTTGGAAAAATCAAATTCTAACAACTACTGCCCGATTGTTCACTTTTTGGTCAAGTCACATATATTAAAAAGGAAAATATTTGGTTAAATTAATTTAGTACTGTGATTTAATATCCCTAAAACAGAGTTGGAATGATAAGGTTAAAGGAGCATTCCCTTGGGCATGTTCTAGAAATATTGTTAGTAGGATGCCAAAAACTTTGTGTGCCCCAAGGAGATTAAAAACTCAGGTTAAATGGTGGTTTCCTAACTGCAAGCCTTTTTAGAAGTACTCATTTTAAATCTCCAAGGGAGGGGTGAGCAATTCTATAGTTCCCACAATTTACAAGAGCCTGGAAAGGAAACAAATGTTTCTTCTGTTCCATGGAACACTTTTTGGGAAATTCTGGTCAAGAAAAAAATTACGTTTTAATCTCCATTTAAGGAGGTAAGGTTTTTGTTTGTTCCTTTCCATAGTTAATGATTTAATCCTTATTTATAACCCTGAAGTGGTAGTTTAGGCTGAGTTGAGGGTAATTAGTTCTCCTGCCAATTTACCTCTGAACCTTGGTATTGCTATGATTAGGTTTGGGCAGATATATAAACGTAGCAGACTTGTAGGATACAAAAACCATTTATATAGTATGTGGTTGTTAGGAATCTCTCCAATTCCATAAGCTGCCTTTGAAGGTCTAAAGAATTTATAGTCGTCCCTTCAAACTGTCTTTAATAACCAACTTCCTCTTTAACAACATGCTAATAGACTGAAACCAACCTGGATGTTTCCTTTCTTGGTAATCAGGAGACAGGCCATGTTCTGTCTTAGTTTGATAGGATTATCAGGATGTGAAAAATAAATCTTGGCAGAGTTATTGAGATAAATCCTCAAACGAAACTCAGATAAAGTACATGTAAACTTAGTAATTGCACATCCTTTTGACGAAAAAAAGGAAAAGAAATTTTTAAAAAGGCAATAAAAATGTGAGGACCAGACAATTTTTTAAAAACGCAAATTTAGAAACATTTTCTCTCAGAGTATGATTTCTGGAAAAGACAGTTTAAACATAGAATCTTTTGATAAGTGGGCAAGTTATTTCACTCTGCCTTGGAGTTTTAAAATAATGTTGTATATGTCATCTGATAAAACAGCTAAATCTGAAAAGGACCGCAGGAGAATATTTATTATCACCAGGTTTATTTATTTTCCTTTGTTTTGTGGCCCCAAAACTTACCATTTTTACTAGTTACTACAATTATAGTCTTTAATTATAATTATTTTAGAATGTACTTCCAAATACACACACACATATTAACCACTAAATATCACAATCATCTGCGTAACATGTCAAAATTACTCTGCTTTATGCAGGTAAAATGCGAAATGTTACCACCTTATTTGGAGAAGGCTTATATTAAAAGTATATTCATTTCTGCATTTGTTTCTAAGAGACTGCATATGTAGTGGCCAAGACTTCAGACTTCAAATCAGGCATATCTGGATTTAAATCCTAGCTCTATCACTGAATACTGTGAATTCTGCACATCCCTACCCCTCAGGTGCTGAATGAAATGCTAATAATGACTCACTTAGGAGTTTCTTGTAAGGATTTAATAAACAGAAATATGTAAAATCTTTGGCTGAAGTTCTGACATACAGTAAACAATAAATGTCACTATGAAACAGATTTAGTACATATAAACACTTCCATTAGGGGCAGTTTGGTTTGGCATGGTGGGTACCAAGATTCTAGCTTTCCAATTATTTAGCATTTAGCATGTAACACATCTGTGCTATTATACACCTTTTGTCTAAGTCACTATATAACAAGAATCAACCTTTTACTACCTTTCCCTATCTTTCTCACCTCTTTCCTTCACAATCTTGTACTTCCCATTTTTTTTCTTCTCCTTCTTGGGATAGCAGTTTTGAAAAGTCAACACCTGTTACTGCTGGAAGAAAATTTACACAGAGAAAAGAAATCTAAATAAAGTGAGTGTTAGACTCCACCCGTCAGTGTTTCCAGGAACCAGAGACTGTTGCCCTCACCACCACCATACCCTAGCATTACTCCAGAAAAATAAACCTATGCAAACTGTTTCAGTTGGTCATTATTAGCACCCAGTTCCATGGGACCTTGTATTAATTTGGCTAGGGCTGCCATCACAAAATACCACAGACTGGTGACTTAAGAGAAATTGGAGATCCCACTGTGACAGCACAATGGGATCCTAGGTGTCTCTGCAGCACCAGGATGTGGTTTGATCCCCCACACAGTGGGTTAAAGGATCTGGCATTGCCACAACTGTGGCATAGGTCGCAACTGAGGCTCGGATCTGATCCCTGGTCCGGGAACTCCATATGCTGCTGGTGCAACTGAAAAAGAAAAAAAAAAAAAAGGGAGCTGACTTAAATAAGAGAAATTTATTTTCTCACAGTTCTGGAGACTGAAGTCCAAAGATCAAGGTACCATCATGGTTGGTTTCTGGCGACAGCTCTCTTCTTGGCTTGAAGATGGCTACTTTCTTATTGTGCCCTCACGTGATCTTTCCTCTGTGCTTTCCTCTGTACAGAGAGGAAGAGATCTCTGGGGTGTGTCTTCATAGTCTTTTAAGGACACCAGTCTTATGGGAATAGGGCCCACACTCATGACTCATTTAACCTTAATACCTCCTTAAGACCTTACCTCCAAATAGAGTCACATTGGAGATTAAGGCTTTAATATATGGATTGGGAGAATTTACCCAGTTTAGTTCATAACAGTCCTACTTTTTCCCATCACCGCGAGTTCATAGAAGTCCCTTTCCTCCCTTTTATAGTTAGACATTTTCTCAAAAGGAGAAGCAGGAAAGGAAAAGTCTCATCCAGGGAAGAAGGAAAAAAAATGTAGATGTCTGAAGTAATTTCAAATAATATATTTATGTTTTGCATGTTTTCAGATAAAAAAATTAGGATTCTTTTTGGAAATTCGGAGTATGATACTGATATCTCATCTGCTTTATTTCCTCTAATAAACTTGTATAGTACCTTCCTGAAACTCTTTATAATACCTATCACCTCCTTTCTGGCCATATTTAATTCTTTATATGTTCTATTCTTTTTATTAATGTCTTGCAGTTCCCACTGTGGTTAGCGGGTTAAGAACCTGACTAGTATGCATGATGATGCGGATTCAATCCCTGGCCTTGTGGGTTAAGAATCCAGCGTTGCAGTGAGCTGTGGTGTAGGTCGCTGATAGAGTTCAGATCCCTCGTTGCTGTGTCTCTGGTGTAAGCCTACAGCTAGCTGCCGCTCTGATTAGACCCTAGCCTAGGAACTTCCATAAGGCACAGGTGTGGCCCTAAAAAAAAAATGCAAGTGTCTTGAAAGTGAGATCTGTGTCCAGTTATTTTATTCCTGATAATAATTAACACAGTGTTTTCCAGAAAGCTGTTTTTCATTTATTCAAAACTTTTTAGTTACGTGCCTATAAAAGTGAGGCCAATGCTGCATGATTAGAATTTCCTAATAGATGCATGAATGAACTAAAAAATTATGAAATAAATTTATGAAAATGTGAAATGAAGAATAGTTGAAAACCTGAAATGTAATGCTATTTTAGCCCAACCTTTTAGGTATTTATTTGTAAAATACATTTAAATCCTATCATCAGAGTTCCTGTCGTGACGCAGCGTAAACAAATCTGACTAGGAACGATGAGGTTGCGGGTTCCATCCCTGGCCTCACTCAGTGGGTTAAGGATCCGTCTTTGCCTTGAGCTGTGGTGTAGGTCACAGACTCTCCTCAAATCCTGTGTTGCTGGGGCTGTGGTGTAGCTCCGATTGGACCCCTAGCTGGGAACCTCCATATGCTGCAAGTGTGGCCCTAAAAAGCAAAAATAAAATAAAATAAAACCTATTGTCATTAGTGCCATATTGTGAGCAAACATATGGCTCGGAAATATATATATTTTTTTAGGACCGCACCCGTGGCATATGGAGGCATATGGAGTTTCCCAGGCTAGGGATCGAATCGGAGCTGTAGCAGCTAGCCTACACCACAGCCACAGCAACACAGGATCTGAGCCGCATATGCAGCCTACACCACAACTCACGGCAACGCCAGATCCTTAACCCACTGAGCAGGGCCAGGGATCGAACCTGCAACCTCATGGTTCCTAGTCGGATTCGTTAACCGCTGAACCACGATGGGAACTCCCAGAAATATTTTTCTTTTGGTTCTGCTTGTATGGAATTTTACAAGCTAACACCCTCAATAATGTGTTTCATAACGAGGGAAGAATTCAATTTAAATTGCCACACTATTTTCGACACATGTTCAGTGCATAGCAAGTGTTAGCAGAGTTTATAGAAATTCTGCATAACACTGGATAGCAAATTCCTTAAGGACAGGAACTGGTTTCACTTTCTTAACATATTTTGTCCTTGAAGCCCCGGAATGCTGTCTTGAATTTAGCAGTTGTTGAAGAAATATATAGAGAATAGAATAAAATATATGGAGAACAGAATAAAATATGTGTTGGAAATGTTAAGGTGAACTCTAACTTCTCACTTCCTTTTTTTTTTCCTTTTATAAATTGAAATATAGATGACGTACAATGATATTGTTAGTTTCAGATGTACTGTATAAGGATTTGACATTCACATATGAAATGATTACCAAGATAAGTCTAATAAGTGTATGTCACTCTACAATTATTACAGTATTATTGACCATATTCCTTATGCTATATTCTCAGGGCTTTTTAATTATAAAACAGGGAGTTTATACCTCTTGATACCCTTCACTTATTTTGCCCACCCTAAATCCCCCTCCCTTCTAGGAATCATTGTTCACCAACTCTACGTCTGTTTTTGTTTTGTTTCGATTATTTTGTTTGCTAGATTCCGTATTTAGGTAATGTCATGTGGTATTTGACTGTCCAACTTATTTCACTTAGCATAATACCCTCCAGGTCCATCCATATATCCCAAATGACAAGATTTTTATTTTTCATTACTGAGTGATGTACCATATTTTCTTCAACCATTTTTCTACTGATGAACACTCAGGTTGCTTCCATATCTTTTTTTTTTTTGTCTTTTGTCCTCTTTTTTAGGGCTGCACTGACAGCATATGGAGGTTCCCAGGCTAGGGATCTAATCAGAGCTGTAGCTGCCAGCCTATGCCAGAGCCACAGCAGTGCCAAATCCGAGCTGCGTCTGCAACCTATACCACAAGCTCACGGCAACCATTAACCCACTGAGCGATGCCAGGGATCGAACCTGCAACCTCATGTTTCCTAGTCAGATTCGTTTCCACTGTACCACGACGGGAACTCCCCCATATCTTGATTAAGTATATAATGATGAAGTAAACTTGGAGTGCATATATCTTTTCAAATTAGTGCTTATATGTTCTTTGAGTAAATACCCAAAAATGAAATCTGTTCTCCATGTCCATGATCTGTTTCTGTTTTATAGATAGGAGGGTATACCTTTCCATGTGTATCACCTTCAGATTATTTCATCAGCATCTTATAGTTTTCTGCCTCCTTGGTAAGATTAATTCTTAAGTATTGAATTATTTTTTGGTGCAATTGTAAATGGTACTGTCTTCTTAATTTCTCCTAATATTTCATGGTTTGTATATAGAAATGCAACAAATTTGTGTATATTAATTTTATATCCTACAGCTTTACTATATTCACTTCTTCTAACTTTTTTCTCTTATTTCTCTTTATTTCTCTTGTTTCTCTTTTTCTCTTTATTTCTCATTTCTCTTTTTCTCTTTATTTCTCCTATTTCTCTCTAATTTTTTTTCTATTATTTTCTCTATATAATATGTCATTGGCAAACAATGACAGTTTTTCTTCTTCCTTTCCAATTTGGATTTTTTTAATTTATTTATTTTTCTTTTTTTTTGTCTGATTGCTGTGACTCGAACTTTTATTGCTATGTACAATAAAAGTGGTGAGAGTGGGCATCCTTGTCTTCTTCCTTGGAAATGCTTTCAGGTTTTCACCATTGAATATGCTATTGGCTGTATGTTTGTCATATATGGCCTGTATTATGTTGAGATTTTTTTATCATAAATAAATTTTGTCAAAACCTTTTCTGAATCTATTGAAATGATCATAACAGTTTTTATTGTTCAATTTGTTAATGTGGTGTATTACATTATTTATTTTGTGGATATTGAACCATCTTTGGATCCCCAGAATAAATCCCACTTATAGTGTATTATCCTTTTAATATATTGTTGAATTCTGTTTGTTAATATTTTGTTAATGATTTTTATATCTATGTTTATCAGGGATATTGGCCTGTAGTTTTCTTTTTTTGGTGTCTTTGTCAAGTTTTGGCATCCAGATGATTCTGGTCTCAGAGAATAAGTTCAAAAATATTTCTTCCTCTTCAGTTTTTTGGAATAGTTTGAGAAAGAAAGCTATTAAGTCTTCTCTAAATGTTTGGTAAAATTCACCTATGAAGGCAGCTGGTCCTAAATTTTGCTTGTTGGGAGGGTTTTTGTCTTTTGGTTTTTTTAATCACTGATTCAGTTTCTTTACTAGTAATTGATCTGTTCATATTTTCTATTTCTTCCTGATTCAATCTTAGAAGATAGTATATTTCTAGATATTTATCTGCTTCTTCTATGTTTTCCATTTTACTGGTATATAATCATTTCTGGTAGTTTCTTATGGTTGTTTGTATTTCTGTGACATCAATTGTAACTTCTTCTGTTTCATTTCTGATCTTATTGATTTGGGCCCTTTATTTTTCTTCATGGATCTGTATAAAATTTTACTAATTTTATTTATCTTTTCGAAGAACCAGGTTTTAGTTTCATTACTCTTTTCTATTGCTTTATAGTCTCTATTTCATCTATTTCCACTCTGATCTTTATTATCTCTTTCCTTCCACTAACTTTGGGTTTCGTTTTTCCTTCTTTCTCTAGGTCCTTTAGATGAAAGGTTAGATTGTTTATTTAAGATTTTTTTTTTTTTTGTATTTCCTGAGGTGTGTTTGTATGGCTATAAACTTCTCTCTTAGAAGTGTTTTTGCTATATCCTGTAGATTTTGGATCATTGTGTTTCCATTTTCATTTGTTTCCAGGTATTTTCTTATTTCCTCTTTGATTTCTTTAGTTACCCATTGGTTATTTAGTGACATATTGTTTGGCTTCCATGTGTTTGTGGCCTCTGCAGTTTTATTTATGTAGCTTATTTATGATTTCATACCATTGTGCTCAGAAAGAATGCTTTATATGATTTCAACCATCTTAAATTTATTGAGATTTGTTTTGTGGCCTAACATGTGACCTATCCCGGATAATGTTCCATGTGCACTTGAAAAAAGTGTATATTCTGCTACTTTGGGATGGAATGTTCTATAGAGAGCTATTAAGGCCATCTCATGTAATGTGTCACTTAAGACCATTATTTCCTTATGCATTTTCTGTCTGAATCTGTCTTTTGATGTAAGTGATGTGTTAAAATTCTCTACTAATATCATGTTACTGTCATACTGTCAGTCTCTCCCTTTATGTTTTTTTCTTTTTCTTTTAGGGCTGCACCCATGGAGTTTCCCAGGCTAGAGATCTAATCAGAGCTACTGCTGCTGGGCTATGCAGCAGCCACAGCAATGCAGGATCCAAGCCGCATCTGTGACCTATGCCACAGCTCACAGCAAAACCAGATTCCCAACCCACTGAGCAAGGCCAGAGATCAAACATGAATCCTCATGGTAACCAGTCGGATTCATTTCTGCTGCACCATGATGGGAATTCCTCTCCCTTTATGTTTATTAATATATGCTTTATGCATCTATGTCCTCCTGTGTTGGGTACATAAATATTTATAATTGCTATATCTTCTTATTGGATTGATCCATTGATCATTATATAATTTCTTTCTTTGATTCTTATTACAGTCTTTGTTTTAAAATCTGTTTTGTCCAAATTATTGCTACACCAGCTCTTTCATTTCCATTTGCATGAAATACAGTTCCCATCCCGCTACTGCCAGTCTGTGTTTGTCTTTAGGTTATGAGTGTGTCTCATACAGACAGCATATATATGAGTATTTTTTTTTTTTTGTCTTTTTGCCTTCATGTAGAGCCACACCCTTGGCATATGGAGGTTCCCAGGCTAGGGGTCTAACACGAGCTGTAGCCTCCGGTCTTCGCCACAGCCACAGCAATGCGGGATCCAAGCCGCGTCTGCAACCTACACCACAGCTCACGGCAACGCTGGGTCCTTAACCCACTGAGCAAGGCCAGGGATTGAACCCACAACCTCATGGTTCTTAGTCAGATTTGTTAACCCTGAGCCACGAAGGGAACTCCATGAATATTTTTTTTTTTATTAATTCAGCCACTCTGTCTTTTGATTGGAGCATTTAGTTCATCTACATTTAAAGTAATTATTAATAAGTATGTACTTATTGCCACTTAGTTAATTGTTTTCTGGTTGTTTTGTAGTACTTTTTTGTTTCTTATTTTGCTCTATTCTTTGTGATTTGAGATCTATCATTAGTGTTAGGTTTGGATTCCTTTCTCTTTTTGCGTGTGTATTTATTACAGTTTTTAGTTTGTGGTTCCCATGAAGTTCATATATAGCAACATACATGTATGTAAACAATTATAAACATATATAATTTTAAGTTGGTGATCCTTAAATTCAAATGCATTCTAATCAACCTTCATTTTTTTACTCCCCCTTCCATTCTTAATGTTTTGATGTCTTATTTTACATCTTTTGTTTTTTTGTTTTTCTGTATCTCTTAACTACTAATTGTGGATATAGCTGATTTCACTACTTTTATCTTCCAACCTTCTTCATAGCTTTGTAAGCAATTGATCTACTATATTTACTCTATGTTTGCCTGTACCAATTATATTTTTAGTTTTGTAATTTTCATATTTCTATTTGTTGTCTTCTCTGTTTAAAGAGGTTCCTTTAGCATTTCTTGTGAAGCTGGTTTAGTGGTGCTGAAATCTTTTTTTTGCTTTTTTTAGGACCACACCCATGTCATATAGAAGTTCCCAGGCTAGGGGTTGAATTGGAGCTGCAGCTGCCGGCCTACACCACAGCTGTAGCAACACAGGATCTGAGCTACATCTATGACCTACACCCCAGCTCGTGGCAATGCCCAATCCTTAACCCACTGAGTGAGGCCAGGGATCAAAGCTGCATCCTCATGGATACTAGTTGGATTATTTTCCACTGCACCACAATGGGAACTCCCTGAAATCTTTTAGGTTTTCTTAAAATTCTATCTCATCCTTAAGTCTGAATGATAGACTTGATGAGTATACGTTTGTATGTTTGATTGCTTCAAACATGTTGTGTCACCTCCTTTTGGCCCACAAAGTTTTTGTGAAAAGTCAGCTGATAATTTTACAGGCGTTGTACATAATAGTTGTTTTTATCTTGCTACTTTTAAGGTTCTCTCTTTAACTTTTATTTTGGGTATCTCTGTGCTTCCTGGAGCTGGATATCTGCTTCCTTTTCCAAGTTAGAGAAGTTTTTAGGCATTTTCCTTCTTCTTCTCCTTCTCCTGCTCCCCTGCCCACCCTTCCTCCTCCTCTTCCTCATTCCCCTCCTCCTTCATCTTATTCTTCTCCTTCTTTTTTTTTTTTTTTTTGGCTCTGCCTGCAGTGTGTGGAAGTTCCCAGGCCAGAGATCAAACCCCTGCCACTGTAGTGACAACTCTAAGTCCTTAGCCCAGTGCACCACAAGAGAACTCCTAGGTATTATTTCTTCAGATAAGTTGTCTGCCACTCTCTCTCTCTCTTCTCCTTCTGGGACCCCTATAATGCAAATGTTAGTAGTTTGATGTTGTACCAGAGATCTCTTATTCTCATTTGTTTGAATTCTCTTTTTCTGTCCAGCTTGGGTAATTTCTACTACTCTGTCTTCCATCTCACTGACCCAGTCCTCTGTATCATCTTAGCTACTGTTGATTCCTTTTAGTGTGTTTTTTTTTTTACTTCAGTTTTTGTACTCTTCAGCTTATTTCTTTATATTTTTTTAACTTTTTGTTAAAATTCTCACTGTGTCCATCTATTTTTCTCCCAAGTTTGTTGAACATTTTTATAATCATAATTTGAACTCTTTATCAAGTAGTCACTTATCTCCACTTTGTTCTTTTTCTGAGTTTTTGTCTTTTTCCTTCATTTGCAACACATTCCTCTATCTCCTAACTTTTCTAATTCTCTATGTTAATTTCTACATATGAAATAGGTCGGTTACATTTCCTGATCTTAGAGAAGAGGTCTTATGTAGAATACAGTCTATAGGACCCAGCACCACACTTCCCTCTGGTCAATAGAGCTATATGTTCTAGAGTACCTCCTTTGTGGGCTGCACGGGCCCTTCTACTATGGACACACTGGTAGGTAGGACTGGTTCTCAGTTCAGTTGACTGCCAGTCCTTGCCTTGTGCAGTGTCTGCTGGCCCACTGATGGGTGGGACTATGGGTATCTATGGCTAGTGCCAATAACTTGATGGAAGGGCCAGTTCCCTAAGCAACTGGCTACGAAGTCCAAGGCGTGCTGGGATGGTTGCTGACATACCGATGCATAAATAAGCCCCTAGCACTAACAGGCTACAAGAAAAAATACAAAATGGCACTTGTCAACACTAGAATCTTTATGCTAGAACAAGCTCCTCCAAATGACTATCATCAGTGTCTGTGTCCCCAGAGGGAGTCTTAGTTGCCCCCTGCCTTTCCAGGAGTCTCTCCAAGTTCAGCAAATGGATCTGACCAGAAGTATTTTCAAATGACTGCCTCCATGCTGGGACTCAGAATGTGTAAGATTTTGCATGCATCCTTTAAGAACAGAGTCTCTGTTTCATACAGCCCTCCAGCTATCCTGTTTTGAAGCCATCTGACCTTCAAAGCCATACATTCTGATGGTTCGCCTTCCCAGTCCAGGACCTCCAGGTTGGATAGCCTGATGTGGCATTCAGACCCCTGACTCTTGTGAAGAACCTCTGTGTGATTACCCTCCTATTTGTGGGTTGCCTACCAGAGAGTGTAGGTTCTGGCTATACCACATCTTCACCCTTCCTACTATCTTACTGTGGTTCCTTCTTTATATCTTTAGTTGTGGAAAATCTTTCTCCTAGTCTTAAGGCCATTCTCATGGATAATTGCTCTGTAAATAGTTGTAATTTTGATGTGTCCATGGCAGGAGGTGAGCTCAGGGTCTTACTAATCGTCCATCTTGGCCACATCTTCCCTGTTCTTCATGTCCTGTTATGCCTTTTTTTTTTTTAAGGCCTGTATATACAGCATATGGAGATTCCCAGGATAGGGGTCAAATAGTGGATCTGAGCCATGTCTACGACCTGTGCCACAGCTAACAGCAACACCGGATCCTTAATCCATTGAATGAGGCCAAGGATCGAACCCTCATTCTCCTGGATATTAGTCAGGTTCATTACCACTGGGCCACAAGGGGAACTCCCTCACTTCCTTTTAACAGACTACCTCTACCATTAGCTTAACCCTAGGCAGTCCAATATGGTACCCACTGGCAAAATGTGCGTATTTAATACTTAAAATATGGCCAATCCATATTAAGAGGTACTGTAATTGTAGAATATTCACCAAACTTTAAAAGTTTAGTACAGGAGTCCCTGTCGTGGTGCAGTAGTTAATGAATTCAACCAGGAACCATGAGGTTGCAGGTTCGATCCCTGGCCTCGCTCAGTGGGTTAAGGATCCGGTGTTGCCATGAGCTGTGGTAGAGGTTGCAGACACGACTTGGATCCCACATTGCTGTGGCTGTGGCGTAGGCCAGCAGCTACAGCTCCGGTTAGGCCCCTAGCCTGGAAACCTCTGTATGCCACGATTGCAGCCCAGGAAAAAGGCAAAAAGAGAAAATAAATAAATAAATATTAAAAAATAAAAATTTAGTACAAACGTAAGAAAGATATTTTATTAATTTTAAAGCCTTGATTGCATGTTGAAATGATAAAGTTTTTGACACACTCAATTAATAAAATATTATTAAAATTAATTTCATGTTTCTTTTCCCTTTTTTTAATGGAACTGCTAGAAAATTTTAGCTCTCTCCTTAGTGCTTGACACTATATTTTCATTGTAGTACAGTGCTGTTGTGACCTCTTCACAGATGCAAGTTAGGTTATTTTGCCTGGAACTATACTGTACTAGCACAGTAAGTGTCTTAAAGTTTCTTCCTGTAAAAATCCTTGGCCTCTTAAGAGCTTGTTAGAGGGGAAAAAAAAAAGGTAAAAATACTTAATGTGGTCCAAACAATGTATTTATTTTTTAGCACTCATTTAAAACAAGCTGTTGAATATTTTGGAAATTTACAGTTAACATGAGATAGTTTAATTATTATCATGTGGTTTCTCTACAATTAGTTCCTTAAACAGTACTCAGTTGTAGGCCAAATAAATGATAAATTGTTGTAGTTTGTGTCCTCTATGCAATGTGAGGAAATTAAAAACTACATACTTTATAATAGCCGACTCTAGAAAAAAGTAATTAAGGCCCCTGTGGCAGCAGTAGTTTTGAGGAATTAAAAAAATAATACCACCAAAGGAATTTTTATTTAGTAAGCTTTTAAATACTATTTTAGTAACTGGTATTTACATCAGTGGCATGCCAAGGTTGGTGCAAGCAATTGGGTGAGAATAAAAATTAAGTTCTTATGTATTTGTTCATTAGAGTGGACAACCTTCAAAATTCTTCTTTTATTTATTTACTAAATATTTTTCCTGATATCAGTACGCTGAAAACTACTGACATCAGTTAATCTCAATCATTAGAAGTCTTCTACATTGAGCAATTCATAATACATTTTCATGTTGAATACAGAGGTCATTTTCTTCGGCTATCATTGTTAATAGGCCACATATTCCAATTAAATGCAACAAACATTGGTGGCATACTAGTGAGCATAGCTGCCCTCCAATTAAATGTAATAATAGAGAAGGATTTCTAAGTCGTTGAGTGTCTTGTTTCAACAGAGATGTAAGGCTATCTATTCTTTTGTGTCATCTGAAAAGGTTTAGATGAAATGAGGATATTCTGTCACAGTTGAAAACGAAAGTTAAGTCTGAAAAGAATGCAAGGGTGGAGATATTAGCAAGAGAAAACAGCAAGTGCAGGGGACATTTTCAAAGTAGAGGGATCATTAGAAGTGTAGAAGAAAAGGAGGCTCACTTGTCTCTTTAAAAAGAGAATGAGAAAGTGTCAGTTCTCAGAGATGAGTTCTTTAACCCCAGACAGCTGTGAGCAATTTGTCAACTGCTCTGAAGTGCAGCAGAGTCAACCCCTGGGTCCCAGCCATGTGGACTGTATGCTGGTTTCCATGAGACTGAACACACAAGAGGACACTTCTGCCTCAAGAACGTCCTAGTTCTCATTGCAATCCATAGAATATCTAAACAGTAGGAGAGTAACTAACAAATTAAATGAACTAGACTTAATAGGCACCCTGGGTGCATGAAAAAAATCAGACCAGCAAAAACTAGCAAATAAAAGAGTTCATAAGGCATGGTAGGAAAATCACAGCTCTTTTCCATGGCTCCGCAATTTAATGTGTCACCTTAGGCAACTCATTTAACTTCTGTGAATCTCAGTTTCTTCTATAAAATGAAAGTGGCGCACATGGGATATAGAGAAACCATGCTGCTTAAAGTTTCCAGGACATGATATGTCCTTAATATATGATAGCATCTCTCTACAAAAGTAAACTGTAGCAGTAAATGCACTAATAAAACTTAGAAAGGGGATTATTTTGCTTCACTCTCACAAATCTTTGTGATTTGATGTGGTAGCAGTCTAGGAACTTTCCAGGCTGCTGCTTTGCTCCTCATGTTTCCTTAAATCAAAGACTGATAGAGCTAACCTTTGGCATCCATGTGGCCCGAGTTACAGTATTCCTCGATATCCATCTTGATCAGTCCCTAGACCTAATCCTCTGCTGTGGATTTTATTCTTAAATTCTTCTGACCTTGAGTTCTGGTGTCAGCCCCTACTCCCATGCTCAATGACGGGGGAGGTCTACCCTCCCATGTTTCCTTCCATGATCATTTCAAGCAGCCATCGAAGGATTGTCCAAAAGACTGACAACTGAGTACTGAAAACATTTCTGTTGGACTCTAACTGCCCAGTGGAAACTCCCAGAATAGAGTGAGTCTCCAATCATAGATAAGCTAGCCACACCCTTAAAAGGCCAGGCTGTCTTAGTTTTATGTTTGGTACAAGTTCTGTTGTCCCAGGGCCCATCCCAGCTATCCAGTGAATACATCCTATCTACCCAGTCTATAGCCAGTCTTAAAAACAAAGTTCCTTGCAAGTTCCTGCTGTGATGCAGTGGGTTAAGAATCTGACTGCAGCAGTCCAGTTGCTTTGGAGGCATGGTTTGATCCCCAGCCGGGCGAAGTGGGTTAAGGATCCATTGTTGCCACAGCTGCCATGTAGGTCATAGCTGTGGCTCAGATTCAGTCCCTGGCATGGAAACTTCCAAATGCTGGGGGTGTGGCTATTTAAAAAAAAAAAAAGTTCCAGGATATGTAAACAGAACACATACATATATTTAATTCAATTTTCTTAACACTTCTAAATTTAAAGTTGACTTAATCTTGTAGGATTGAGGTGAAAATGCAGAAATTTTGATAGACTGTGAAAAAAAAGTGTCATTGAAGGCTATAGTCATGTAGTATTTTAGAGAAGACAACTGAAAAAGTTTATTCTGAATCAAAAAGTACAACGTATCCTCATCTTGATTCTTGTTTCTCAGTTCTGAACTATGCACAAACCTCCCTTTGGAGTAATTTATGTTGCTCTCTCGGATTTGCTCCTAGTAGCTCAAGGTGAAAAGGAATTTTCAGCCCTTAAACATAGCAATGGAAAAAAAAAAAAGTGCTTTCCTTTATAACACTGGATAATTGCCAGCAGTGAGGAATGAACCTGTGAGGAAGTAACAAAGATACACATCTAACGGAATCTAGTGACATAGTACAAAAGCGTAATTGTTGCTAATTTATGAGTTCAGTGTCCTTTCTCTCTTCAGGAAGGAGAAGCAATCTCACCATATTCTGAGCTTCTCCTATCCCAACATCATTCTCCTTCATCTCCTTTCAAAACAACTGCAAAATGCTGCAAACTCTTTGCTCTGTAGCACTATCTGGAACCTAGATATACTGATTAGTCCAATTAATAAGCATTTTCCAAATGAATATGTGGCAAAATGAGGGCAGAACCACCTTGAAGTACCTCGTACTTTTCCTTGATTCTAACAGTCCTGCAATATTTCTCAAAGCTCTAAAATTGCTATTAACTGTCTCCACTGTCATTGTGCTATTGGTAAGTGCATGTATCAGTTGATCAAGAGTTCTAATTTTGTAAAGCCAAGAAACAGCTATATTACAGTTTTGCAAAAGAGAGAATGGCATTATCTTCCCAAGGAATATGATAATATTCCCCAAGTTACCCAAAGATAGCAAAGCCTGCTGCTGACTAAATACTAAAGTTCCTTTTAATTAATGCTCACGATGAGTATGGATAAATGCTATGCATACCATGTTTTGTGAAAACAAAGTAACTTAAAAGTGCTTTTCCTTTTTTCTATTTTTATTTGTTTTACTTTGACTTATTTTTCCCATGGGATAAATTCTTTCCGCTGGTCTCTCTTGGTTATTTGGTTTTGCTTTTTTTTTTTTTCAGAGTGATACATGAATAAGTGTGAATAGAAGTTTGTTTGCGGGGGCCAAAGAAGATAAAACAAGCTATATTGACTGGTTTCATTTTAAACTCATGATCTGAAACCTCAAATGGGTGCTCAATAGCACTCTGCAATAGTGGGGGGCTTAATAAATATTTCATAATGGAATAATAACAAAAGTTTTAGAATACTGTATTTAGGCAGGAAACACCCTCTATACATTTGAATTTTAAAAGTTTATACTGTATTTATTGGTCTGCTGTAATTATTGGCTGCACAGTTAATGTTATTAACTGAGAAGATAGGCAGGTGTGTATGAACCCAGCTACGGTACTCTGTGGCCTACCATACTCCGTACTACCCAGACTGAAGATGTTTATTTTCAAAGAAGAAAATATTGACTCTCAGAATTTTGATTATGTATTTCTCTGCCAATATTTTATATATGTGATATCAATGAAAAGTCCAAAACAAGACCAATAAGGGCCAAATTAAACATAAGCACCCACAGATACAGATAGCAAATTTCCATGAACTGCTAAATTCATGCATGTGTAAATGCATGTAAATGCACTCGTAAAAATTGAGGGAAAATTATATTTGAATTAAATTCAAGATGTTGAGCAACAGATTCAACTTCAGATGAAATACCGGGAATCTAAAGAAAAAAAAAAGGCATGATTGCAAAGTGTAAAGTGATTTAAAAAATGGGATTCACCCCTGACCAGAAATGCTAAGTAGGTGAGGAAGTAGAATGAATGCAGATTGTGTATTTCACATACACTCAGCCATGAAAATAGTAACATAATAAGTAATGTTACCCTTGACCAGAAAGATGCCGGTTCCTTTTTATTTATAAGTAATGTGGTTGAGTCACTCACAAAACACTAAAATCTCTTGTTTCTAGGTTGTACTCCAAAGTTGCTCAAGCTTGATTAGTTTACATTGTTTTTGCATTTTTAAGAACCACATTATAAACCAGAATAATGTCTCCACTTGCTCTCTATAGTGGTAATACCTTTCGAGAGTTATACCTCCCTAAGTCAGCCCAGATTGATGTACAATGGTCTAGAAATTTTTGGAGAATACTAGACGTTATTTCTATGTTATGGTCCACAGTGGATTCTAGTTCTTAATTTTTATTTGCTCACAAATTACTTATCTTGACAAAGGTTATATTTAGCTGAACTATGGGAATTGATTTGCAAATCCTCCAACCATATACACATATATTTAAGAAATTTTTTCAAACAAAGGTTCACAATTGTTGCTTTGTAAAGAAGGAGAGCAGAGGGTATAAGTAAAGTGGGGTTGGCTGTGTTTGCTTCTGCAACAAGTTAAAAAGTCCCTTAATATGAATAATTAAGCAAATTTCTGTAGGTGAAAATTATTCCTATCATCTGGCCTTTGTGTTACATTTCCTTACAGTATAAATAGAGAAAGCCCTTCAGAGAGTCGCCCCACACTAAGTAAAAATGCTTTGATAGGGTTCACTGCTTCTTTTATTGTTGCTTCAGTGAGGATGATTTCAAATAACGGGCATAAACTAAACAGGACTTCACAGTATTTAGGAGTAGGAGTGTGCCCTCTGTCATGTTAATGGGAATAAACCTGCAGTGCAGTTTAGACTAGGAGAGAAGCAGAAGTGAACCTCAAGTCAGGAGATGATGCAGTCTGGCCCTTGTTCTGCCATTTGCTTGCTGGGTGACACTGGGCAAGTTGCTTAACTTTTCTGAGGAAAGTTTGATTATGAAATTGGAGGATTACATGTCATCTTTATGTTCCATGTAACTATTTTTAAAATTTAGTAATCAAGATATTGTTTCAATTACATTTCTCTTGACCTATCAATATATCCTTGGGCACTGGAGATATATTAGTAAGCAGAATAAGCATAGATATATCTGTGGGAGGTTCCTTTAACTTTATTCCATTTGTTACCCTCAGGATTCCTAAAGTCCTCTTAATTTTCTATCATCCAAGTGGTTGCTTTTCCTTATGTATTGTATTAGTTTGTTAAGGCTGCCATAGCAAAATACCAGAGCCGGGGCAGCTTCAACAAAAGAAATCTATTTTCTCATAGTGCTGGAGGAAGGAAGCCCACAATCAAGTTACCAGTAGGGTTGGTTTCTCTTGAAATCTCTCTTCTTGGCTTGCAGATGGCTGCCTCCCTACTGCCTCTTCACAGGGCCATCCATCTGTGCACAGACGTCCTTGGTGTCTCTCTGTGTATTCAAATTTCCTCTTTTTATAAGGATACAAGTAAGAATGAGTTAGGGCTCACCCTAACAACCTCATTTTAACTTAATCATCAGTCTAAAGGCTCTATCTCCAAAACAATCAGAAGTACTGGGGTTATATGAATTTGGGGAACACAGTTAAGCCCATCAGATGTATATTCTAAGGCTTCCTTGCAGTGATATATTGTTTAGTATTATTGTAAAATATATCTTCAATCTAATAATCAGTATACAACTTCGTCTAAACAGGCTTTTAGTAGGCATTGTAATTTTAACTACATGAACCAGTACTTACAGGATTTTATGAGTCTTTCCAGCAAACAGATTCATTTTTTTTATGGAAAGGTGCAGTAAAATATTTTCCTTGTTTTTTCTTCCTTCTTTCTTATTCTGGACCAGGAAATTTATTAATAGCTAATTACTCATAAACCAGCATCACAGAAATCCTAGTGTCACTCAAAGGGTACCCAGTAAATAAAAGTTAGATTAATTTAGTTAGATTTTGGCCCTTGGTTTTCTTTTGTTTTGTTTTATTTTTACTCGTAGGAACCTAAAGGCCAATAAAAACAAAGATAAGGATCTAGGCATCAAATTGCTATTTGCTATATGACAACAACTGTTAAAAATCGATAGCGATGTTGATGGTTAAATGTTGATGACAAAGATTGTGCTCGCTAGTACATCCTCTTCCTGTTGGTCAATGCACAGTTAGTGTCATTCTTTTGATATAGCCCTATCTCCTACACCTTGTTCCCACTAGAGAAAGCTGCGATTATGAGGCTGGGACTGTGAAGAGAGTTTTTAGGATCTCTGCAGAATCTATTAATAGTTTCAGAGTCTCTCTCCAGGGTTTTCCTTGCCTTTTAGAAATCTTGGAATCTTAGCCAGAACAGGCTCACTAACCTCTGCAGAGACCTATTTAACCTCATCATTAGCAAGAAGAGAAAACCTAAGCAATTCCCATGTCCATTTGACAGAGGATGAAGCTAAAGGTCAAACAGACCAAGAATTTTGCATGGTGAGTTCAAAGTCATGAAATGAATAATTGATGAATCTGTAAACACCAGTCTAATGAATTCTTTCTTGCAATGATTCCATCTCCTTCCATGAGTGTCAAAGTAGGAACTTGATAATTTTGCAAATGATATAAGGTTATCAGCCTGTAACCATGTCAGGCAAATGGACTTCTTTCTTTTTACCGGAATGTTATTATCTAAACTGCTAGAGCAGATAATCTTGAGCAATCTCATTGAGCCACCAGAGTCAGATTTCAGGAAATTAGATTATCTAAGAGATGTGGGCAGACTTTTTGTTTTAAAATAATTAATTTCTTTTTTAATATTTTTGTTTTTATTTTTTTATTGTATGAAATATTCTTTAAATTCTATAATGCATTACAGTTTTCAGAAGTTTCACACATATAATTTTATATAATCCCTTAATAACTCTTTCACTGCCCCTTTTTTAAATTAACTGATTTGTTATTTTTTCCATTATAGTTGGTTTACGGTGTTCTGTCAATTTTCTCCTGTACAACAAGGTAACCCAGTCACACATACATGTATACATTCTTTTTCTTACATTATCATGCTCCATCATAAGTGACTAGATGTAGTTTCCAGTGCTATACAGCAGGATCTCATTGCTTATCCACTCCAAAGGCAATAGTGTGCATCTATTAACCCCAGATTCCCAGTCCATCCCACACCCTCCCCCTCCCCTTCCCCCTTGGCAACCACAAGTCTGTTCTCTAAGTCCATGAATTTCTTTTCTGTGGAAAGATTCATTTGTGCCACATATTAGATTCCAGATATAAGTGATCATATGGTATTTGTCTTTCTCTTTCTGACTTACTTCACTTAGTATGAGAGTCTCTAGTTCCATCCATGTGGCTGCACATGACATTATTTTGTTCTTTTTGTGGCTGAGTAGCATTCCATTGTGTATATAAACCACAACTTCTTAATCCATTCATCTGTCAATGGACATTAATGTTGTTTCCATGTCTTGGCTATTGTAAATAGTGCTGCAGTGAACATGCAGGTGCATGTGTATTTTTCAAGGAAAGTTTTGTCTGGATATCTGCCCAAAAGTGGGATTGCTCGGTCATATGATAGTTCTATATTTAGTTTTCTGAGGCCCTGCACCTCTTAATTGCCCTTCCCTCCACCCCCTTCCCACTAGTAACCACTAGTTTGTTTTCTCCATCTGTGATGTGTTTCTTCATGTATTTACTAGTTTGTTGTATTTTTAATATTCCACATACAAGAGATATAATACAGTATTTGCCTTTCTTTGACTTATTTCACTTAGTATAATTGGAAAGACTTTTGAGAGCATTTGAGTATATTCAGAGATTTCTTAATTAAATCAAAATAGAAAATTTTGTGTCCATTCTTCCCTAGAAGTGGGACACAGGATTAAAAAAAAAATCAAGTTACTGAATATATACAGGTTTGTAATCTAGTGAAACCTGGTGAGGAAAGAGACTAATTAAAAAAAAAATTTTACTGGACTTTGTTAACCATTACCTCGTTAACACCTAACCCAGTGCCTGGAAAATAGTAAGAGGCCAAAATGTATCAGTTGAAATAAGTTAGAGTTAAGGAGTTTCTCAAGTAATAGCCTCTTAACTGGTTTCTTCTACCTTTGCCCTTCTGCAGCCACTCCACATCCGGCAGACAAGTGATCCTTGAAAAGTATAAACAAGAGCTTGTAATCATCAGACTCCTATTCCTATTCAGAACAAAAGTCCAAGTCCTTGTAACAGTTTATAAGGCTCTGCAAGACTGGCCTCTCTGTCCCTTTGAAATCATCTCCTGCTTTCAGCTTTGTTCTTACCCCTCCCTCCACTCTGCCTTCTTTGCTATTCCTCTGACTTGCCAAAGGTGCTGTCATCTGGGGAACTTGGCCCCTGAACACCACTCCACCTGAAATGCTGTCCCCTAGATTTTGCAACTGCTCGCACCCTTCAGAGTGCACAATTTAAAAATGAAACATCCTCCCCTAATGCCATGTTCACATCCCCAATTTACTTCTCTCTCTGCTGTTAATGAATTTCTAGTAATTAAATTATTTATTGTGCTTATCATCTACTTTGCCCCAACTGGAATGAGGGCAGGGATGTTTGTTTATTTTCCCAGTATCAGGAAACATAAAAATAATAATAATAAGTATCAGTAAACACTTACTGAAAAAAATAGTACAGCGAAATGTTCTGAATTCAGTAAAATCAGTGCTTTTTTTTTTTGGACTGTCAAAGGAAAAGCTAAGAGATCCATTAACAAAGAAGAGAAAGACAAGAAAATGTTTTCAGAATAAGCTGAAGGGGAATGTTTTGGACTATAAAAGAAAGTGGAGATTTAAGGAAAGGAAGGGGAAGGAGAAAGAGAGAAAGAAGAAAGAAAAGAAAAGAAAGAAAGGGAAAGGAAGGAAGGAAGGAAGGAAGAAAGAAAGAGAGAGGGAAAAGAAAGAAAGCAAGCAGGAGGGAGGAAGGAAGAAAGAAAGAGAAAGAAAGAAAGAAAAGAAAGAAAGCAGGAGAGAGGAAGGAAGAAAGAGAAAGGAAGGGAGAAAGGAAGGAAGGAAGAAAGAAAATAGAGGGAAAGGAAAGGAAAGAAGGAAGGAAAGGACAGAGGCTTTATAGTGACCTGACAGAGTCCTTACTTGGATATTCCTCTTTTAAGAGTGTTTTACGAATCAGGAGAAGAGACAAATAGGACCTCAGCCCCTAATATCCAAATCTACCTGTCAATTTTTTTTTACCTTTAATATTTTTATTTTCTTGATAAGATTTTGTTTTTAAAAAAAATGCTTCCTGTTAAAAATGATAGCAGGAGAGTGAAACTGCTGCCACAAAATGCATTATTTTGAGCAACTTCTTAGAACTATTGGCTGAAGCCTGCTGATAGGAAAGGTCAGAATCACAGAGAGTGGTCTGAAGAGAATCCCTCTCTCAGCAGCTAGCCTTGGAGTGTTGAAGAAGCTCAGGAAGAGAGCAGGGCTGAGGTAAAGAAAAAGAACAATGGGTCTCCAGGGAAATGCACAGCTGAACCTGGAGTTGAGGTGGTCTGATGATGGCAAGGACAGAGAGGGCTAGGAAAGGAAAACTGCCCTGAAGACAGTTCGGCTATTTATCCGAGTGAGTAAGGGCGCTGGGCAGCACATTTGCAACCTCAGAGGACACCAAGATAAGAACACAAAGACATTCCTGGAAACTTCTCAGAAAACATGATTTGGGACTCTGTGGAATGTGATTGGAATATAAAAGCAAAGGGGTTTTTAGTTTGAGAACAATGATATGGCCCCTCACCGAGTGTGAATTTGGGTTGTTGATTGTCATTGCTGGAAATTGAAGAGTAGGACTCCTTGTCCAATAAGAATTTGGCTGGAGACACTTTGAGGGATTTGTGATAGGAGTGTATACAAAGATGTATAATGTATGAATTTGGGGGAGTTTATACTACCAAGGCTCTTGGCTGTGAGTAGTTCAGTTTCATTTTTTAAAATTATTATTGTCAGGCATCCATTCATGATTCATTTGGTAAGATTAAAAACTCCTACCAAGAAAGCTCCCATGGTGGTGAAGCGGAAACAAATCCGACTAGGAACCATGGGGTTGCAGGTTTGATCCCTGGCCTTGCTCAGTGGCTTAAGGATCCGGCGTTGCCGTGAGCTGTGGTGTAGGTCACAGACGCGGCTTGGATCCCGCATTGCTGGGAACCTCTAGCCACGGGTACGGCCCCAAAAAGACAAAAAAAAAAAAAAGAAAGAAAAACAAAACAAACAAACTCCTATCTAGGTATAGAGAGAACATACCTTAACATAATAAAAGCCATTTATGACAAACGCATGGCAAATATAATACTCAGTGGAGAAAAGCTGAAAGCCTTCCTGCTAAAATCTGGAACAAGACAAGGATGCCCATTTTCACCACTGTTATTCAACATAGTATTGAAAATCCTGGCCACAGCAATCAGACAAACCAAAGAAATAAAAGGTATCCTAATTGGAAGAGAAGAGACAAAATTGTCACTGCATGCAGATGACATGACACTATATAGAAAACTCTAAGGACTCCACACAAAAACTGCTAGAACTGATCAATGAATTCAGCAAAGTAGCAGGATACAAGATTAACATTCAGAAATCAGTTGCATTTCTTTATAATAACAATGAAATATTAGAAAAGGAATATAAAAATACAATACCTTTGAAAATCACACCCAAAAAAATTAAATACCTGAGAATAAAACTGACCAAGGAGGTGAAAGACTTATGTGCTAAGAACTATAAAACATGAGTCATGAGATTAAAGAGGATTCAGAGAAATGGAAAGAAATTCCATGCTCCTGGATTGGAAAAATTAATATTGTAAAAATGGCCATACTGCCTAAAGCAATCTACAGATTCAGTGAAATCCCTATCAAATTACCCATGACATTTTTCACAGAACTAGAACAAACATGCAAAATTTTATACCACAAAAGACCCAGAATTGCCAAAGCAATCCTGAGGAACAGAAACCAAGCAGGAAGCATAACTCTCCCAGATTTCAGGCAATATTACAAAGCTACAGTAATCAAGAAAGTGTGGTACTGGTACCAAAACAGACACATAGACCAATGCAGTCTGCCTCCTTAGTGCAGTAGGCAGCACATCAGTCTCATATAGACCAATGCAACAGAATAGAAAACCCATAAATAAACCCAGACACCTGTAGTCAATTAATCTTTGACAAAGGAGGCAAGAATATAAAATGGGAAAAAAGACAGTCTTTTCAGCAAGTGGCTGGAAAAACTGGACAGCCACATGTACATCAATGAAACTAGAACACACTCTCACACCATGCACAAAAATAAACTCAAAATGGCTTAAAGACTTAAATGTAAGACAAGACACTATCAAATTCCTAGAAGAGAACATAGGCAAAATATTCTCTGACACCAACCTTACAAATGTTTTCTTTGGTCAGTCTCCCGAGGCAACAGGAATAAAAGCAAAAATAAATTAGTAGGACCTAATCAAACTGACAAACTTTTGCATAGCAAAGGAAACCATAAAAAAACAAAAAAGACAGCTTACAGAATTGGAGAAAATAGTTTCAAACAATGCAACTGACGAGGGCTTAATCTCTAAAATACACAAACAAGTTAACAGCAAAAAACCAACAACCCAAATGAAAAATGGGCAAAAGATCTGAATAGACATTTCTCCAAAGAAGATGTACGAATGGCCAACAAGCACATGAAAAAAGTGCTCAGCATCAATGATCATGCAAATCAAAATGATTATGAGGTACCACCTCCCACCAGTCAGAATGGCCACCCTTAATAAGCCCACATATAGGAGTTCCTTTTGTGGTGCAGCAGACGAATCTGACTAAGAAGCATGAGGTTGAGGGTTCGATTCCTGGCCTCTCTCAGTGGGTTAAGGATCTGGCATAGCTATGGCTCTGGTATAGTCCGGCAGCTGTAGCTCTGATTGGACCCTTAGCCTGGGAACCTCCATATGTCACAGGTGTGGCCCTAGAAAGACAATAAATAAACAAACAAATAAAGTCCACAAATAAATTCTGGAGAGGGTGTGGAGAAAAGGGAACCCTCCTACATTGTTGGTGGGAATAGAAATTGGTACAACCACTATGGAAAACAGTATGGAGATACCTTAGAAAACCATATATATGGAACTACCATATGACCCAGAAATTCCACTCTTGGGCATATATCTAGACAAAACTTTGCTTGAAAAGTACACATGCAGCCATGACACATGCACCCGCATGTTCATTAAGGCACTATTCACAGTAGCCAAGACATGGAAGCAACACAAATTTCTATCGACAGATGAATGGATTAAGAAGATGTGGTATATGTACACAATGGAATACTACTCAGCCACAAAAAGCACAAAATAATGTCATGTGCAGCCACATGGATGGAACTAGAGACTCTCATACTAAGTGAAGTAAGTCAGAAAGAGAAAGACAAATACCATATGATCACTTATATCTGGAATCTAATATATGGCACAAATGAATCTCTCCACAGAAAAGAAATTCATGGACTTAGAGAACAGACTTATGGTTGCCAAGGGGGAAGGGGGGGGGAGGGTGTGAGATGGACTGAGAATCTGGGGTTAATAGATGCACACTATTGCCTTTGGAGTGGATAAGCAATGAGATCCTGCTGTATAATACTAGGAACTGTATCTTGTCACTTGTAATGGAACATGATGGAGGATAATGTGAGAAAAGTATACATGTATGTGTGACTGGGTCATCTTACTGTACAGCTGAAAATTGACAGAACACTGTAAACTCATTGTAAACTCATTATAATGGAAACAATAAAAAGAATTTAAAAATTATCTGTTGAAATTTACTTGGAGACTTGGAATCTTCTCTACTCTGAAATATCCTGCTATGCTGTTGGCATTTCACTTTTTGCTGTTCTAAAGATTCCCTACCTATCCTTAATTTGGTATACGTAATGATTCGTGTTATTTGCACAAAAACAATAAATAAGGCTTATAGTCTGAGAAGACAATAAAGTTGTAAAAAAAGGGTGATATTAATGTCATTCAGCCTTAGTCTTACATATTCATCTAATTTGACTTTTTTCTGGTGGAACTTATATTATTAACACATGGCTATTTTCTTGATGATTTGTGCACTGATACTGCCCTGCTTTGGTGATTTGGGTTAAGGAATTTAGGAATTCGAGTGTAACATATAAACAGGGACCTAATGCTGCTCTGTGAGGATGCGGGTGGGTTCAAACTCTGATTGCTCTGTGGGTTAAAGATCCGCATTGCTGTGACTGTGACGTAGGCTGGCAGCTGCAGATCCAATTTGACCCCTAGCCCAGGAACTTCCATATGCTGCAGTTGTGGCCATAAGAAGAAAAAAGAAATAGGAATATTTGTCAAAAGGATAAATTTCCCATAAAGATGCATATTGATAGCTATATAAGCCATAATGAAAATTTTTATAGTGATAAAAATGGCCCTGCCTATGTAGAAGTAATGCTGTTAGGAAGCAGAGGAATTGTAGCAAATATCTTTGGAAACACAGATAGAGCTGTGAAGCCACTGAAAACCATGCCACAGGAAAAGCAGCTGAAAAACTAGAACTTCTTAACTTAAAGAAACTAGGTTCACTGAATGTAATAGTTGTCTCCAATTAGTTGGAGGCTCTCTGGTAGGAAAAAAAAAAAAAAAAGGTTGGCTTGTTAGGTATGGCCTGAGGGGCAGATGATGAGAGATGCTGTTTCCTGAGAAATGGAACAGAGTATCTATGACATTCATGTCTCTGCTTCCCACTCTGAGAGTAAGTATAGCATCCAGGTGTGCAACCCAGCCTGGCAGCCACATGCCTGCCAATGGAGAAGACAAATAAAATGGTGCAATATTGACAGAAAGCATCTTCTCTGCTGACCATTCCTGAACATTGGCCAGAGATATACCCTGATGGGCTAGTGATTTGTTCCTCTGAAACCTGGCCCCAGGGTGGATAGAAGGAAGAATTGGGGGAAACTTGTAGGCAAAAGCAGAGACAAAGTAGATAACAGGTAATGTCAAATTTTTGTACAGATTAGAAGACATTTGATTTTTGCAAACCTTAGAGATAGTGGCAATTCCAAAGAAAAGCCTATGTGAGGACCAAGAACAGATTCTGCCCCACCAGCCGTCTTAGCAGCACCTACATTGATTTGGTTTCCTGTGTGCATGCCCCAGACTACTCTCTGAGAAAACTGCTGCTACAAGGATTTGAATGCTTAAGAGTTTGGGAGTGTTGTTTTTGTCCTTACTATCTGTTCATGGAGGCCCTTGCAGCCCATCTGTCAGAAGACTCTAGTTAAAGGAACTGAAGAGGTTAAGAGTATGTTACCCTCAAAGTATACTGCACACAGAGGCATGGGAGCATGTCTGATGCCCCAGGGTTGACACGAGAAACATACTGTCGGTTGTGTCTGAGATGCAAAAAGTTGCCTTGAGTTCCAGAGTGTAACTCTCACTTCCACCACTGATTGGCTGTGTGACTTAGGCAAATTCCTTATCCTCTCCGTGCCTTTGTTCCATCTTTAGTGAAGTGAAGAGAACATAATAGTATCTACCTCACAAAATGAGGATTAAAGGAGTTAATTTGTGGAAAGAGCTCATCTCACAATCAGCAATTAATAAATGATTATTATTTGAGTATGCAGTTATTTTATTCTGCTTTTGTGCTTAAGGCCAAAGACAGAATCAGATTCCTGCTTCCCTGTTAGAAAAATAAACCTAATCTAGTTATCTACATATCTGGGTGTGATTCTTAATAAATAAAAATGTAAAAAGGCATATGCCCAGGGGCATGTTGATGTTTCCTGCCTCTTTCTCCCTTTATATCTCTAAACAAGAGTTTACCACAAATTCACTACTTCATTCTGTCCATCTGGCCACTCAGTAATTCTAACTTGAACAAACAACATTCAAATATCAAACTCCCCAGCAGATCTACGAACCTAGGTACCTTGCAGACACCTCCCAACATCCCAAATGTTGAAGTCTAGTTCTTCTCTTTGCATTTCTAACATTAGTCAATATACTTAGGCCTTTCCAGAATCATCTTTAACAATGTTGCCTTACTGAATTTCCCTCAAATCCATTTCTCTTAGAATCTTACAATGAACCTACATAAATTTGGGGCTTCTTGATTTATTGTGTGTACTAGTAAAGAGGATTCCAGCTCTAACTCTTTAATGTCTCCTATCTCTCTCCTTTTTCAGCACAACCTTTCCCTCTTCTACACGGTCATCTAAATGACCTTTCTAAAATGTAGATCCAGGGAGTTACCTTTGTGGGGCAGCAGAAACGAAT
>PVHT021183693.1:12653977-12705028 GCA_004024745.2 Catagonus wagneri
AAAAAAAAAAAAAAAAAAAAAAAAAAAAAAAAAAAAACAGGTAGATCCAATCAAGTTTACTCTCTGCATTGCCTACATTTTAGAGTCTAAAGCCCTGGGTGAGGTATTTATAGTTCTTCATGCTTCCACTGATCTTTCCAGTCTTGCCACTCTTTCCTGTATTCATTCAGACTGAAGGTTATCGGCTGATTCCTACCTACTGCCTCCCCTGTTCCCAACACACATTGAATACCGGGATCTTTGTGGACCTTTGCTCATGCTAGTTACTTTCCTTCATGTCTTTTCTCCTTTTTCTACCCTGAAAATTTCCACTCATTCTTTACAATCTGATTCAAATATCACTGCTGTAAAGGATTCTTTGCCTTAGGCTTCCTTCCACAGAATACCTTGGAATTGCGTTTATATAGCGTTTTAGCATTTTGGCAGCATTAAAGACATAGATGGCTTAAAGGCAAGAGATTCAGTCATTACTGTTCCCATTAGATTAGGTTATTTTATTTTATTTTTTTATATTTTTTTGCCTTTTGTCGTTTTAGGGCCGCACCCGCGGCATATGGAGGTTCCCAGGCTAGGGTTCCAATCGGAGTTACAACTGTTGGCACGCCAGAGACACAGCAACGCCAGATCCAAGCTGCATCTGCAACCTACACCACAGCTCACGGCAATGCCAGATCCTTAACCCACTGAGCGAGGCCAGGGATCGAACCCACAATCTCATGGTTCCTAGTCGGATTCGTTTCCTCTGCACCGCGACGGGAAATCCTAGGTGCTTTTTAAATACATGAGTTTTCTTCTTACGCAGCTTAACCTCAGTAAACAGCCCAATCCTTAGCACATGGTAGTTGCTCAGAGAGATTTATTGAATGAATAAAATCTTCAGCCTCCAGTATATCTTCATTAGCGCAACCAAATAAAAGGAGATACACCTTCTTGCCTAGTTTTAAGTTATCTATTTACTAATTTCTAGCAATCTGTTTATGCATGGGTAAATGCCACACCAGAGACATAGTTCTGTTTTTCTTTTGGAATGTCAGTGGACCCAGTTATAGGAAAGTGGTGATGGCCACCACTTATTCATTCATATAATTGATTATTTTATTTCAGACCAAGTTCTATGCTCAGGGGATTCAGTGAAAAGAAACACAAGCAATATCACTTCTCTTCAAGATCTTTAATTCTATAAAGAAGAGACAGAAAATAAGTAAACAGAAAAACAAGGCAGTAGTGTCTAATGATAAGGGCTAAAAAGACTGTAAAATTGGAAGATATGATATATTGTAACTAATTAGGGATGGGGGTTAGATTGGATGGTTCCCTTCTGATGAGGTAAGATCTAAATCTTGAAAAGGAGCCAGTCAGGTAAGACCTGGGAGTGGAGAGGATAGTCAGGGCAAAGTCTAAAGACAGGACTCAGGAAAAAAAGGCAACAAGTGTGGGTGGCACATCATCAGCGAGGGGGACCATACAATGTACCAGGTAGGTACCCTACTCCCTGTTTTCCACCTTTCTACCTTTACATCTGATCCCATCCTTGGAGAAAGTCTATTCATGTTTTATAGAAGAGGAACCTGACTGTCAGAGCAGTGAAATAACCTTCTCAAAGGCCTGTATGTTAGAAATGGGAGGAGTAATTATTCCAAACAAATTCTGACTGTCTCAAAAGTTCAGTATCAAAGTCAGGCTTAAATAAAATGATTTTAGATATCATTACCTCTTTACAGTCTTTTGATAAACCATTATGAGTGTGAACAGAAGCAAAGACATTTGAAATCCCTTAATGTATTGCTGATGTTAGAAGAGACAATACCTTCAGGGGTAAAGGTATTATTTTAACCTTTTCCTTATTTACAAGCTATACATTTCAAAAATTATTTTTTATCCATTCAAAACTATGGTAGAAGCTATGTAACAACAAACTTCATTTTAATGGAATTCTAATTGGTCAAATTAAAATGTCAATTGATATAAATACCAGTAAAATTTAAACTCATCGTTTGATGACAGTATAGACTATTTGACCAGTTTCTTTAAATTGAAATATAATTCACTTCTTAAATTGATTTCGGGTGTACTGCATAGGGAGTCAATATTTTTATATATTACAAAATGATCACCCAAGTCTCATTACCATCTGTCACCACACAAAGTTACTATAATACTATTGACTATATTCTCTATGATGTACATTACTTCTCTATGACTTCTTTATCTTATACCTGGAAGTTTGTGACTTAATCCTCTTTACCGATTTTGCCCATCCCCTTACCGTCTCTGTTCTTGCAACCACCAGCTTGCTCTCTGTATATATGAATCTGTTTCTGTTTTGTTGTTTTTTCACTTGTTTTGTTTTTTGGATTCCACATATAAGTTGAATCATAAAACATTTGTCTTTGTCTGACATTTAACTTCGTTTAATGCCATCTAGATCCATCCTTGTTGTCACAGATGGCAAAATTTTATTCCTTTCTTATAGCTAATATTCCAGTGTGTGTGTGTGTGTGCTTGCGTGCGTGCGTGTGTGTGTGTATCACATCTTCTATAGTTGGATATAGGTTACTTCTATACCTCGGCTATTGTAAGTAAAGCTGCAATGAACATCAGGGTGGCATATGTCTTTTCAAATTAGTGCTTTCACTTTCCTTGGATAAATAATCAGAAGTAGAATTGCTGAGTTACATGGTAGTTCTGTTTTTATTTTTTGAGAAACTCCAAGTCCTGTTTGTGTAGTGGCTGTAACAATTTACATATCTACCAGTAGTGCACAAATATTCCCTTTTTTCCACATCCTCTTCAGCACTTTTGTTTTTGTCTTTTTGACAGTAACCATTCTGATAGATGCGAGGTGAGAACTTATAATGATTTTGATTTACATTTTCCTGATGATTAGCAGTATTGAACATCTTTTAATGTGTCTGTGGCCACATGGGTATTCTCTTAAGAAAAAATTTCTATCCAGGTCCTCTATACATTTTTTTTCCTGTCTTTTTAGGGCTGCACCTGAGGCATATGGAAGTTCCTAGACTAGGGGTCAAATTGGAGCTACAGCCACAGCAATGCCAGATCCGAGCCACGTGTGTGACCTATACCACAGCTTAAGGCAACGCTGGATCCTTAAGCCACTGAGCAAGGCCAGGGATCGAACCCTCGTCCTCATGGATGTTAGTTGGGTTCTTTACCACTGAGCCACGATGCGACTTCCCTCTGTATGTGTTTTAATTGAACTGGTTTCTTTCCTTCCTTCCTTCTATCCTTCCTTCCATCTTTCCTTCCTTCCTTCCTTCTTTCCTTCCCTTTTCCTCTTTCTCCTTCTTCTTCTTCTTGATACTGAGTTGTGAAAGTTTTTTTTTAATAAATTATGGACAATAGCCTCTTATTTGCAAATATTCATTCAGTAGGTTTCCTTTTTGTTTTATTGATGTTTCCTTTGCTTTGCAAAAGCTTTTTAGTTTGATGTAGTCCCATTTGCTTATTTTTGCTTTTGTTTTCCTCACCTGAGGAGACAGATCCAGAAAAATATTGCTAAGACTGATGTCAGAAACTTACTGCCTAAGTTTTTTCCGAGGAGTTTTATGGTTTCAGGTCTTACATTTAAATTTTTAATCCAGGAGTTCCCATCATGGCTCAGCAGAAATGAATCTGACTAGGAACCGTGAGGTTGTGGGTTCTATCCCTGGCCTCGCTCAGTGGGTTAAGGATCTGGCATTGCTGTGAGCTGTGGTGTAGGTTGCAGACACAGCTCGGATCCCACGTTGCTGTGACTGTGGCGTAGGCCAGCAGCTGTAGCTCCGATTAGACCCCTAGCCTGGGAGCCTCCACATGCCGTGGGTATGACCCTAAAACGACAAAAGACAAAAAAAATAAAAAAGTTCCAGTCATGGCGCAGCGCAAATGAATCCGACTAGGAACCATGAGATTGAGGTTCAATCCCTGGCCTCACTCAGTGGGTTAAGGATCTGGCATTGCTGTGACCTGTGGTATAGGTCACAAACACAGCTCAGATCCTGCATTGCTGTGGCTGTGGCATAGGCTGGCAGCAACAGCTTCTATTAGACCGCTAGCCTGGGAACGTCCATATGCCATGAGTGCCGCCCTAAAAAGACAAAAAAAAATTTTTTTTATCCATTTTGAGTTGATTTGAGTGTATGGTGTAGAAAGTGGTCCAGTTTCATTATTTTGCATATGACCTTCCAGTTTATCCACCCCATTTACTGAAGGCATTGTTTTTTAAGTTTTAAGGATAAAATAAAGGACAATTCAATGTTAAAAGACATTTCTCTGTTAAGCATTATTTTCTATTGATATTAAAGCATTCTATCAATTATTTAACACTGAAATAGCACTTTAATAAGAAAATGCAACCATGAAGAAATTGTGGACATTTCAAAAAGAGCATTCAGTTTGTAGTGAATACAATAAACAGATACACCATTGTTCTATTAAAAAATAATAATAATCTATCAGTGGTCAGTAACCACCAAAAGTATAATTAAAATGTTAATTAATATCCCATGTAACTTTCTTCCCTTGGCCCAGAATAAACGTGAGGTATTATGGAAATTAATTATACTGACAATGTGAGATATTCCTTATATCAAAAGATACGAACAAATTCAAAATTAGTGTAGGAGTTCCCTGGTGACTCAGCAGGTCAAGGATCCAGTGTTGTTGCTAATACGGCTCTGATTACTTCTGTGGCACATGTTTGATCCCTGGCCTGGAAATCTCTGCATGATGTGGGTGCAGCCACCCCCCCACACACACACACAAAGTAGAGTAGTATCTAAATTAATTAATGTAGAAAAATAGCCAATTGCTTTAAAGAATCAGGCTGAAGGTTTTTAGAATATACACAGGAAAAAGATAATCTTCAAAGTCCTGTCCATATGTCTTCCTCTTGTCGACTAAAAAAATCCACACCTGAAAGTTGAGAGTTAAGTTGTATTTGGGATGAAATTAGGACTTAAGCCTGGGAGACAGCATCTCAGGTAGCCCCAAGAAACTGCTCGTAGGCAGTGAGGGAGGAGCTAGGATATACAGGAGTTTTTACAACAAAGGGCAGGGAGCAGGAACAAAAGAGACCTGGGCTCATGGAAATCATTCCTTTGATATGCCCCTCAGCTGTCAGGGCCAGTATCCTGAGTTTTCACAGCTTGCAGGACTCACTGGCTCTCACCCTTGGAGGTGATTGCATTTACAGATGACTGTGACATTCTTCATCCTTAACTACAGACCAGGTTGAAATACCACCCAAGGAGGACAAGGGGGAATATCAGGACATGATAAAGGTGAGGGGTCGGTGCATGCAGCACACATACATTTTACAAAAGTTTGTTGCTGATCTCCTGAAGGTTACTGCCAGTCACAAGGGGCAGACATCACCATGAAGGATTTTAGTGTTTTTCTAGATATGAGGAGATGCAAGAATTGGGCACATAAAATCCTCCCCCTTTTTTTCTAAGTATCTGACTATCTGAAGGCCTGTTCTTCCAGTTTTCCTAGAGCACAGAGTGCCTGACTCCTGGTCTCCACCTGAGCTCCACTCAGAGTGCTGTGGGTTTGTAGCTGCAGCGGCTCATGTTTTACTCCAAGTGCAGGTTGATGGCAAGTGCCAAACTTCAGTTCACACTCTCAATAGTAAGATTCAAGTTTTGAGAAACTATATCTGGAGAGGAACTAGTATGGAACACTTTACCGATTTAGCAACTACAAGGGTGCTGTGATCATAAACCATAGAGAGAAAGTACAAAGGATTTGGACCAGTGTGTTCTCCAACTATCAGAGAAACTTACCATCAGTAAATTCCTGAATCTCAGACACATGGTTGAATGTGCATATGCTGTTTGCTGAGATTTATTTATTTCCTCCAAGTGTGCTTTTCCTGTCCCACTGCTCTCCTGGAAATAATAAATATCCTACTTTATATTTAAAAAAAAGCCCTTAGAAATAACATTAAAAACTTTAGAAGGAGTTCGCGTCATGGCTCAGTGGTTAACGAATCCGGCTAGGAACCATGAGGTTGGGGTTTGATCCCTGGCCTTGCTCAGTGCATTAAGGATCTGGCGTTGCCGTGAGCTGTGGTGTAGACTGCAGACGTGGCTTAGATCTGGTGTTGCTGTGGCTGTGGCATAGGCCGCTGGCTACAGCTCAGATTAGACCCCTAGCCTGGGAACCTCCATATGCCGCGAGTGCAGCCCTAGAAAAAGGCAAAAATACAAAAAAAAAAAATTAGAAAGAAGGATCATGGCTATCGGTTTGTTTTTAGGAGCTAGAGTTTGGAAGTGATGATCCCCTGGCTTTGTACAGTCCACCCACTTCAGAAGAGGCAAAGAGCTTTGTCCATAAAGGGCTGTCCTTATAAACAAAGAAGCAAAGAATTAGTAAGACGTTCTGTGCATGCCTTGGAAATCTGTGATTGATTAGGCTTCAGCAGGCTAAGAAGGAATATGACTCAAGTTGAGATTTTTGTTAAGCATAGATGAAGGAAAACTGGGAGTTTTATTTTTAAACTAACCCCCTAGGGTCTTAATAAAATATGTAGTAATCATTACTTAACATACTCTTTGCCTTTTTGGTCCTTCCTAACAAAACTGGAAAAACTTTAAAGAGCGTGTGATTTCCATTTTACCCTGTGGGTCTGTGTCTCTTGGTCAGTTTGGAAATCAAGCCTAAAACAACAACCAAAGAAAGTTTAAATTTACATCCAGGATAACAAACAGGTTTCATATTTCTTGCCAAATCCCATCAATTAGCAGCAGCTGCCTGGAGTTCTGTGTTGAGCAGAATGGTAAAGTACAGTGGCTCAGTGGGAAAGAAACCAGGAAGGGTTATTTTATGTTTACCATGGACTCAGGGAGGAAATGTGACAGGGCTTATGCTACGTGTTCACTCACTGTGCTGGAGACTTTCAGAAAAACAGTGGAGACAGATGATTTAGGGAATCATGATGGAGAAAAACTAAAATTTCCATATCAAAAATGGAGAAAACTAAATGTACCTGTTATAGTGATTCCAAAGTAAAGCCATTCATTCATTCCAAAAATGTTTATTATATGCTTATATGATAATAATAATAATATATATTATATACATATGTTTTACTTAATATGTTTATATATAAATATACATAAATGTAAAATTGTATAGACTATACATTATATATGAATAATATAGTAATAAATATTTAGAGTATTCCTTTCTAATTGCTAGAGCTATGATACAAAAGAAAACAAATTTCCAACTCTGATATTCCATGTGAGGAAAAGATTTTTCAAAAACAATTAAGTGCATGATGAAAGATAATGTGAAAAAAATAACATTATGTGCGTGTGTGTGTATATATGTATAACTGGGTCACTTTGCTGAAAAGCAGACATTGACAGAATATTGTAAGTCAAGTATAATAAAAAAAAATGTTTCTGAAAAGAAAGCAATTAAAGGAGTTCCTGTTGTAGCTCAGAGGGTTAAGAACCTGACTAGTATCCATGAGGATGCAGGTTCAATCTCTGGCCTTACTCAATGGGTTAAGGATTCAATGTTGCTGCAGGCTGTGGTGAAGGGTGCAGATGTGGCTTGGATCTGCTGTGACCGTGGTGCAGGCCTGCAGCTGCAGCTCCAATCTGACCCCTAACCTGGAAATTTCCATATGCCACAGGTGTGGTCCTAAAAAGAAAAAAGAAGCAATTAAACAACGGAATTCTCGCCATGGTGCAGTGGGTTAAGAATCTGACTGCAGTGACCTGGGTTGCTGCAGAGGTGTGCATTCAATCCCCAGCCCGGCCCAGTGGGTTAAAAATCCAGAACAGGTTACAGCCATGGCTCACAATCAATCCCTAACCTAGGAAGTTCTATATGACGCACCCACGGCCATAAGATTAAGAAAGGGGGTGGGGGGTAGGGAAGTTCCCTTCATGCCTCAGCGGTTAACGGACCCGACTAGAATCCATGAGGATGCAGGTTCAATCCCTGGTTGAAGATCCAGCGTTGCCAGGAGCTGTGGTGTAGGTCATAGATGAAGCTCCGATCCCGCGTTGTTGTGCCTGTGACATAGGCTTGCTGCTACAGCTCCCATTGAACCCCTAGCCTGGGAACTTACATATGCCCAGGGTACAGCCCTTTAAAAAAAAAAGACAAGGAAAAACAAAAGAGCAATTAAACAAATAAATACACATCCTGGAGTTATTAGGAGCTGAGAATAAAAATAAAACAGGGAAAAGGAACAGAGATTATTGAGAGTGCTGTTTCACATGAAATAGTGGCTTTCTCTGAAAAGGATGGCCTGTGAGGACAGCCTGAAAGAAGTGAGTGTCAGAGCTGGGAAGGTAAATGGGGAGGCACTCATCCCTCAGGGAAGAACAAGTGCAAAGACCTTGATGTGAGAGTATCCTTGGTGTGTCTGAGGAACAGCAGAAATTTCAGTGGGCTGGTGTAGAGTGGTGTAGGGTGCACTGGGGAGAATGGAGGGATGAGGTGAGAGAGGGCCAAAGCTGGTAGCCATGGTGAGAAAGGTCTTTTATCCTGAATGAGATGAGTTTTCAGCAGAGCAGTACCGTGAATAACCTGGCTGCTGCTGAGAAAAACTGTGGCAGGGAAGGAAAGGGGGCAAAAATAAAAGAAAATAGACTACTCAAGAGGCTGTTCAGATAAGGCAGCAAAAATGATGATAGCTTGAACCATTGTAAAGTTGGTGGAAGTGAGAAGTGGTTATAGTCAAGTTATCTATATATATCTAGATATATCTAGATATATATAGATATATACGTATAACTATATATATATGTGTATATATATAGTTACCTTTTTTAAATGTTTGTTCCGTTTATTTAAACCAAAACAAAAAAACAGTTCACTTACTTTTCCCACACCCCTACCCCCTCCCTCCAGCAGCCACCAATCTGTTCTCTGTATCTCAGTTGGCTTTGTTGTTAACTGTTTATTTGTTTAGATTCCACAAATAAAAGCATCATAACTGTACCTGTCTTTCTCTGTCTTGTTTATTTCACTCAGCATAGGGCCCTCAAGGTGCATCTGTATTGTAGCATATGGCCAAATTTCATTCTTTTTTATGGCTGAATAAAATTCCATTGTATATACGACTCAATTACGTTGACATTTTGTTAAGGCACAGATGAAAGACAACTGGTGATTCTTTACAACTTTACCACTTCTTTATCTATTCATCCGTTGCCGAACTCTTAGGTTGTTCCCCTAGCTTGGCTGTTGTAAATAAGCTACAAGAACATGGGGATACATATATCTTATCAAATTAGTGTTTTTGTTTTGAACCTCCATACTCTTTTCCACAGTGGCTGCACCAATTTACATCCCTTCTAACAGGATGTATTTTGAAGGTAAAGCTAATGAAGTTTGCTAATGGATTGGAGATGAGATGTGAGAGAAAGAGAAAAATCAAGAAAGACTCCAATATTTTAGACCTGGACAACTGGAGAAATGTGCTTGTCATGTACTGAGATGGGGAGGATTGTGAGAGCAGCTTTTTTTTTTAGGAAAAATCAGTGACTCATGTTTGAACATGTTAAATTCTTTTTGATTTTAAAAATCAGCTTGAGAGTTCTCATCGTGGCTCAGTGGTTAACAAATCTGACTGGGAACCATGAGGTTGGGGGTTCGATCCCTGGCCTTGCTCAGTGCGTTAAGGATCTGGTATTGCCAGTGAGCTGTGGTGTAGGTCGCAGACATGGCTCGGATCCCACATTGCTGTGGCTGTGGCGTCGGCCACAGGTCCGATTAGACCCCGTAGCCTGGGAATCTCCATATGCCATGGTGCAGCCCTAAAAAGACAAAATAATAATAATAATAATAAATAAAATAAAAATAAAAATCAACTTAATTGAGGTGTAATTCTTGTAATAAAATTCAACCACTTTAAAGTGTTTAGTTTGAAAAGTTTTGGCAAATGTATGTACTTGTATAACTACCACTGCAATCAAGATATAGAAGGTTTTTCATCACCTCCAAAATTTAATCTGTGCCCTGTCCTAGTCTATTCTGCAGCCATCACAGATCCCAGGTAGCAACTGATCTGTTTTCTGTCCCTATAACTTGAATTTGTCTCTTCTAGAGTTATATGTGGTCTTATAGTGTGTAGTCTTTTGGACTGATTTCTTTCATTCAGCAATATTTTTGTGATTTCATCCATGTTGTATATATCAGTAGTTCACTTCCTTTTATTCCTGGGTATTGTTTGCCTGTTTTCTTTTCCTTTTTTTTTGAGGGGGGGGCAGGGTGCTCCCTCAGCATACAGAATTTCCTGTATCAGGGATCAAACCTGCACTACAGCAGCGAACCAAGCCACAGCAGTGACAATACTGGATCCTTAACCTGATAGACCACCAAGGAACTTCCTGCCTTTTTATTATTGAGAAAAGAGTTGTAGGAGTTTTTACCATATTCTGGATATTATCCCTTTGTTAGACACATGATAGCAAACATTTTCTCCTAGTGTGTGGTTTGACTTTTCTTTTGAAGAACAGTGTATAGTGAAGAGCAGAGCTTTTAATTTTATTGAAGTCTAATTAATCCGATTTCTTCCAAAGTTTGGATTTTTTATGTTCAAAAAAATGATTGTTTATCCAAAGTCTGCAAAACCTTTCTCCTATGTTTTCTCCTTGAAGTTTCAGAATTTTAGCTGATTTATTTCAAGTCAGTTTTTATATATGGTGTGCAGTTTATTTTTTTCCAAATGGAGATACAGTTTTTCCGGCATCTTTTGTTGAAAATAATTTACTTTCCCCATTGAATTATGTTGGCAACATTCTTCAAAATTCAGTTGACCATAGATGTGAGGGACTATTTTTGGATTCTCCATTCTGTTGAATTAAGCTCTGGTTATATTTTCATGGGCAGTTTCACACTGTCTTGAGTATTAAAGCTTTAAAAGTAAGTCTTGCTTTGTCCTTCCAGGTAGCGATAGTGGCTTATTGTTACTAATATCTGGATTTCCTCATTCACCCTTGGTTGGCTTCTCAGCTCTTCTAATTAGTTGTGTTACTAACAAATGCATTAAGTTCCCTTTCTTGTAAATGCTTATAATGGTTTATGGTTTCTAGGTTAAACTTTACTAATATAAAGTCTCACAAAATTGGTAGGTAAATACTGTAATTATGCTCACTTTACAGATGAGGAAGCTGAGTCACAGAGAAGTTAACTATTTTGACTATATTTAAAAGAGTAGGTGGAGGAAGGCAAGATTCAAAGCCTTATAGTCTAGCTCCAGAGCTTGCACCTTTAACATTCTGTTCCGTGGCTGGCAGACATCACCATACGCTATTCAAACCTTGAAACTGACTGAATTCATGCAGAATAGAAATAGGAAGAGAAGGGGTCAGAGGACCGAGCCCAGAAGAGCTCCAACATTTAGAACGCAGAAAGATGAGAAAGAATCAACAAAGGATACTGAAAAGAAGTAATGCATGAGATAGGAAAACCACAGAAAGGAACATTCTAGAAAACAAGGGAAGAACATGTTTCAGGGAGAGAGTGGGGTTCCCATTGTGGCTCAGTGGGTTACCCTCAGTATCCATAAAGATGTGGGTTCAATCCCTGGTCTCGCTCAGTGGGTTAAGGATGCAGCATTGCTGTGAGCTGTGGTGTACGTTGGGGATGCAGCTTGGATCCTAAGTTGCTGAGGCTGTGGGGTAGGCTGGAAGCTACAGTTCTGATTAGACCCCTACCCTGGGAATTTCCATACGCCACAAGTTGCAACCCTAAAAAGCAAAAAAGCAAAAAAGAAGGAGAGAGTGATCAACTATTTCAAATGCTGCTGGTAGGTCAGGTGAGGTGAGCATTGAGAAATGCTCTTTGGAGTTGGCAACAAAAGTTGTTGATGATTTTTTTTTTTTTTGTCTTTTGTCATTTTAGGGCATGTGGAGGTTCCCAGGCTAGGGGTCTAATTGCTAATTGGAGCTGTAGCCACCGGCCTTCGCCACAGCCACAGCAACGTAGGATCTGAGCCGCGTCCGCGACCTACACCACAGCTCACGGCAACGCCAGATTGTTAACCCACTGAGCAAGGCCAGGGATCAAACCCGCAACCTCATGGTTCCTAGTCGGATTTGTTAACCACTGCGTCATGATGGGAACTCCTTGATAAGAACAGCTGTGGTGGAAATTCAGGGGGAATTGGCCCAATTAGAGTGGGCTCAAGGGAGAATGGAAGAAGAGTATATACAACTCCTTAGCTGTGTTTGTTTTGGTTGCTGAAAGTGAGTGGCGGTGGTAGATAAAGTCAGGTTTGCATGTTGATGTGGATGAGCTAATGAAGGCAAAAATGCTAATGATGCAAAAGTTAGGAGAGAAAAATTGCAGAACTCAAATCCAAGAGGGTGCAAGCAAAGATGGGAGCTAAACCCAGTGCTAAGAGGAAGAGTCAACTGTAGGTAGAAGGAAAATAACCTCTTCCTAGTATCAGGAGAATAAGGCAGAGGATGTGATACAAGGTGATTTGACAGGCTTTGTGGTGGGAATGTGTGGAAGTGCACTTCTGGGGACCTCTGTTTTCCCAGTGAAGTAAGAAGTTGCATCACCACCTGAGAGCAAAGAGAAACAAGAAAGTTGTAGCAACTTGACAAACATGGAGAAGGTATCAATTATGAGAGTAAAAATTAAATAGATCAGGAAAAAATAGAATTGCCAGGTGGTACCACCAGGGGCTTGCTTAAGGGTAATGATCATACATTTAAAATGAGATTCAGTCAGTGATCCTGAATAAGTAGCTCTTATTTTTTAAACTGGCTACTTTCATTCCAATAACATTGCTGGGAAAATATAATAAGCTAGATCTTTGAATTTTTAAAAACTGGCCAAAGGACTCTCCATAAAATTTGTCAATTAAATTATACTATTGTGGAGTTCCCGTTGTTGCCCAGTGGTTAATGAACCTGACTAGTATCGATGAGGACTCAGATATGATCCCTGACCTCGCTCAGTGGATTAAGGATCCAGTGTTGCTGTGAGCTGTGGTGTAGGACAGCAACTACAGCTTCAATTCAACCCCTAGCCTGGGAACCTCCATATGCCATGGGTACAGTCCTAAAAAGACAAAAAAAAAGAAAAGTAAAAAAATTATACTGTTGTAATGAAGAAAACTTCCTGATTTTTATCATTTTACTATGGTTCTGTAAGAAAACTGCTTGTTTTTAGAAAAAAGAGAGAAAAGAGACAGTATGACTGTGACTTACTCTTAAACAGGTCGGAAAGAATAATGCGTATATACAAAGTTAAATGCACATATGAACATATATATGCTATATATGTATATTATATATATATTTATGTTGTGTATATATATATAGAGGCTGACAGGAAGAAAAGAGGGAAAGAAAGTAAGATAAGATAGAGCAAATGAGGCAAATATTAATATTTGGCAGAATCTGGAGTTCCTGGGTGGCCTAGTGGTTAAGGGTTTGGTATTGTCATTGCTATGGCTAGGGTTCGATCCCAGGACTGGGAATTTCCACATGCTATGGGTGTGACCAAAACAAAATTTTTTTTGAGGAATCAATATAAAAATAATCCAGGATTTGTTTATACCATTCTTGCAATTTCACTGTAATTTCAAAATTATATCCCCCAAAAACCTGGTTAAAGATTTTCAGGTCTATCTTGGAAGTGAAATAAGTTTGAAAAATTACTAAAATATTTGTCTTGATTCTTCCTATAATCTTGTAATGTCATGTTCAGAAAATGTAACAATTCAGAAGTTATATCTGAGAAAAAGTCAAGACAAAAACAGATGCTAGTTTATTTTTAGCTTGAGTCTCAAAACATTAGAGGTAATCTTCCATTGAGATACCAATTTTGAGTATGAAGAAGGAACATCGTTATACTGGTTGTTACGTAGACCCTTTCTCTATTTCCATTTTCCCCAGGTCTCTGCAACATAACAAAGAACATCTGACTCAATACAAAATTCCAAGAACCATCTTTTTTTAAATTAATTTATTACTTAATTTATCTATTTTGCTTTTTAGGGCCACATCTGCGGCATACGGAGGTTCCCAGGCTAGGGGTCCAGTTGGAGCTACAGCTCTCAGCCTACACCACAGCCACAGCAAGGTAGGATCTGAGCCTCATCTGTGACCTACACAGCTCACGGCAATGCCAAATCCTTAACTCGCTAAGCGAGGCCAGGGATCGAACCTGCAACCTCATGGTTTCTAGTCGGATTCGTTTCTGCTGCGCCACAATAGGAACTCCCCCAAAGACATCTTTGGTTCCTTTCACTCTCTCTCCACATCTAGTGCATCAGAAAATGCTGTTGGTTTATTTCCTCATCTATCCTGAATTCCTCACGCCTCTCCATCTCTGTAATTGCCGCTCTAGTCCATGTCACCACCAGCACTGTCCTTTAATCCATTTCTACATTCAATGAATTGAATGTAGAAATGATTTAATCCCTTTAATCCCTTTTCTACATTCAACCAAATCCTTTATTAAAAGTCAGTAATGTTTAAATACTTAAAATATTCCAGTGCATTTAAAAATTTCTGGGCCCTGCATATGCCTGTAAGCAGCTCTCCTCTCCTCATCATTCTGCATGTCCCAACCCACACTGAATTTTCTGACTCCTGGAACAAGCCATGTCTGTTCCCATATCAGTGGTCTTGGCTGGAATGGCCTTCTCCCTCATCTCCCACATCTCATCATTCATTCAGCAAAGATTTATGAAACCGCTGCCACATGCCAGGTACTGCTTTAGGCTTTGGGGTTCCAATAGTAAAAGTGCAACCATGGCCTTTTCACCAGGCTTATATTTTTGTAAGTGACATACCCAGGATTTGTAGACCTAGGAATTAATATAATGTGGCAGGCTTTCATTAAGAAAACTGAAAATTGTGAATGCCAATTTAGATACAGAAGTTAGCACTTCCTTAGAATGAAGAGAAGAAATTTCAACCACTTTCTGGGCCGTGGAGATTAAGGCTCCTTTCTTCTAAGATATCCTTAGGCAAATTACTAGACATGCCTACATGCTGAGGCTTTCTGATACAGCTTGTCTTTCCTTCATCACCCGGAACACTGTACAGCTTCCAGAAACTCCCCAGCACTGAGAGGGCCCCAGGCAATACAGGAAAGCTGAAACTTAAACTTTGATGGCTTCATGGGAAATTTGCCCCTAATTCTAACAAGGTAGATAATAAACAATTATACCAAAAAAATTTTTTTGTGTGTGTGTGTTTTATAAGAGAATCATTGCTCATTTTTTAATTTTATTTATTTTTTTTGTCTTAATGAATTTTATTACAATTACAGGTGTACAAAAATCATCACAACTCAATTTGATAGCATTTGCGTCCCAAACACTCGGTGCATCCCCCCAGCCCCCAAATTGTCTTATTTGAAAAACCAAAGGTTTTCCAAAGTCTGTGAGTCATCGTCTGTTCTTCAAAGAAGATCATTGTGTGTTTTTAGTTTCCACATGTAAGCGGTAGCATTGGGTGTTGCTGTCTAATTGTCTGACTGGTTTCACTCCGCATAATAATTTCTAGGTCCATCCATGTTGCCATAAATGTTGTTATTTCCTTCCTTTTGATGGCTGAGTAATATTCCATTGTGTGTATGTACCATACCTTCCCTGTCATTTCCTATGTCGATGGGCACTTAGGTTGTTTCCATGACCTGGCTATTGCATAGAGTGCTGCAATGAACACTGGAGTACATGTATCTTTTCGAGTCATGTTTCCTCTGGATAGTTGCCCAGGAGTGGGATTGCTGGATCAAATGGTAATTCTACTTTGAGTTTTCTGAGGAATCTCCATACTGTTTTCCACAGTGGTTGCACCAATTTGCATTCCCACCAGCAGTGTAATAGGGAACCTTTTTTTCCACACCCTCTCCAGCACTTCTTGTTTGTAGACTTTTTGATGATGGCCATTATGGCCAGTGTAAGGTGGTATCTCATAGTGGTTTTGATTTGCATTTCTCTAATGAGGAGCGATGTTGAACATCTTTTCATGTGTTTATTTGCCATCTGCATGTCTTCTTTGGAGAATTGTCTGCCTAGATCCTTTGCCCATTTTTTGATGGGGTTGATTGTTTTCTTGGTATTGAGTTGTAGGAGGTATTTGTAAATTTTGGAGATTAATCCCTTTGTCGGTGGATTCATTTGAAATATTTTCTCCCATTCTGTGGGTTGTCTTTTCATTTTGTGTAGGGTTTCCTTTGCTGTGCAGAAACTTTGAAGTTTAATTAAGTCCCATTTGTTTATTTCTCTTTTTATGTCCTTATTCTGACACATGGATCTGAGAAGATGTTGCTAACATTTATGTCAGAGTGTGTGGCCTATGTTTTCCTCTAAGAGTTTTATAGTATCTGGTCTTATATCTAGATCTTTAATCCATTTTGAGTTTATTTTTGTGCATGGTGTTAAGAAATGTTCTAGTTTCATTTTTTTACATGTATCTGTCCAGTTTTCCCAGCACCACTTATTGAAGAGGCTGTCTTTTGTCTAGTGTATATTCTTGCCTCCTTTGTCCTAGATTAGTAGACTATAGATGCGTGGATTTAATTCTGGGCTTTCTATCCTGTTCCACTGATCTATATTTCTGTCTTTGTGCCAGTACCATACAGTTTTGATGACTGTAGCTTTGTAGTAGAGTCTGAAGTCAGGGAACCTGATTCCTCCAGCTCCAATTTTCTTTTTCAGGATGTCTTTGACTATTCTGGGTCTTTTGTGCTTCCACACAAACTTTAAAATATTTTCTTCTAGTTCTGTGAAAAATGTCCTTGGTAATTTGATAGGGATTGCATTGAATCTGTAGATTGCCCTGGGTACTATAGTCACTTTGATAATATTGACTCTTCCAATCCAAGAGCATGGTATGTCTTTCCACCTGTTCATGTCATCCTTGATTTCTTTCATCAGCATCTTATAATTTTCAGAGTACAGGTCTTTTGTCTTTTTAGGTAGTTTTATTCCTAAATATTTGATTCTTTTTGATGTGATGGTAAATGGGATTGCTCCCTTAATTTCTCTTTCTGATCTTTCATTGTTAGTATATAGAAATGCAGTTGATTTCTGTGTATTAATTTTGTATCCTGCGACTTTGCCAAATTCATTGATGAGCTGTAACAGTTTTCTGGTAGAGTCTTTAGGATTCTCTAGGTATAGTATCATGTCATCTGCAAACAGTGATAGTTTTACTTCTTCCTTTCCAATTTAGATTCCTTTTTTTTCTTTTTCTTCTCTGATTGCTGTAGCTAGGACTTCCAGAACTATGTTGAATAGTAGTGGCGAGAGTGGACATCCCTGTCTTGTTGCTGATCTCAGCGGGAATTCTTTCAGCTTTTCACCATTGAGAATGATGTGAGCTGTGGGTTTGTCATAGATGGCCTTTATAATGTTGCCCAATTTCTGAAGTGTTTTTTTTTTATCAGAAATGGGTGTTGGATTTTGTCAAAGGCTTTTTCTACATCTATGGAGAGGATCGTTTGGTTTTTATTCTTCAGTTTGTTAACGCGGTGTATCACACTGATTGATTTGCGGATATTGAAGAATCTTTGTATCCCTGGGATAAATCCCACTTGATCATGATGTGCAATCCTTTTAATGTATTGTTGGATTCAGTTGGCTAGTATTTTGTTGAGAATTTTTGTATCTATGTTCATCAGTGAGATTGTCCTGTAATTTTCTTTTTTTGTGATATCTTTGTCTGGTTTTGGTATCAGGGTGATGGTGGCCTCATAGAATGAGTTTGGGAGTGTCCCTTCTTCTGCAGTTTTTTGGAAGAGTTTCAGAAGGACAGGCATTAGCTCTTCTCTAAATGTTTGATAGAATTCACCTGTGAATCCATCTGGTCCTGGACTTTTGTTTGTTGGAAGTTTTTTAATCACAGTTTCAATTTCAGAACTTGTGATTGGTCTAGTCATATTTTCTATTTCATCTTGGTTTAGTCTTGGGAGATTGTACTTTTCTAAGAATGTGTCCATTTCTCCTAGGTTTTCCATTTTATTGCCATATACTTGCATATAGTAGTCTCTTATGATCCTTTGTATTTCTTTGATGTCTGTTTTTACTTCTCCTTTTTCATTTCTAATTTTATTGATTTGTGTCCTCTCTCTTTTTTCCTTGATAAGCCTGGCTAAGGGTTTATCAATTTTGTTGATCTTTTCAAAGAACCAGCTTTTAGTTTCATTGATCTTTTCTATGGCTTTCTTCATTTCTCTTTCATTGATTTCTGTTCTGATCTTTATGATTTTGTTCTTCTACTAACTTTCGGTCTTGTCTTTTCTTCCCTCTCTAGCTGTTTTAGATGTAAAGTTAGGTTGTTTATTTGAGCTTTTTCTTGTTTCCTGAGGTAGGCTTGTATTGCTCTAAACTTTCCTCTTAGAACTGCTTTTGCTGCATCCCAGAGGTTTTGGAGTGTCGTATCTTTGTTGTCACTTGCTTCTAGGTATTTTTTAATTTCCTCTTTGATTTCTTCAGTGATCCATTGGTTGTTTAGTAGCGTGTTGTTTAGTCTCCACGTGTTTGTATTTTTGGCCATTTTTTTCTTGTTGTTGATTTCCAGTCGTATAGCATTGTGGTCAGAGAAGATGCTTGAAATGATTTCAATTTTCTTAAAGTTACTGAAGCTTAATTTGTAGCCCAGGATGTGATCAGTCTTAGAGAATGTTCCATGCACAGTTGAGAAGAATGTGTATTCTGTTGCTTTTGGATGGAATGTCCTATAAATATCTATTAAGTCCATCTGATCTAATGCTTCATTCAGGGCCTGTGTTTCCTTATTGATTTTCTGTCTGGATGACCTGTCCTTTGCTGTAAGTGGGGTGTTAAATTCCCCCACTATGATTATGTTATTGTTGATTTCTCCTTTTAAGATTGTTAGCAGTTGCCTTATATATTGTGGTGATCCTATGTTGGGTGCATAGATATTTAAAATTGCTATATCTTCTTCGTGGATTGATCCTTTTATCATTATGTAGTGCTCTTCCTTGTCTCTGAAAATGTTCTTCATCTTAAAGTCTATTTTGTCTGATAGGAGTGTGGCTACTCTTGATTTCTTTTGATGCCCGTTTGCATGGAATACTTTCTTTCATACTCTCACTTTCAGTTTGTATGTGTCTCTAGAAGTGAAGTGGGTCCCTTGAAGACAGGATATATATGGGTCTTGTTTTTGCATCCATTCATCTAGTCTATGTCTTTTGGTTGGGGCATTCAATCCATTAACATTTAAGGTAATTATTGGTATATATGTTGTTATTGCCATTGTATTAACTGTTTGGGGTTTTTGTTGCTCTTTTTTCTTCCCTTATTCTCTTCTTGTCTCTTCTCACAAGATGACTATCTTTAATGTTGTATTTAAAGTTGATTTTTCTTATTTGTTTGTGTATCAATTGTAGATTTTTGGTTTGCAGTTACCCTGAAGTTTTGATATAGGAGTCTATATATAAATGAGATTGTTTTAATTTGTTGGTTTCTTAATTGTACGTGTGTCTCCAGTGACCTGCATTTGTGCTCTCTTCTTACGATTTCTGATTTTGGTAGCATAATTGTGCATGGATGATTTAGTATCTTAACTGTATATATGCCTTTACTGGTGGGCCTTGTCATTTGCGGTGTTTTTGTTTCTGGTTGTGAACTTTTCTTTTCTGCCTAAAGAAGTTCCTTTAAGATTTGTTGTAAAGCTGGTTTAGTGTTGCAGAAATCTCTTAGCTTTTTCTTATCTATAAAGGTTTTGATCTTTCCTTTGAATCTGAATGAGAGCCTTGCTGGGTAAAGTGATCTTGGTCGGAAGTTTTTCCCTTTCATCACATTAAGTATATCATGCCACTCCCTTCTGGCCTGCAGAGTTTCAGATGAAAAATCTGCTGCTAACCTTATTGGGGTTCCCTTGTATGTCATTTGTTTCTTTTCCCTAGCTGCTTTCAATATTTTCTCTTTGTCTTTAATTTTGGTCATTTTGACTAATATGTCTCTCGGGGTGTTCCTCCTTGGGTTGATTTTATATGGTACTCATTGTGCTTCCTGGATTTGACTGAGTGGTTCCTTTCCTATATTGGGGAAGTTTTCGGCTATTATCTCTTCAAATATTTTTTCTGTCCCCTTCTCTCTCTCTTCTCCCTCTGGCACCCCTATAATACGGATGTTGGTGCGTTTAACAGTATCCCAGAGTTCTCTGAGACTCTGCTCATTTCCTTTCAATCTTTTATCTCTTTTCTCTTCCGCATTAGTGATTTCCACTTATCTGTCCTCCACTTCGCTGATTCATTCTTCTGCCTCCTGTATTCTACTGTTGGCTGCTTCTAATGAATATTTTATTTCAGTTAATGTATTTTGCATCTCTTCCTGTTTAATTTTTACAGCTTGTGTTTCTCTGCTCAGTGTTTCCTGTAAAATATCAAGCTTTGCCTCCAGTTTATTTCCAATGCCTTGCATCATCTTCAGCATCAACAGTCTAAGTTGTCTTTCTGGGAGGCTGTTAATCTCTTATCACTGAGCTGTTTTTCTGGGCTTTTCTCTTTCTCCCTTATCTGAGTTAAAGTTTTCTGTCTTTTCATTTTTATAGGTTTTTGGTGTGGTGACCTTTTTGTAGACAGTAAAGTTGTAGCCTCTCTTAGTTCTGGTATTTGCCTCTCCTGTGGCTAAAGTTGGTATGGAGGGGGCTTGCTGTAGGCTTCCTGATGAGAGGGACTGATGCCTGCCCACTGGTATGTGGGGTTGGTTCCTATCCCTCTGATGGGTGGGGCTTTGTCTCTGGATGAGATTCCTATCCCTCTGATGGGTGGGGCTTTGTCTCTGGATGAGATTAGAGGCTGGCTGTGTGCCTGAGGGGTCTTTAGGCAGCCTGGTTACTGATGGGTGGGGCTGAGATCCCACCTGGATTATTGTTTGGCCTGGTGCTTCTCAGTGCTGATGGGAGGGACCAGATTTCCCCAGACATGGCCACCTCCAGAGAAATGCAGCCTGATGAACGTTCTTGAAAGCTTCACCTCCAATGACCTTCCCCCACAACAAGGCACAGTCACCCCTGTTTTCCCAGGAGATCCTCCAAGAATTGCAGTCAGGTTCCACCTGGATTCCTATGGAGACTTTGCTTTGTCCTGGGACCCACTGCACATGAAAGTCTGTGTGTGCCTTTCAAGAATGGGGTCTCTGTTTCCCCCAGTCCTGTGGAGGTCCTGCACACAAGCTCTGCTGGCCTTCAATGCCAGATGCTCTGGGGGCTCTTTCTCCTTGTGCCAGATCCCCAAGCATGGGGATTTGACATAGGGCTCAGAACTCTCAGTCCTGTAGCTGAGTCTCTGTGATACAGATACTTTCCAGTCTGTGGGGCTTCCCACCCAGTAGGTATGGGGTTGCTTCTATCGTGTAATTGCCCCTACTACCTCTTGATGTGGTCTCCTCTTTGTCTTCTGGAGTAGAGTATCTTTTTTGGAAGTTTCCAGTCCATTTGGTTGAAGGCTGCTCGGCATTTGTTTGTAGTTTTGTTGTTTTTTGGGAGAGAAGTTGAGCTCCAGTCCTTCTATTCTGCCATCTTCTCATTTTTTTGTATACCAAAAAATATTTTTGGGAGTGGTAAATATTATAAAAATATGAAAGTAGGCCATGTGCACAGAGTGCCTGGGCAGGCAGTATTAAATCTAGTGGAGGTAAAAACCTTAAACTTGATTCCAGAGTAAAGGTCATACAAAAGCCGCAAGCTTTTGGAGTTCCCGTCGTGGCTCAGTGGTTAATGAACCTGACTAGCAACCACGAGGATGAGGGTTCGATCTCTAGCTTCACTTGGTGGGTTAAGTATTCGGTGTTGCTGTGAGCTGTGCTGAAGGTCGAAGATGCTGTTCGTATCCCATGGTGCTGTGGTTGTGCCTGTGGCTGTGGCATAGGCAGGCAGCAACAGCTCCAATTAGCGCCCTAGCCTAGTAACCTCTATATGCTGTAGGTGTGGCCCTAAAACGACAAAAAAAAAAAAAAAAGCCACAAGCTTTTAAATGTCACATGTTCTTTGCTCTCTTGACTATTTCTATTATGGCAAATTTTTTAAAGGAACTTCATAGAAGGGTAGCAGAAGGCTATGTTGCATTTATGACCCAAAGGTGTTTATATCTTTTAAAAATCCATATATTTGGTTTTCAGAGAAAAATGATTTTGCCATAAGATAAACTTAATATGAAAAAGAAAGCAAGACAGGCAATTGTCACTTTTATCTTTAGGATGGTGGTTCAGATCGCCTTGTAGGGTATTTAAGGCATAACCAAAGCCCTTATGGAAATGGTCTTCAAACTCCAGGGTTTCTATTTAAACAGCAGGGCACATTGCTACATCTTAGAGAAATGAATGAAAAGAAGGAACGGGGAGTTCAATTTTGACAGAAGACGAAGAGTTTAGAGATGAGGAGATAGGAAAAAAGTAAGAGAAAATTTAAATTCTCAGTACCAGGTGGTAAACGGTAAAGACCCATAACGTGTGTGTCAGTTTAAGCTACTGAAAGGTGTGGTCATTTAAAGTCAGAAAAATTGTCAGCAGCATTGTACTATATCAATCTAGAAGAAAGAGATGAAAACTCTATGTTTCTAGATGTTTATTGAACCACTTCATTTAATCTCCTTGAAACTGGACTTTGTCCTTTTACAAGAACACTACTTAGCTCTGAGAGATTATCTTAACAAAAGAGTATTTCAATTCAGGGCTTTAGAGCAATTAGTCAAATGGAGTTGGCTGACACAATGACCATTCTGGCTTTCATCATCTTTGAGATAAAGTGCACAAACACTCAGCAACTGAGAGCATTCCCATCTCCTTTTTCAAATTCTCCTGTCAGAAAAGTTCACAATTGATGCAAACTAGTTGTGGTGAATTTTTATAATGGAATTCCTTCTGTTGGCCTGGTATTTTTTTTTTTTTTTTTTTTTTTTTTTTGGCTAAGGATGGGAGTCTGGCTAATTACTTTTTATTTTAGATGAAATAGACCTATAATAAAAATTTGTTATAAGATTAGTAGACAGAAACTAGAATTCCCTGGTGGCCTAAGGGTTAAGGATCCAGCATTGTCACTGTTATGGCCAGAGTTCAATCCCTGGTCCAGGAACAGCTGCCTGCCTTGGGTGCAGCCAAAAAAAAGGGTTTCTTATGGATCCTTCAGGAAACAGGGAAAAGATAAACGCAGATACACACACAATATGTGTTTAATGTTTTACACAAATTGCATTATATGCCAAACTGCAAATATACAAATTGTATTATATACCAAAGAGTGTTTTGAATCTTCACATTTTTCAAATTAACTGTTGTCAACTTATCTTTCAAAGAGATTGTGTATTTTCTTTTCCTATTATTAATGTGTCTGTTTCTTCATACTTCTCATTGAATGTCAGCAAACTTAAATTTTTAAAATCTAAACCTGAAAAAAATCAAAATTTTTGCTTTTGATGACTAATTATGAAAGTGAATAGGCCATTTATATTCCTTTTTCCATTCACTTTTGCATGTTTTTCTACTATATTTTCTTTTATGTGGCAATTTATGTAAACCATTTCTAAATTTTGAAAAATCACAATTTTTAAATTATATACCCTACAAATACTTTTCCAAGTTAGGCATTTTTGGGTTTTTGTTTTTTACCTTTTATAAAATTTGCTTAGAGTCATTTTGATTGCTCTACAATTTAACTTTTCCTTTATGGCTTTAGTGTTTTGTGTCCTGCTATTTATACATAAATTCACCCAACTTCTAGTAGTCTTATAATTTTATTTTATAAAATCTCTGATGTACCTAGAAATTATTTTGGTAATAGTATTAAGATTCCCTGATGTTCTTGCTGTGGTCCAGTGGGATAAGAACTAGCGTTGTCTCTGTGGTGGTGCAGGTTCAATCCCCAGCCCAGCACAGCACAGTGGGTTAAGGATCTAGCATTGCTGCAGCTGTGGTGTAGGTTGCCACTGTGGCTCAGATTTGATCCCTGGCCCAGGAACTTCCATATGCTATGACTGTGGCCAAAATATATATATATATATATTTTTTTGTGTGTGTAGTAATAATGTTAAGATTCCTTAATCAATGTTATTTTTCCAAACTCCTAACATATTGTTTCAATACTATTTATGAATCTGTTCTTTCTCCACTGATTTGATGTGCCATCTTCATAATATACTAATTTACCATAAATATATCTATTAGTGGACTCTTTATTGTATTTTCTGGATCTATTTTTTTCTATAGTAACAGACTTTTTTAGATTTTTTTAACTTGGTTACACATTTTATTATCTGGTAGACTAGTCTTTTTTCATTACTTTTCTTTTCCAAAATTGTACTTTCTGTACTCACATGTTTACTTTCACAAACTTACTACGGTGACATTTTGTCTAATTCCCCCTGTAGTCTTTTGGTGTTTTAATGTGATTATTGGGTAAATTAGTAATCATTATTTGACCACTAACTGATCACTTTTTAACCTATCCATAAATAAAGTATTAATTTCCTCTGTCAGTCTCAATAGTTGTTAAAATTCAGTCATAAAAGTTGTTCTATAAATTCTGCAAATTTCTCATCTTTTTATAACCATTGTAAATGAGATCTTTTCTTCATCTTTTATCTAACATGTTATTTTTTACTGTTAGGAAAGCTTCTCACTTTTTTATATTAATTTTATAAGTAGCCATCTTGATAAAATTTATTTTATTAATTACAAAAGGGTTGTTTGGTATTTCTTTTAAATTTTCTAGTTAGATAATCATCTTACCTGCAAACAGTGATTTTTCTCTCTGTTTTCCATTTCTTTACTTTCCTTCCAGTATCTGTGCCACTGATTTCTCTTGGTTAATTTGTATTGACTGTTACTTCCTGAACATCTTTCTTCTTCAGTCAAGAGCCTACAGTTATTAAAAAATAAAATTGTTGTGATCAGTTAGTTTCCTAATGTAAACATTTAATAACTTTTACTTAAAAGACCTCTTTACTGGAGTTCCCATCGTGGCTCAGTGGTTAACAAATCCAACTAGGAACCATGAGGTTGTGGGTTCGATCCCTGGTCTTGCTCAGTGGGTTAGGGATCCGGGGTTGCTGTGAGCTGTGGTGTAGGTCGCAGACATGGCTTGGATCCCGTGTTGCTATGGCTGTGGTGAAGGCTGGCAGCTACAGCTCCTGTTAGACCCCTAGCCTGGGAACCTCCATATGCCGCGGGTGCGGCCCTAGGTAAGGCAAAAAGACAAAATAAACAAACAAACAAACAAAAAAAACCTCTTTACTTAAAAGAAAATCAATTGTTATGATCAGAAATTAAAATAAAGAAAGTGTAAATTAAGGCCTCTTTCTTCTTCTAGCCCAGTATTATGAGGAATTATATTGATTATTGATTATTAATTGATCTATTTTTTATTTTATTTAATTTACCCTGTATTTATTTTGTTGTTTTTTTCAGTAACCAGCTTTTTCTTTGTTACTTTTCTCTGTTTTCTGTTTTATATTTTCAATTTTGTTGCTTTCTATATCTTTATTATTTACTTTATTCTATTATACTTTGGGATTATTTTGCTCTTTTTTAGCTTTTTCAGGTAGAATGTTAGACATTGATTTTAGGTATTTTTTCTTTTCTATTATCAGTATTTAAAGTTTCATGTTCCCCTCTTATCAAAGCTCTTATCAAAGCTTTAGCTTTCTCTCATAAATTTTGATATGTTGTCTTTTCATTATAATTCAGTCCAAAATATTTTCTCAGTTCTCTTCTTTTCCTTGGTACTTTTTGAGTTTATCCTGTTTGGGGCTTGCTGATCTTTTTGAATATATAAATTTATATCGTTTACTAAAATTTGAAAAATTTCAGCCTTTTTTTTCTTTAGTTCTTTTTTGTGCGTCCATATTCTCTTTCATTGACTCTCTAGGAGTCTATTCATGTATGTTAGATCTTTCAATATTGTCAAATTGGTCCCTGAGAGCTGAGGTTTTTAATTTTTTTTAAATCTTTTTTCTCTTTATTCTTCAGGTTGGATAACTTGTATTGACCTATATTCAAGTTTTCTGACTTGTTCCTATGTCATCTACATTCATCTTGTGAGCCAATCTATCGTTAAGGTTTTTTTTTAATTTACATTTATCACTTTAAAATTTTCTCATGATTCTTTTTTTATAGTCTCTACTTATTACATGAGACTTTTGCTCATTTTTTTTTTTCCATGAGAGTTTTTCTACATCATGTTCCACAGTTATATGTGAGCTGCATTAAGTCTCTGATAGTTCCAATACCTAGGTACATCTGAGGGATAACAGCTGTTCGTTGTCTTTTTTTTTTCTTGAAAGTCAGACACATATTCTTGGTTCTGGGTATGTAGAGTAATTTTCTATTGTATGCTGGACATTATGAAAGGTACATTGGGTAGACTGAGTCCTATTGTAATCCTCTGGAGAAACCAATATGATTTAAACAGGAAGATCTGTCTCATTTCTATGAGTAGTAATTCAAATCTCTGTTCAGTTTTCTGAGACTTTGCTAATCTCTTTCAGGCCTGGTCCATGCATTTATAGCTAATGGGTTAAGTATGAGAATTTTTTGAATAGTCCAGTTTTCAGCTCAGTTCTTTTTAAGTGTTTGCTTGGGTCATTCCTGTGTAGGCCTTCTTCCAGAGGAGAATTATTCTTGGTTAAAGCTGAGACTTGTGCATATGGTGAAAGCTCAGTTCCATTTTTAAGACCTTGCTGCGTGCTGGTTGAGGTCAGAACTATACATGCATAGATCAGAGGTTAGGCTGAGACCTGTGAGGATTGTATGTAGAGTGAGAAATCCCATGGATGGAACTAGAGACTCTCATACTAAGTGAAGTAAGTCAGAAAAAGACAAATACCATTACTCACATATGGAATCTAATGTATGGCACAAATGAACCTCTTCACAGAAAAGAAACTCATGGACTTGGAGAACAGACTGGTTGTTGCCAAAGGGGAGGGGGGAAGGGGGAGAGAGTGGGATGGACTAGGAATCTGGGATCAATAGATGCAAACTTTTGGAGTTCTTGTCGTGGCTCAGCAGTTAAGGAATCTGACTGGCATCCATGAGGATGCAGGTTCGATCCCTGGCCTTGCTCAGTGGGTTAAGGATCCGGCGTTGCTGTGAGCTGTGGTGTAGGTTACAGAAGCAGCTCAGATCCTGCATTGCTGTGGCTGTGGTGTAGGCCAGCAGTTACAGCTCCAGTTTGACCCCTACCTAGCCTGGGAACCTCCATATGCCATGGGTACAGCCCTAAAAAGCCAAAAAAAAAAAAAAAATAGATGCAAACTATTGCCTTCAGAATGGATAAGCAATGGGATCCTGCTGTATAGTGCTGGGAACTGTATCTAGTCACTTACGATGGAGCATGATGGAGGATAATGTGAGAAAAAGAATGTATGTATGTATGTGTGACTGGGTCACTTTGCTGTACAGTAGAAAATTGGCAGAACACTGTAAGCCAGCTATAATGGAAACAATAAAAATCATTTAAAAAAAAAAAAAAAAGAATGAGAAATCCCCTTCTCTGGTTTTCTCCTTTCCAGGATTTCCCGTTCACAACACTGTTCAGCATGTGATGGGACCTTTTCTGCACTTCTATGGGGCTTACTCTTAGAGCAGAGCCACAAAAGATAATTAAACTCATAAATAAATGGGAAACTCACTCCATGTGGACCTTTTTACTCAGTTTTTGCTCTTGTACAATCTAATCGTTTTTCTTTTCAGAGTCCTTGAACAATTCAGAATATTTCTGTTTGTTTGTTGTTCAGAGTTTTCTCATCATAATTACAGGGAAAGATAGACTCTAGTGAGATTATTTCTTGAAATCTTTGCATTGATTTAATACCCTTTGCCTTTGTGCTTACACACTTGCATAAAATTTATTAACTCCTTCCTTAGGACTTAAGACATATTGCCTCCCTGTAAAATCAGAGAAAGTCTGAAATCTCCTGAATGTAGCCTTTTTAAACCTGCATCCTTACAGAATTCTTTGTCCTTGAAGTTTAGTAAGTTCTTCTGAATATCCCTTGGTAATGAACATACTATATCAGTTTTTCCTAGAACATGGTAGACCTTTTAATCTGTAGTCTCCATTCTTCCCTCTTCTTATAAAAGTACTTATTATTTTATCTTTGAATACTTTTTTCTATTCCAGTGTTTAATTTATCTTATTCATAGATGCCGAGGATCTTTGTCTGGAATTGATTTATGTTCTTCATGTCTATTATATGCCCTGTAATTGCTTTAATCTCTTTGTCTCTTTTATATAAAATCACTGTGATTATCCCAAACTTTAAAATAAAAAAAACCTCTATCTTTAACATGCCTATTCAAATACTTACTAATTCTGACTTATTTGTTACTTTCATATTAAGCATTCTCAGGTTGTTTCCTTAGTCCTGAAATCTCCCATCTTATCTTTTTCTGTTACTTCATTACTTACTATTTTTTAATTTTTTTATGGCTATATCTGAGGCAAATGGAAGTACCCAAGCAAGGGACTGAATCTGAGCCACAGCTACAACCTATCCACAACTGTGGCAATGTCGGATCCTTTTTAATCTGCTGCACTGCACCAGGGATCGAACCCACACCTCTACAATGATCCAAGCCTCTGTAGTCAGATTCGTAACCCACTGTGCCACAGTGGAAACATCTGTCTTTTTTTTTTTTTTCACTGAATTCATGTTCTTAATTTTCCTACAGTCAAATCTTTCATGGTATGTATAGTAAATTGAATAGTGTCCCTCTCAAATTCATGTCCATCCAGAATGTGAGAACATGACCTTATTTGACAATAGGGTCTTTGCAGATGTAATTAATCTAAGAATTGTGGTAAGATTATGATAGATTATAGTGGACCCCAAATCCCATGAGACTGCTTTTATTTGAGACAGAAAAGAACAGAAAACACAGAGAGAAAGGCCATGTAAAGATGGATGCAGAGGTAGGAATTGTGCTTCTGTGAGCCAAAGAATGCCAGGGACTTCCAGCAGTCATGAGAAGCTGGAAAGTTTCTCCCTCAAACTCCAGAAAGAACCAACCCTATTGACACTAGGTTTTGGACTCCTGGCCTCCTGAAATGTGAGAGAATACATTTTTTTTTTTAAGCTGCTCAGTTTGTAGTGATTTGTTATGGCAACACCAGGAAACTAACACAAATATTAGTCCTGGAAAGTGAGGTGCTGTTGTAACAAAGTCTAAATATATGGAAGTGGTTATAGAATTGGGAAATCGGTAGAAGCTAGAAGAATTTTGAGGAACTTCATAGAAAAGTCTAGATTGGGAGTTCCCATCATGGCACAGCGGTTAATGAATCCGACTAGGAACCATGAGGTTGCGGGTTTGATCCCTGGCCTTGCTCAGTGGGTTAAGGATCCAGCGTTGCCGTGAGCTGTGGTGTAGGTTGCAGACGCGGCTCGGATCCCGCGTTGCTGTGGCTGTGGCGTAGGCCGGCGGCTACAGCTCCGATTAGACCACTAGCCTGGGGAACCTCCACATGCCGCGGGTGCAACCCTAAAAAAAAGCAGTCTCGGTTGCCTTGAAGAGATGGTTGGTAGAAATATGAATATGAAAGACAGTTCTGCCGAGGACTCAGATTATAAATTAGAAGCATGATAGAGAAAAATCTTAGAGAATTCATATATTATCATGAACAGAATGTTGGTAGAAATGTGAACATCAAAGGTGCTTCTTGTGAAATTTCAAATGGAAATGAGGGATATGTTACTGTCAAATGGAAGAAAGATGATCCTTGTTGTAAAGTCAAATAAACTTGGCTGAATTGTGCTCTATAGTTTCGTGGAAAACAAGACAATAATTAAATAACTTGGATATTATATAGCTGAAGATACTTCCAAGTAAAGTGTGGAAGGTTTCCCCTAGGTTTTCTTCGATGCTTATAGTAAAATGTGAGAGGAAGAAAATAAATTGAAGGAAATGTTAAACAAAAAGGAACCAGAATTTGATGGTTTGGAAAATTCTCACCCTGTCTAGAAAGAATGCTTAGAGACAGGATCAAATATTCTGGACAAACATTTGCAGAAGAGATTAGGTATAAAACACATGAATCAAATCAACCATTTTAACAAAAGCCAGGAATAGATATGGGGATATCAAGGAAAGTTCTGTGGAGGACTTTCTTGTCTGATATTGCTGTGATTTCTGTAAACTGCATGGAAAACCAATAAGGCTTTTGAAAATGTTAAACCAGCAGAAACACTGCCAGCTTGTACTGAAGGGGATAGAGATAGGACAAAATGAAGGAATGTCAAACTCCTGGGATTGCACAAGCGAAAAAAAAAAATGCTACTTGGCTGCAAACTTGTGCTGACCTTCAAGAAAAAAAAAAAGGACTCCAAGGGCAGAGCTGCAGGTACAAAGGCAGAGACCAGAAAGAAGAGGGCCATTACCACAGGCTGAGAGGGTGAGGCCACTGCTGTAGGCCCAGAGGACAAAGTATCAAGTTTTAGGTGATTATTCCCAGCCTTTGAAGATAATGGAATTTGTCCTGCTGAGTTTCAGACTTTCTTGGAACCAGTGCCCCTTTACTCCTTCTAATTTCTCCCTATTGGTATGGGGATGTCTATCCTATGCCCGTCCCAGCATTGTGTTTTAGGAGATAACTTGTTTTCCAGAGTCACAGGTAGAGAGGATTACTAGGGTCAGATAGTGCTCCTCCAGAATTGTGAGAGAATAAATTTCCGTTGTTTTAAGTCACTCAGTTTGTGATAATTTGTTACAAAAGCCCTAGGACACTAATAGGTGTTTCATTTACTTTTATTTCTTTGGCTTTTTTTATATGATGTATTTAATCTGTTGGGTTTTTTTAAGTGCTATATTCTTTTCTTTAATGATTTTTATCATAGTGATTTTATATGTAGCTTTCATGCCATTTCTTTTTGTCTTATTATTCATTTTTTCAAAACCTCTAATCTATATAACTTTGATATATTCTTCTTGCCTTCCATGTTACTGAGACCTATTTTTTCTTCTTCAGAGCATTCATATGAATATGCTCATTTTCCTGATTATGCATGAACTGGAAGAGTTATGTCCAGCTTTGGACAACCACAGGTAGATGACCTTGCCTATGTACTCTCTCATATCATTTTGTTAGAAATTTATATGTAAGAAAATGAACTAAAGACTTCAATGAGTACCTCAGAAAGAGGATATCCAAATGACCAATAGGAGACGGGATTAAGATGGTGGAATAGAAGGACTGGAGTTCAATTTTTCTCATAAAAGCAAAAAAATCACAACCAAATGCTGAGCAACCTTCAACCAAATGGACTGGAAACTTTCAAAAAGCTCTCCTACTACAGAAAACAAAGAGGAGGCCACATCAAGAGGAAGGAGGAGCGATTATGTGATATAAGCAACCCCATATCTCCTGAGTGGGAAGCCCCACAGACTGGAAAGCACTGTAACACAGAGACTCACTTACAAGAGCGAGAGTTCTGAGCCCCACATCAGATCCCCATGCCTGGAAATCGGGCACTGAGAGAAAGAGCCCTCAGAGCCTCTGGCTTTGAAGGCCAGTGGGGCTTGTGTGCAGGAGCTCCACAGGACTGGGGGAAACCGAAACCCCACTCTTGCAAGGTGCACACAGACTTTCACGTGCACTGGGTCCCAGGGCAAAGCAAAGGCTCCATAGGAATCTGGGTTGAAACTGACTGCAGTTCTTGGAGGATATCCTGGGAAAACAGATGTGATTGTGGCTTATCGTGGGGGAAGGGCATTGGAGGCAAAGCTCTTGGGAATGTTCGTCAGCCTGCATTTCTCCGGATGGAGCCATTTTGGGAAAATCTGGCCCCACCCATCAGCGCTGAGAGGCCCCAAGCCAAACAATAATCCTGGTGGCGTCACAGCCCCACCCATCAGTAAACAGGCTGCCTAAAGACCCCTCAGGCACACAGATGCCTCTAATCTCACACAGAGACAAAGCCCCACCCACCAGAGGGATAGGAAGCAGCCTCAGCTACCAGTGGGCAGGCACTAGTCCCTCCCATCAGGAAGCCTATAGCAAGCCCCTGTACCAACTTCAGCCACAAGGGAGACAGACACCAGAAGTAAGAGAGGCTACAACTCTATTGTCTGCAAAAAGGTCACCAAAAACCTATAAAAGCGAAAAGACAGAGAACTATAACTCAGATAAGGGAGAAAACAAAAAACAGAAAAACGGCTAAGTGATCAGGAGCTTATCAGCCTCTAGGAAAAAGACTTTAGACTGTTAATGCTGAAGATGATGCAAGACATTGGAAAGAAACTGGAGGCAAAGATTAATAATTTACAGGAAACACTGAGCCAAGAGGTACAAGATATAAAACTTAAGCAAGAAGAGATGCAAAATACAATAACTGAAATAAAAAATTCATTAGCAGCCAGCAGCAGAATACAAGAGGCAGAAGAACAAATAAGCAAGGTGGAGAACAGACTAGTGGAAACCAAATGACCAATAAACATATAAATAAAATGAAAATGACTGAGTTGACAAGGATCTGAAATCATCAGAAATCTCATAGATGGAGTTCCCATTGTGGCACAGAAGTAACGAACTCACCTAGTATCCACAAGGATGCAGATTCTATTCCTGGCCTCACTCAGTGGGCTAAGGACCTGGCATTGCCATGAGGGGTGGTGTAGGTCACAGATCTTGCTTTGGCTGTGGCTGTGGTTGGCAGCTACAGCACTGATTCCACCCCTAGCCTGGGAACTTCCATGTGCCTCAGGTGCAGCCATAAAAAGCAAAAAAGAAAAGAAATCTCATAGATTACTTACTTTAGTACCTATCTACTAAACTACTACTAAACTACTAAACTACTACTAAACTACTACTACTTTAGTAGTACCTATCTACTAAACTTTAGTACCTATCTACTAAACCATGTATATTCTCCTTGATTCAGAAGTTCAACTTCTATATATATATTTCCAACAGAAATGTATTCACATGTTCATCAAAAAACATAGCAAATAGGTTCATAGCATTTCCAAACTGTAAACTACTCAAAATGTCTCAACTATAAAATATGATATGCTCACACAATGGAATACCATACAATAATAAGAATGAACAAGCTAAAACTACACACAATATGAATGAATCTCACAGAAACAATGTTGGGTGAAAAAGAAAGGAACCTGTTATGGATTAACTATTGGTGTTCACTCAAAATTCATATGTTGAAGCTCTAACCCCCATTGTGACTGTATTTGGGGATAGGGCCTGCAGGAGATAATTAAGTTTAAATAAAGTTAAAGAATCAGGCCACAATTAGATAGGACTGGTGTCCTTGCAAGAAGAGATACCAGGGAGCAAGCTCTCTTTCTCTGTGTATGTCTGTCTTGTGAGGGCACAGCAAGAAGACAGCCACCTGCAAACTAAGAAGAGAGCTTTTACGAGAACTTGAATTGGCTGCAGCCTTGATCTAGGTCTTCCAGACTCCAGAATTATGAGAAATTAAATTTCTATTGGTTAAGCCACACAGACTCTTATTTTTCTCTTATGATATCCCCAGCACACTAACAGAATCTATTGTAGGAATCCTTCATTTAGATAAGTTCACGTTTGAGTTTTAGGGTTTTTTATTTAATTTTAATGAAGTATAGTTGACTTACAAAAAGCTCTGTTAGTTTCAGGTGTACAGCAAAGTAAATCACTTAAAAATATGTGTAACATATCCATATCCATTCCTTTTCAGCTTCTTTTCCCATATAGGTTATTACACAGTACAGAGTAGATTCCCCTGTAGGTCCTTGTTACTATTTATTTTATACATAGTGTATGTATATGTCAGTCCCACCCCTCTAATTTATTCCTTCCCCTCTCAGAGATTTTATCTTATTTTCTTATTTTATTTTATTTTTGGCTTTTTAGGGGTGCACCCGTAGCATATGGAGGTTCCCAGGTTAGAGGTCCAATCAGAGATACAGCTGCTGGCCTATACCACAGCCACAGCAACGCAGGATCCAAGCCACACCTGCGACCTACACCACAGCTCATGGCAACGCTGGATCCTTAACTCACTGAGCAAGGCCAGGGATCGAACCTGCAACCTCATGGTTCCTAGTTGGATTCGTTTCCACTGCCCCACAATGGGAACTCCCATCTTATTTTCTTGTTTGGCATCCTCTATCCTTGATCCCTGAACACTTTTAAAAATCAATTAGGAGTTCTCTGGTAGCTCAGCAGGTTAAGGATTCAATTTTGTCACTGCTTTGACTGGGGTCATTACTGTGGCATGGGTTCAGTCCCTGGCCTGGGAACTTCCACATGCCATAGGTATGGCCAAAAAAAACCCAAAAGATCAATCAATTTGGAATTTAATAATTTTCCAGACTTTTCTATCCAAACTACCACCCAGTGGGTGAACTCTGGTGGACTTGCCTGCTTCTAGTGTATTGATAGAAAAGTGGTTTGTTTTTCATACTCTCAGAGCATTTGGTATGTTTTTGCCCAAGCTGACATCTTCATTTCTTCGCATTTCTTCTTACTGTGGTGTACCTGTCAAGGGGAGCAATGAAGGGCCGGGGACCCCTGATCTTTTTTAAGATACAATTCATCTTCTTTCCTCCAGCTGCTCACAGCATGAATGGATGAAGGAGTCTTCACAATACCTGTCATATTCTGCCTGTCTTTCCCTGGTTTGCTTCTATATCTGTTTAACTCCTGCTACCATCCTAAAATTTTCTTTCATCTGTGTATATAGTTGTTGCTGTTTTAAACTTATTTTTAATTTTTAAAAAATTTTTGGAGGGAGTTCCTGTCACGGCTCAGCAGTTAAAAAACCCAGCTAATATCCGTGAGGTTGCAGGTTTGATCCCTGCCTTTGCTCAGTGGGTTAAGGATCTGGCCTTGCTATGAGCTGCAGCATATTAGCAAAGGTGGCTCAGTTCTGGCATTGCTGCGACTGTGGTGTAGGCCGGCAGCTACAGCTCTGATTCGACCCCTAGCCTGGGAACTTCCATATGCTGCAGGTGCAGCCCTGAGAAGAAGAAAAAAAATTTGGAGAAGGTAAAGTCTACGATATAACTTTTTTTCACTCATAGCCAAAATCAAGTTTACTTAACAACCAACAAACTTACTTAGCTACCGTATCTTCTAAAATGCATTACCAGGTAGCTGATTGATTAAAAAAAAAAAAAAAAAACTTGTATAAACCCCTGTAAGTAATAACAACAACAATACATTTAGACTAAGTTGATATTGTCAAAACTTTTAAATAAAGACATCTGATCACAGTTGATCCAAAGTGTTACATGGCAGAATTCTGTCAGTGAGAGGAAAAACATCTCCTTCTCCTTAAAGGAATTTTTTTTTTCTTTTTCTCTTTTTGGCTGCATCCACAGCATATGGAAGTTCCTGGACCAGGGATCAAATCCGAGCCGCAGCTATGACCTACACTATAGCTGGAGTCATGCCAGATCTTTAACCCACAGTGCCAGGGGGGATTCCAAAGGACATTTAACCACTGCATTTTTTTTTTCTTGGCAATGACAATGTCCTATTTACTGTTCACTACCCTACCCCCACTACCAACATCATGGACAATATCCAATTCTAAATAAATATTTCTGAATGAATAAACTAATAAATGTTAGTATAATCATAAAATATAAAATATAAATATGACACACTGAAATTAGGAAAAATAAAAGAACCATTTTTTAGCTATTTCTTCATGTTTTTAAAGCAGTTTGCAAGCACTGTGATGAATCAAACTAAACATTTAACTTAGTAAGTTAGAAAAATTAAAATCTAAGATAAAACAATTTTTTTACAGGGCCACACAGGCAGCATGTGGAAGTTCCCAGGTTAGGGGTCTCACTGGAGCTGCAGCTGCTGTCCTACACCACAGCCATAGCAATGCCAGACCCAAGCCGAGTCCTTGATCTACACCACAGCTCTCAGCAACGCCATATCCTTAACCCGCTGAGCAAGGCCAGGGATCGAACCTGCATCCTCATGGATACTAGTCAGGTTCATTACTGCTGAGCTATGACAGGAACTCCGATAAAACACAAAATTTTAAAAGATGACACTAGGGAGTTCCCACTGTGGTACATTGGGTTAAAAATCTGACTACAGTAGCCCTGATCCAGTGTTGCTACAGGTGTGGTGTAGGTCGGAGGCTTGGATTCAGTCCCTGGCCTGGGAACTTCTTTCTGTATGCCACAGGTGCAGACATAAAAATTGAAACAAAGCAAAACAAAAAAAAACAAAACAAAAAACAAAAAGAATGACACCCGAACTGAATGGAAAATAAACATATAAAGCTGATAAACAAAACCAGAATCTGACTCTTTGAAAATGCCATGAAGTGAACAAATATTATTTAAACCACAATAGGAAAAAGACTGAAAACAAAACTATATTGACGTATTTGAAACATCAGTAGGGCAGATATTATCACAATATTGTAAATCCACTATACTTCAATAAAACTTTAAAAAGTGGAGTTCCCGTCATGGCTCAGTGGTTAACGAATCCAACTAGGAACCATGAGGTTGCAGGTTCGATCCCTGGCCTTGCTCAGTGGGTTAAGGATCTGGCATTGCCGTGAGCTGTGGTGTAGGTTGCAGGTATGGCTTGGATCCCGCGTTGCGGTGGCTGTGGCGAAGGCCGGCAGCTACAGCTCCTATTAGACCCCTAGCCTGGGAACCTCCATATGCCACGGGTGTGGCTCTACGTAAAAAGGTAAAAAGACCAAAAAAAAAAAAACTTCAAAAAGTGAAAAAAAGGAACATTAATATTTTATAAAAAGTAAGTGTAATTTTCCAGTAAAACACTCATTTCCAGTATTACTCCAGGAAGAGGAAGAAGATATGAATTTGTCAAAGTACTACCATCTCCAAAGGATACAGTTTCCAGATGATTTCGTAACTGATTTATTTCAGATCCTCAAGGAATAAATAATTCTGCTTTTTAAGTGTTTCCAGATCTAGAAAAGGAAAGATCATTTCCAAGTGTACTTTATGAGTAGCATATCGATATCAAAATCTGGCTAGAGAATGACATTAAAATAGCAAATACTTAAAACCAGATCTTTGCATAACAAGCACTGTTTAAGTGGTTCTAGGAATACAAATCCATTTTCTTACAAAACACTTAAGAGATAGATGTTATTATTATCGCCCTCTTCAAATAAGAAAACTTAGACACAGAGGAGTTCCTGTCGTGGCTCAGTTGTTAACGAATCCGACTAGGAACCATGAGGTTGCGGGTTCGATCCCTGGCCTTGCTCAGTGGGTTAAGGATCCAGCATTGCTGTGAGCTGTGGTGTAGGTTGCAGACATAGCTCGGATCCCGCGTTGCCGTGGCTGTGGCATAGGCCGGTGGCTACAGCTCCTGTTAGACCCCAGCCTGGGAACCTCCATATGCCGTGGGTGCAGCCCAAATAAGGCAAAAAGACAAAAAAAAAAAAGAAAAGAAAACTTAGACACAGAGATGTTAAGTAACTTCTCCAAGATTTCACGATTAGTAAATGGTGGAACTGGAATGCAAGCCAGGGAACTTGGTTCCAGAAGATAAGCTAGAAGCCGTTACACGACCTGCCTTCTGTACAAAACGCAAACTACAAGCCTACCTCATTTATGAATAAGATGACAACATCAAATATAAATTACTAGCAAGTTTAATTCACAAGTTTATTAAATGTTAAGAAAATAAATGTTTACTCAAGAAAATCAAAAATAGATCAAGAGCATAAAATAAATTTATATAATTCTTATATTCTAAGTAAATTAAAAAATTTGTCACCAATTCAGAGGAAAAAAACAAAGTAATTCATATATATGTACACAGATAAGAAAGAAGCAGAAACTGTCATTACTGGAGTTCCTGTTGTGGCTCAGCAGCTTAGGAACCTGACTAGTTCCATGAGGACTTGGGTCTCACTGTGGGTTAAGGATCCAGTGTTGCCAAAAGCTGGTCCAAGTCACAGACATGGCCTGGATCTGGTGTGGCTGTGGCTGTGGTATAGTCCTCCAGCTGCAGCTCCGATTTGACACCAAGCCTGGGAACTTCCATGTGCTGCAGGTGCAGCCCTAAAAAGAAAGAGAAAAAAAAAGAAAAAGAAATTATCATTATTCACAGAGTATAGTGATCACACAAGAAAAGAGAAAAATATATAAATGATATGAAAATTCAGTAAAGAGGTTGTTGAGGGCAACAAGACCTAGAGTCTCAAAGTAGGAATTGTTAATCTGTTGAACACTCTCTTGAGTGATAAAGATAAGAGTAGAAGTTGGCCATAAATATATTACATGCTATCTAAGACTACTTTGGGCCACTAGATCAGAGGATACTGACTCCAAGAATAGACCTTTATACCCACATTTTGGGACTCTGGGGTAATAACATCGTTCTGAGAGACTGTAGCAAGACAGCCTCTTTGATCTGCAAATGTCCCTTTGGGCTGGCTGAAAGCTGAAACCACATTATTAAAGGTCCTTCTCTTTAGTTGAAAGCACGCTTCTGTGTTAAGTGAAATACCTATGGCCATGATAGTTTACTAACTTTCAACAGGCATTTCTACCATAATACAGGAAATTTACAGCAAGTATGTTGGCCTCTTTGATCTTGACTCATTTGTAAAATGTGAGGAATTGAACATGATAAGATTTTTTCCGGCTCTAACACTCCGTGATTCTAGATAGAGCCCTCAGATCCTTCCCAGAGGGCAGATACTGATAGAAGTAATGGAAGGCAAGTCCTGAGGTCCTGATGATATGAAAAAAGAACAAAATGAGGATGGATTGGGGAGAGGATTTGATGCAAGGAGGACTGAAGACAAATCCAAGTGTTTCAGAACTTTATCTAAGATATGCCTTATAAAAAGTCTAATTTTTCATGCTACATATAAAAAGATGTGACAGGCATACAAATAAAAAGAATCAAGGATTCTTTTTTGTTTGTTTTTTGGCTGGCCCATGGCATTGTGGAAGTCCCTGGGCCAGGGATCGAACGCAGCAGCGACCAAGCCACTGCAGTGACAACACAGGATCCTTAACTGCTCTGCCACAAAGGAACCCCAAAAGTATCAAGCATTCTTTACTCAGCTTTGTTCTGAGATATGAAGTCATTACAGTTCCCTTGTGGCATGGCAGGTTAAGGATCTGGTGTTACTGCAGTGGCTTGAGTCCCTGCTGTGGTGTGGTTTCTGTCCCTGGCCTGGGGAACTTCCACATGCCACAGGTTTGCCCAAAACAAACAAACAAACAAACAAACAAAATATATATGTATTTTATATATGATATGAAATCATGGAGGGGACCTCTATTACTATACCAACCATTTATTACTAAGATTCTGAAACCGGTTTTGAAGTGTGGATTTTTTTCCCCCACACCAAGCAACTCCCTGCCACCAGCTAAGTGTCTGTAACTCAGTTCTGACATTTTGTTCCTGGAGATAGATTCTGTAGTTAAGGGCTCAGTGCCACAAGACTGTCCTCAATTTCAGGTGGCAATAGCAAATCAGATTATTTTCTATGCTTCTATCAACTGGCTATGAATGAGTTTTCTATGACCCCCACCTTGAGTTCAATTAATTTGCTAGAGCAACTCACAGAACTCAGGAAACCAGTTTACTCACTAGATTACTGGTTTATTCTAAAAGAATATCATTCAGGAAGAGCATAGGGCAAGGTCTGAGGAAAGGATGAGGAGCCTTAATGCCTTCTCTGAATGCCACTCTCCCCAAATCTCCACATGTTCACCAACTCACAACCTCTCCAAACCCTGTTATTTGGGGGGTTTATGGAGACCTCATTACCTAGGTATGATGGATGAAATCATTGGCCATTGATTATTAAACTCAATCTCTAGCCGCACTTGCTTCCCTGGAGGCCAGGTTTGGAAGTGGGATTGAAAATTCCAACCCTGGGGTTGGTTTCTCAGGCAACCGGCTCCCATCCTTAGGTGATGACTGGCGGGGCTTACCAAAAATCACCTCATTAACATAACAAAGACACTTTTAATAATAAAGGCTTATCACTTTGGAAATTCTGAGGGTTTTAGCAGTTCTGTGCCAGAAGAAACAAAGACCAAATATATGTTTCTTTTATTAAAAATCACAGTATCACAATTACAAACTTCTATTTGTTACAGGTTTGTAGATATGAAGTTAATTTTTTAATATATTTTATAATGATTTTTATTTTTTCCATTATAGCTGGTTTACAGTGTTTTGTCAATTTACTGCTGTATAGCAAGGTGACCCAGTCACACATACGTGTATACATTCTTTTTTCTCACATTATCATGCTCCATCATAGGTGACTAGATATAGTTCCCAGTGCAGTACAGCAGGATGTCATTGGTTATCCATTCCAAAGGCAATAGTTTTCATCTATTAAGCCCAAATTCCCAATCCATCCCACACCCTCCCCCTCCCCCTCCCCCTTGGCAACCACAAGTCTGTTCTCCAAGTCCATGAGTTTAAATTCTGTGGAAAGGTTCATTTGTGCCATATATTAGATTCCAGATATAAGTGAAATCATATGGTAGTTGTCTTTCTTTCTGACTTACTTCCCTTAATATGAGAGTCTCTAGTTCCATCCATATTGCTGCAAATGGCATCATTATGTTCTTTTTTATGGTTGAGTAGTATTCCATTGTGTGTGTGTGTGTGTGTGTATCGCATCTTCTTAATCCAATCATCTGTCGATGGTTGTTTCCATGTCTTGGCTATTGTGAATAGTGCTGCAATGAACATGCAGGTGCTTGAGTCTTTTTCAAGGAAAATTTTGTCTGAATATATGCTCAAGAGTGGGATTACTGGGTCATGTGGTAGTTCTATGTATAGTTTTCTAAGGTACCTCCATACTGTTTTCCATAGTGGTTGTATCAGCTTACATTCCCACCAACAGTGCAGGAAGGTTCTCTTTTCTCCACACCCTCTCCAGCATTTGTTATTTGTGGACTTATTAATGATGGCCATCCTGACTGGTGTGAAGTGGTACCTCAGAGTAGTTTTGATTTGCATTTCTCTAATAATTTGTGATGTTGAGCATTTTTTCATGTGCTTGTTGGCCATCTGTATATCTTCTTTGGAGAATATCTATTTAGATCTTTTGCCAATTTTTCAATTGGGTCATTGGCTTTTTGCTGTTGAGTTGTATAAGTTTTTTTGTATATTTTGGATATTAAGCCCTTGTCAGTTGCATCGTTTGAAATTATTTTCTCCCATTCTGTAAGTTGTCTTTTTTGTTTTTTTACAGTTTCCTTTGCTATGCAAAAGGTTGTCAGTTTGACTAGTCCCATTGGTTTATTTTTGCTTTTATTTCTGTTGCTTTGGGAGCCTGACCTGAGAAAACATTTGTAAGGTATATATCAGAGAATGTTTTACCTATGTTCTCTTCTCAGAGTTTGATGGTGTCTTTCTTTAGGTTTAAGTTTTTAAGCCATTTTGAGTGTATTTTTGTGCATGATGTGAGGGTGTGTTCCAGTTTCAGTGATTTACATGCAGCTGTCCAGTTTTCCCAGCACCACTTGCTGAAAAGACTGTCTTTTTTCCCATTTTATATTCTTGCTTCCTTTGTCAAAGATTAATTGACTATACGTTTCTGGGTTTATTTCTGGGTTCTCTTTTCTGTTCCATTCATCTGAATGTCTATTTTGGTACCAGTACCACACTGTCTTGATTACTGTAGCTTTGTGATAGTGCCTGAAGTCTGGGAAAGTTATGCCTCCTGCTTGGTTTTTGTTCCTCAGGATTGCTTTGGCAAATCTGGGTCTTTTGTGGTTCCATATAAATTTTTGGATTGTTTGTTCTTGTTCTGTGAAAAATGTCATGGGTAATTTGATAGGGATTGCATTGAATCTGTAGATTGTTTTGGGTAGTATGGCCATTTTTACACTATTAATTTTTCCAACTCAGGAGCATGGAATATCTTTCAATTTCTTTGAATCCTCTTTAATTTTCTTGATTAATATTTTATAGTCCTCAGCATATAAGTCTTTCACCTCCTTGGTCAGGTTTATTCCCAGGTATTTGATTTTTTTGGGTGTAATTTTAATAGGTACTGTATTTTTATATTCCTTTTCTAATATTTCATTGTTAGTATACAGAAATGAGACTGATTTCTGAATGTTAATCTTCTGTCCTGCTACACTGCTGAATTCATTGATCAGTTCAAGTAGTTTTTGTGTGGAGTCCTTAGGGTTTTCTATATATAGTATCATGTCATCTATGTACAGTAACAATTTTATCATTGTATGCAGTTTGGATACCTTTTATTTCTTTTGTTTGTCTGGAAGTTAATTTCTTTTATATTTACTTTTTATGTATCTCATCCTTACTAAACTCATTCATTAATTCTAATAATTTATCTGTAATTTACATTTTTTAGGTATATAACATTACATTTAGGAATATCAACAGTTACATTTGTTTCTTTCCAAACCTTATAGCATTTTTATTTCTTTGTTCTGCCTTATTGCCCCAGTTAGGATTTTTTTTTTTTTTGGTCTTTTTAGGGCTACACCTGTGGCGTATGGAGGTTCCCAGGCTAGAAGTCCAGTTAGAGCTGTAGCTGCCGGCCAATGCCAGAGCCACAGCAATGTGGGATCTGAGGCACATCTGTGACCTACACCACAGCTCACAGCAATGCCAGATCCTTAACCCACTGAGTGAGGAGAGGGATCAAACCCACCGTCCCCATGGATGCTAATCAGGTTCATTAACTGCTGAGCCATGATGGGAACTCCAGGAATTTTTGTTTCATGTTAAATGGAAATGGTAGTTAATGGCATCCTTGCCATATATTGTAATTCTTGGATACAGTTAATTTTAACTTTCATTTAAATTTACCTACTTACGTTTGTCTTGCTCCTTATTCGTTCCTGCCTTTCTGAGCTTTCACCTGCATTCTTTTCCATATGTACACTTTAATATTTCTTTTGGTGTGGATCTGTTGTAATAAATTTTCTTTAGTTTATCTTCATTTTTGAAGAACCTATTCTTTCAAAACTTTGAAGATTATCTCTCCATTGCTTTTGGGCTTCCATTCTTCATGTTGAAAATTCAACTATCAGCCTAATTGTTAGTTCTTTGAGTTCAAGAGTGTCAGTCCCTGAGGTCCTGTTGTGGCTCAGGGGTAATGAACCTGAAAGTATCCATGAAGACTTGGGTTCTATCCCTGGCCTCTCTCAGTGGGTTAAGGGTCTGGCTTTGCTGAAATCTGTGGTGTAGGTCATAGACGCAGCTTGGATCCTGCTTTGCTGTGGTTGTGGTATAGGCCAACAGCTGCAGCTCCAATACGACCCCTAGCCTGGGAACTTTCATATGCTGCTGGTGTGGCCCTAAAAAGAAAACAACAAAAAAAGAGTGTCAGTCCCTAGTTACCTGTAAAAAGCAAACATAAATCCTTCTGGAGGAAGGTAATATACCTATATTTGCTTGTGATTATAACACAAAATTTTTGTATACAAAAATCCTTAAGGCTACACCTCAAGAATTAGATTGTACTTAAAAATAATTGGTTTCTGGAGTTCCCGCTGTGGTGCAGTGGTTAACGAATCTGATGAGGAATCATGAGGTTGCGAGTTCAATCCCTGGTCTTGCTCAGTGGGTTAAGGACCCGGTGTTGCCGTGAGCTGTGGTGTAGGTCACAGACGCAGCTCAGATCCCGCATTGCTGTGGCTGTGGCATAGGCCGGCAGCTGTAGCTCCAATTAGACCCCTAGCCTGGGAACCTCCATATGCCACAGATATGGCCCTAAAAAGCAAATAATAATAATAATAATAATAATAATAATAATAATAATAATGGTGATGATTGGTTTCTTCCAGGAACTGAAGCCAGTTAAAACACATATATCCCTTATATTGGATTAAGATAATCCAAAATTATCAGTCCCTCACCACCATTAAAGAAGCAAATCTAGGAGTCCCCTTTGTGGTTCAGTGGTAATGAACCCAACTAGTATCCATGACGGTTTGATCCTTGGCCTCCTTCGGTAGGTTAAGGATCTGGGTTGCTGTGAGCTGTGGTGTGGGTCTTAGACATGGCTTGGATTCCGTGTTGCTGTGGCTGTGGTGTAGGCAGGCAGCTGCAGCTCCAAATCAACCCCCAACCTGGGAACCTCCATATGTTGCAAGTGCAGCCCTAAAAAGAAAAAAAAAATAGAAGAAGAAGAAGAAAAAAAAGAAGAAGCACATCTAAATCCTCTGTGCAGAAGGGTAATATTATACTAGGCTTAGAATTTTTACATATAAATCCCATCATCAATTAAAAATAACTAGGCACCTGAAAAAAAAGAGAGAACAGAAACAAAACTTTAGAGAAACAATAGACAATACTGACAAAACTACAGATAAACTTCTGTTTCCCCAGCCCCTCCTGTTCCTCTGTTAACTGCTCTTAAAATTTTTCTCTTGACCTTGGCTCTCAACATGGTTACTATGATGTACCTGTGTATGATTTCATTTCTTTCTTTAAAAAAAAAAAAAAAACAGCTTCAGCTTTTGACTCTGTGAATTGATATCTTTTATCAGTTTTGGAAAATTCTCAGCCATTATCTCCAAATATTGCTCTTAACCTACTTTCTCTCCTTTTCTAAGACTTCAGTTACAAATATATTAGATCTTCTCACTGTATCTTGTATCCCCTCTTGTCTGTTACCCCTTCTTTATTGTCCACCTCTTTGTCTTCCAGTCTTTCATTCTGTGTATTTTTTTGTTTTGTTTTGTGACTTAGCTTCTAGTCATTGATTCTATATTTATCTTCAACTCAGTTCTTTCTTTTGTAAAGTTTCCAGTTGTGGGTCAAAATTCTCAAGCTCGTCTTTTACATGTCTTGGATCACAGTAAGCATAATTATATTATTTTATTTTATTTTATTTTATTTTATTTTATTTTATTTGCTTTTTAGTGCCGCACCTGCAGCATGTGGAGGTTCCCAGGCTAGGAGACGAATCGGAGCTACAGTTGCCAGCCTACACCACAGCCACAGCAACACAGGATCTGAGCTGAGTCTGTGACCTATAGCACAACTCACGGCAATGCTAGATCGTTATCCCACTGAGCAAGGCCAGGTATCAAACTGGCAACCTCATGGTTCCTAGTCAGATTCGTTAACTGCTGCACCACAATGGGAACTCCAGCATAATTGTTTTAAAATTTATTTCTGGTAATACCAGCCTCTGCTTCTTTTATAGGTCTATTGTTTAAATAAAATTTTGTTCTGTTCTCTTTTCTGCTCATGTGCCTGGTTATTTTTGATTTAGTACTTGAAATTGTATATAAAAATTGTGAAGTAATTCCAAGCTGATATAATATTACTTTTATCCACAGAGGATTTAGATTTGCTTCTTTACTGACAGTGAAGGACTAATAATCTTGGATTATCTTAATCCAGTATAAAGAATACATGTGTTTTACACTGGCCTTCAGTTCCTAGAAGAAACTGATTATTTTTAAGTACACTCTAATTCATAAGGAATAGCCCTATATGGGGTCCCAACCCAAAATACTGATGCATTTAGTAGTTTTCTTTCTTTTGACAGGAGCTAGCCTCCGGGTTTTTTTTTTCCATCTAGCTGTACCAAACTGTTAAAAGTACTGTTCAATCTCAGGCTCTCAGACATCTCTTCAAGAACTGACTTCTGGAGTTCCTGTTGTGGCACAGTGGTTAACAAATCCGACTAGGAACCTTGAAGTTTGACTCCTGGTCTTGCTCAGTGCGTTAACAGTCTGGTGTTGCCGTGAGCTGTGGTGTAGGTAGCAGATATGGCTTCGATCTGGCATTGCTGTGGTTCTGGTGTAGGCTGGCAGCTGTAGCTCCGATTCAACCCCTAGCCTGGGAACCTCCATATGCCATGTGTGTGGCCCTAAAAAGAAAGACGACAAAAAAAAAAAAAGCAATTGACTTCTGAGGAGTTCCCATTGTGGCTTAGCAGGTTAAGAACATGACATGGTGTCTGCGAGGATGCAGGTTCAATCCCTAGCCTCACTCAGTGGGTTAAGGTTCCCACACTGCTGTTGCTGTGGCTGTGGCATAGGCCAGCAGCTGCAGCTCCTATTGGACCCCTCCCCCGGGGAACTGCCATATGCTGCAGGTGCAACCATTAAAAAAAAGGAAAGAAAGGAAGGAAAAAAAAAGAATTGACGTATGATCCTAGAGGAAAAGTGTCCCAAATTGAGGGTTTACGTCCTAGATTTCTTTTTCTCTTGGATCTTGACCCTGTGGCTTTTCACTGTATTATTGTATCATCTCCCTTTGTTTCTGTTTTTCACAGTGGGAATTTTGTTTGAATTATGCAGTCAGCTATTATGGATAAATCTTCTTAATTCAAATTCTTAAGTCCCTTTGTCAGTTAAAAAAAAATTTTCTCAACCATAAAATAGCTGGATAAAAGTTACTGACTAAATTATCATGAGTATCTTATAAATTTTATCATAAAAGAAGCAAAACATTTTTAAAATTGTATTTCTAGTTCTCCAGGTATGATTCAAGGCAAGCATAAACATTTATTTTTCAGGCAGAATAACATGGTCCTGTGTTATGTGATTGATTTTGTTATGCCAACTGATCTCAGCAAATTTTATGCCATATCATTGTCTTATAAGGGATAAAATAGTTGTTGTCAGGCAAAGACAACCAAAGCATAAAATAATATTTGACAGAAAGTCATTTGGAATTACATTTTATCATGTGATGACCTTTCTGTCAGTGAGATAGTTAGAATGTAGCTGTTAAATGTAGAGCCTTTGGCAACAAAACACCTGTGTTTGACTTCTAGCCCTGTTACTTGCTGGGGCAAATTAACTTCTCCAGTTCTTAGTTTCCTCATTTATAAAATGTGATTCAAAGTAATATGTACTAAATCAGGAATATCTTGAGGGTAAAGAAACCATTGTTTAGAAATGATTTGTTTAGCACAGTGCTTGGTCTATGCTAAATATTTAATAAAGATGTTTATTATTAGCCATTATACTAGATCACAATTTTCCAGCCTTGGCTCTATTGACATTTTGGATTTGATAACTCTTTTTCTGAGGGGATACCCTATGTATAGTAAGATTTTCAGAGGTATCTTGACCTCTATCCACCGATGCCAGCAGTATCCTTTCAGTATAACAACCAAAAATATCTCCAGACCTTGTCAAGTATTGCCTGGAAAACAAAATTTTCCTGGTTAAGAAACTTTCTGCTGGAAAATCGTGTGTATATGATTTGTCATCATACTTAAGTGGGAAAAATACTAAAGTTGAAGTTAGGATACCTGAAATAATATCCTAGGTTTTCCCTTTATTGATCTATGAACTTCAAAAAAAAATCTATGAACTTCAGAAAATTCTTTAATTTCTCACTTCTCCACTGTATGTATGTACACACATATGCCTACCTATGTTCATATATTATATAAATGTGGGTAAATATATGTAGCTATTTAATATGCACAGCAGTTCCTTTTATACTTAAAAGGATCATACATGAAAAAACTGTGAAAAATAGCTCTGTAAACTTTCTCAATATTTCATTGGCCTGGTAAGGGAGAAAATAATTGCTCACCTGTTAATGACCTATACCTGCCCTCCCGGCTTATACAGACAGAAAACTGGGCATCACAAACCTTTTACAGTTAAGTAGAATATTACTGAGAAGTTAAGTCAATTCAGTGGGTAGACAAAAATTAGATGGAGTCAAAGTTACCCTTGAATACCCATTAGGAAGGTGCTAAATTGGAAACCTGTTAATGTCCTTTCAGTGTTTAGTTAATATTAGACTATTAGACTAGATACCTTTTTTTTTTTTTTTAACTTGAGCACTAGATGAAGTGTTTGGCTTATGTGTTAGGTGCCTTATTTTTTCTTTTTTGGCTGCCCCACCTCATATAGAGTTCCTGGGCCAGGGATCTTATCTGAGCCATAGGTGAGACCTATGCCACAGCTGCAGAAATGCAAGATCCTTAACCCACTGTGCCGGGCCAGGTGTCAAACCTGCATCCCAGTGCTCCAGAGACACCAGCAATTATGTTGTGACACAGCAGGACAGTGGGAACTCCTAAATAGCTTTTTAATGGCCTGTGGAAGTTCCTAGCCTAGGGGTAGAATCAGAGCTACAGCTGCTGGCCTATGCCATAGCAACATGAGATCCGACTTGTACAACAGCTCATGGCAATGCCGGATCTTTAACCCACTGAGCAAGGCCAGGGACTGAACCCACATCCTCATGAATACTAGTTGGGTTTGCAACCACTGAGCCACAATGGGAACCCCCCCCTTTTTTTTTAATTGTGTTTAACAATTGTGCTGACACTCCAATTAGCAAAGCACTCAATGATGAGAGGCATAAGAGGTAGGCTAAAGAAAAGAATAAAATGGGCTAAGGTTTGTGTCTCATTTCTCTTGTTCATTCTGAGGCATATACTTAATTGAATAACGTGGTAAAGAACATCACACTCTGTGTATTCATCATTTACTGAGCCACATATATTATGTTGAATTTAAGTAACTCAGTTGCATTGATGAGATGATACTCTTCCATTCCTTTGCCTTTGAACATACCGTTACCTTACCTGGAAGATCTTTCCCCTCAGTCTACTTAGGGAGCTCCTAGGAAACTTTATTAGTTTTCTAGGGCAGCGTTAACAAAGTTGCACAACTGGCGACTGAAAACAATGGAAAATTTATGGTCTCACAGCTCTGGAGGCTAGAAGTCCAAAAGCAAGGGTGTCGTAGGGCCAGGCTCCCTCTAAAATTTGTAAAGGAGAATTAATCCTTGCCTCTTCTAGCTGCTGTTATTTGTTAGCAACACTTGGCATTCCTTGGCTTGTAGAGGTACCACTCAAATGGTTGCCTTTCTCCCATATGACTGTTTCTGGGTCGCTTTTCTTCTTGTAAGAACACCAGGCATATTAGATTATGACACTCTACTTCAGTATGACCACATTTTAACAATTGTATCTACAATGACCTTATTTCCAAATAAATTCACATGGTGAGGTTTTAAGAAAGATATGAATTTTGAGGGAATACTATTAAGCATAGTACAGTATCATTTGGCAGTTTCCTCAGTGATAATCTCTGTGAATTCTTTTTTTCATCGCCTAATTAATCGCTTTGGGAAATCTTTCATCAGTGCACTCATGTAACTGTAGCTGTTTCTCACTCTCACTTGCTTCCCTACCAAACAGACTCTTAAGAGCATTCTGTTCATCTTTATATCTTAAGTACCTACCATAGACACTAGCACATGTATGCCTTTAATAAATGTTTGTGAAATGAAATGGAATTACCCTTTGTCTAGATTCTGAAGACCCTCAGATATAAAGGCAAATCTCAGAGAAAGAAAGTTAGAATAGAATGTAGTCATACACAGCTCTCAACAAAGAACAGGCTATAAATATCCTTAATTCTTCATGAAATCTATGTCAATAGAGTGAAATTTTGTCTCTTTATCTGTTACTACATAATAAAAAGTAGCATGACAGAGTCTCATAGAATTTGAAGGGTAAGTTTTGCGTTGTCTAACTTAAAACATGCGCTATATGACATAAACAAAATCTACTTTGTAGAGCCCTGGGAGGCGCCTTAAATAGACAGGCAGTCATTGTCCAGAGCAGCCAAAGCTGAGGTAAAGTGAGAGGGCAGTGACTAATTAGAAGAAGCATTCCATACATAATAAGACACTGTGGTCATAAAAGAATGGTGGTTTCAAATAAGAACCCAAATTGTAGTGATACAGGCTGATGTTCCAAACTACAGTCATTGCTGTATAAGGAGCTGCTCTTAACTAGGCAACTCTGTTTGGTGTTTTCCAGGATGAATAAAGAGGGACTGATTTCTTTCTTTCTTCTTTTTTTTTTTCGTCTTTTTGCCTTATCTAGGGCCGCACCCGTGGCATATGGAGGATCCCAGACTAGGGGTCTTACAGGAGCTACAGTGGCCGGCCTTTGCCACAGCCACAGCAACGCGGGATCTGAGCTGCGTCTGCGACCAACACCACAGCTCATGGCAACGCCGGATCCTTAACCCACTGAGCAAGGCCAGGAATCGAACCTGCAACCTCATGGTTCCTAGTTGGATTTGTTAACCACTGAGCCACGACGGGAACTCCAAGAGGGACTGATTTCTTTAAGCCAGTCAGGAGTGCCTAGTTGGTTCACTTAAAAGAATTAACGGCTGTTAGGTAACTTTTCTAGATGTCAGATAGTACAGCTTTCATTTTATAGAGGTGAAACTGAGGCTCACAGCTTAAAAAATATTCTGAGTTTGAAAAATCAACTCTTATATAGGACAGATAAACAACAAGGTCCTACTGTATAGCACAGGGATCCATATTCAATATCTTGTGATAAACCATAATGGAAAAGAATATGAAAAAGAATGTCTGTGCGTGCATACACACATACACTCACATAACTGAATCACTGTGCTGTACAGCAGAAATTAATATAACATTGTAAATCAACTATACCTCAGTAAAATAAATTAAAAATAAAATGGGGAGTTCCCATCGTGGCACAGTGGAAACGAATCCGACTAGGAACCATGAGGTTGCGGGTTCGATCCCTGGCCTCGCTCAGTGGGTAAAGGATCCAGCATTGCCATGAGCTGTGGTGTAAGTTGCAGATGAGGCTCGGATCCCACGTTGCTGTGGCTGTGGTGTAGGCCAGTGGCTACAGCTCTGATTAGACACCTAGCCTGGGAACCTCCATATGCCATGGGTGTGGCCATAAAAGGACAAAAAGACAAAAAAAAAATTAAAAATTAAAAAAATAAAAATAAAATGTACAAGCAAAGGTATGCAGTAGTGAACAAAACAAAACAAAAACAAAAATCAACTTTTAAAGACTATTAATGACAGAAAATAAGCATTTCCCAGGATGTATTTCTTGAAGTTATATATAAAATTATGACATAATCTCATTTATAAAATAAAATGGGGGAGTTCCCTTCGTGGCTCAGTGGTTAACGAATCCGACTAGGAACCATGAGGTTGCGGGTTCGATCCCTGGCCTTGCTCAGTGGGTTAAGGATCCGGCGTTGCCGTGAGCTGTGGTGTAGGTTGCAGACGCGGCTTGGATCCCGCGTTGCTGTGGCTGTGGCGAAGGCCAGCGGCTACAGCTCCTGTTAGACCCCTAGCCTGGGAACCTCCATAT
>PVHT021183693.1:12706028-12723460 GCA_004024745.2 Catagonus wagneri
TGGTTAACGAATCCGACTAGGAACCATGAGGTTGCGGGTTCGATCCCTGGCCTTGCTCAGTGGGTTAAGGATCCGGCGTTGCCGTGAGCTGTGGTGTAGGTTGCAGACGCGGCTTGGATCCCGCGTTGCTGTGGCTGTGGCGAAGGCCAGCGGCTACAGCTCCTGTTAGACCCCTAGCCTGGGAACCTCCATATGCCGCGGGTGCGGCTCTAGATAAAGGCAAAAAGACAAAAAAAAAAAATAAAATAAAATAAAATAAAATGGGAGTTCCCTGGTGGCATAGTGGTTAAGGATCCTGTGTTTTCACTGCTGTGGCTCAGGTTGCTGTTGTGGTGTGGCTTTGATCCCTGGCACAGGAACTTCTACATGCTGCAGGCGTGGCCAGAAACTAAAAAATTTTAAAAAATATATAATAATGTATATGAATATAGAAAAAGACTGGAGGATATATAGTAAAAGGAAGTAATAGTAGATACAAATACAGATTATTATCTTCTTTGTGTATATATATATATATATATATATATATATATACGCACACACACACATATATATAAAGAAGACAATAATATATATATATATATATTTTTTTTTTTGCTTTTTAGGGCCGCACCTGGGGCATATGGAGGCTCCCAGTCCAGGGGTCCAATTGGCTCTACAGCTGCCGGCCTACACCACAGCCACAGCAACGTCAGAGCCGAGCCACATCTGGGACCCACACCACAGCTCATGGCAATACCGGATCCTTAACCCACTGAGTGAGGCCAGGGATCGAACCCACAACCCCGTGGTTCCTAGTCGGATTCATTTCCACTGCACCATGACAGGAACTCCTTCTTTATATACATAATTTTTGACATGCTATCTTACTTTATTCAAATACCAGTGTGATCGTGCATGGTCCAAGAACACTGAAATAATAAACCAAATATAATGATATGTTAAAAGATTGGTCTTTAAACATCATAGCCAGTGATGCCACACTTACCTAAGATCTCACCAACATAAAACCACAGCAATACCTTGGAGCCACCAAACCACTCAGCAGAACTGCCTTAACTCTGAGCTCTTTGAAGATACCAGTTTGAGCACTGTTGACTATTTTTTTTCAAGCTCTGAATAGCTATAAAGATCTCAGCAAGGGTCAGAGGAACCAACTCAGCCTTGGCATAGTGCCAAAATGTGGCCAGTTGAACCTTCAGTAAGTCGACAGCAGCATTGACAAGAACCAGGGCCTTCAAGAGGTTATGGACAAACTGGGCCGTGGTTCTAGGAGTAAAAGTCCGTCACCTCGACTCTCTTCTTATATCTTTTGATGTTTCCTATTTCCTATTCCTATTATAAATAAATAATATGAGCTGCTGTGGTTTATCCCAAGGCTGAGCTCCCTAAACATTTTTGCTCACCTATCCTTGCTTACCCGTTGCCAATAATGAAGGCACTTCCTTGTAAACCCTAGTTTTAATTTAATTAAGATAAATAGTAAAACAATTTTCCCAAACTTCAGTCATTTGTACATTATGTTTGTTAGTTTGACGTATCTGAGTGCCAGTTGAATATTTCTTACCTTATTGAAAGTTTTTAAAAATTATTTTTGAGAAGATACTTTAGCTAACAACATATAAGAATAAGAGACAGGCACATAAAAAGATATTTAATGTCATTAGTCATTAAAGAAATGTAAACTGAAACCACGATGAGACACCAGTACATACCTGTTCCAATGGCTAAAATGAAAAAATGGGTAATACCAGTGTCAGTAAGGATGTGGAACAAACGGAACTCTCATACATCACTGGTGAGAACAAAGACAGCTACAGCCACTCTGGAAAATAATTTGGCACTTTGTTAAAAAGTTAAACATGACTACCATATCCAGCCATTGCTCTCCTAGGTATTAACCCAGCAGAAATTAAAGCATACATTCCTATAAAGATGTGTACATAAATCCCATAGCAGCTTTATTTGTAATAACCTAAATGGGAAACAACACAAACGCGAATGGATAAACATGCAATGGAACACCATTCAACAGCAAAAAAGACTGAGCATTTGCTATTACATGGATAAATATCCAAATAGCTATATTAAGTGAAAAGAAAATGAGGCAAAAAAGAGTATACTTTTCTATATTTAAATGTAAAAATATACATATATAAATGATTACATTTACATCAAATTCTGCAAAGTGAAAATATCATAGTGACAGAGAGAAATTAATTATTGCCTGAGGATGAGAGAAAGGTAGGGGAGGGTAGGAGAGAGAGATTATCAAGGGGAAGGAGGAATCTTTGAAGTGTTATAGATAAATTTATTATCTTGATTATGGTGATAACTTCATGGATATTTATATGACAAAATTTATCAAATTGTATACTCATATATGTGCAGTGTATTATATGTCAATTAAACATTAATAAAACTGTTGAAGACAAAATAATTCCACCCCCCCAACTTGGATATTGTAAGCTTGTCTGATATAGTATCATTGGTGTTATTAATTAGCTACTTTTTTTTTAAGTTACTTTACTCACATCCACCCTTCCCATTCTTACTGGCCTACCACACACTTAACAGAACAAGTTTTAGTAAATTTGGCTTAGCATGAGTAACATTTGAGACCACAGAATTTTACAGCAGTAGGGAGTTACTAAAGTTTTAGAACAGCTGATGAGTGAAATAATCTGAGCTTCTGTTTACGACAGTCAACCAGGGAGTAAAGTGAACAATGAATTGGGATAAAGAAAAGATGAAATTGTGCATTTGTAAGGATAATGGTTAAAATGTTGGCATGATAATTCAGAGAAAATAAGAGCACTCATGCTGGTTAATGTTAGCTTTGGGAATGGAATGGAAGAATTCACGAGATTGTATGGAGATAAAATTGTTAGGTCTTGAAAACTACTGTTTTGGTAGTAGTAACGAAGTCATTAAAGACTACTTGGATGTGTCAAGCCTAGATGAACTTGGACAATGTTGATTCTATAAAATGTATGGGTTCACAAGAGCATGAGTATGTGAAGTGTGCTACAGATGAAAGGAAAGATGGGTCTATCACTCAGGAAAGACACTGGAGGTACTGATGTCAATTTGGAGGTTATCTGCCATCATGAGATCATACCTGAGATAATGATAATGGATAAAAACAATCAAGAAATGGTAGAGAGATGAAAAGAGAAGAATAGATTATTTATTTATTTATTTATTTTTGCTACAGCATGAAGTGCCTTGATGTGGGATCTCAGTTTCCATCCCAGACCTGGGATTGAACCCAGGCTGCAGTGGTGAGAGTGCCAAATCCTAATCCCTAGATCACCAGGGAACTCCCCCAAAGATGCTTTATTTACTCTACACATGATGGAGAAAGAAGATAGGGGAGGCCGGTGTTGGCATGATGAAGCTGAATACCCAAAATTCAAGAATTATACATGCTAAAGATTTTAAAAGACACAGGACTAGAAATAATGGGGAAAATTAAAGAAGGTTTTTGATAAGAGGGATGAGAGAATTAGAGTCGACAACACAGAGTTAAGAGAGGTTTGTTCAGACCCAGGATAAGGCTGGAGGGAAGATGAGCATCCCTGTAAATGAAGAATACCAACCTGACCCCTTTTCTTTGAGGCACTTTTGAAGAATATTAATCATTTCTTGCTAGAATGTGAAATAGTGCCTTAGCAATTTATTGCAGATATTGGAGGAGGAGAAAAATTATACTTTATGGGGAAATCTTTTTTTACTTTTATTAACACCTACTTCAAAGAGTTATTGGAGGAAATAATCTAGCCCTGAATTCCTTAGCAGAAGGAAACTCATTGAGTTTCAAATGAGAAAAAGCAATACCATCAGCTTACTGGACTGGGAATAGACTCCATTACCTTCAACTATTTTAATACCCAAATACTGGCTCAATTTAGTAAGAATGTGACTGAGCATATTCCTCATCTTTGTGATGTCAGGCAAACCCAGCAAAAACACCTTATTGGGATCTGCCTTCCTACCCAGCCCAGAAGCAGCCAGAAGTGGGCATAACCAGAGAAAACAGGAAGAGATTATTTTCCTTTGGGAATGTAACCTTCACCTCTACCAAAACCCAACAGTTATCACAGGTGGACCAGGGGGACAGATAATAACTATTCTATAAAAATACAGCTGGTTTGATAGAAGCGAAAACAAGACAAATCACATAGTTTAATATTTTTGAAGCTTTCAGTTACATACATTTGTTCTAGTAAGATTTCTTTAATTTTTCTAGCCTATCGAAAGTTACAGGAGTTCCAGTGGTGGCTCAGTGGAAACGAACAAACCCATGAGGATTTGCGTTTTATCCCTAGCTCTGCTCAGCGGGTTAAAGATCCAGTGTTGCCACGAAGTTGCAGACCCAACTTGGATCTGGAGTTGCTATGGTAGTGGTGTAGGCAGGCAGCTGCAGCTCGGATTCTACCCCTAGCCTGGGAACTTCCATATGCCTTGGGTATGGCAGTTAAAAAAAAAGGAAAGAAAGTTACAATGTATTAATGTGTATTGAACAAATTATTGTGAAATTGCATTCTCAAATCACTAAACTTGAATAGATTTTTTTACATTTACTAACTGGCAACGAGCAGTTAGTTTTGTTTAGGAATTGCCATTCAAATATTTTAAATATTATTTTAAAATATACACTAAAAGCCACAATGTACATACATCTGCCTGTATAGATCAGGCAGAATTTTAAATCTTCTTTACAGTTGAACTTAATATGGGTAAATGCAATAATCTGAATTGGTAATGTCTGTCTGGTGGAAAGGGTTAAGACTGATGGGATTAAAGATAAGCTTTACCTTTGCAAATGAATTGGTATAGCATAAGCAGAAAACATGAGTCTAAAATCAAGACTTTTTCTTCCAGAGGAGCAGTTTGGTATTATGGCACAAGGGAAATGAATCTAACTAGTATCCATGGTATCCATAAGGATGCCGGTTCAATACCTGGCCTCGCTCAGTGGGTCAGGGATCGTGCGTCACCATGAGCTGTGGTGTAGGTCACACACAAGGCTCGGATTCCATGTTGCTGTGGCTGTGGTGTAGGCTGGCAGCTGTAGCTCCTATCTGACCCCTAGCCTGGGAATTTCCATATGCGGCCCTAAAAAGCAATAAGTAAGTAAGTAAGTAAGTAAGTAAGTAAGTAAATAAATAAATAAATAAATTTTTATTTCACTTGGCACTTTTCCTGGAAACATTAGGGATCCAAGAGAAGTTGGGAATCAATTACATTTAAAATATGTCAAGGTGAGATGCAAACTTTCCCCTTCAGGGGTTGCTTAGAAGTCACCCTGCTTTCCTTTATCTTTACTTGTCCTAGTTTTGACTATTTCTCAACAGCCCTCTCCCCACTCCAAGGTCAGAGGCAGAAAGTGCCAGAGATTTAAAGGTAAACCATGCCAAGGCTGAACAGCTGTCCCCAATCTGGGTTCTTCCTGTGGCTGCTGTTGTGTAGTACTCAACGCCCTGCTCTTACCCCAGAGTCAGGGCCACAGCTGTCCACAGGAAATGCATCAGAGAGGTCTAAAGGGAGTGAATCAGATGCACATGTTCCTTGGTATGTGGTGCTGGGCATCCTCAAAGTGCCTGCTGCAGGCACCGCTCCCTCCAGGCCAGAATTGGTTCCAGGCTTGTGAACACTAAGTGTCCACACAAGCTGTGCTGTAAAACCATCTCTCCCTCCCCCTCCACTGTGTGTTGTCAGTGATGGAATTTGAGCTTGTTGCTGGGATAATGTGGAGGGAGGAGCACCTCTCAATAATGAGCTTAGTCACGTCCTTGTGTGAGGGTAGAGGGGAGCCTGTCCCCAGAGGGACTTTCCTGCCCCGCCATATCAGAGCACATGGAACAGTTTAGGCAGAGACTATCTTGATTCCATGTTTTAAAATTTAATTTTCAGTCAGTTATATCAATCAAAAAACTGCTTGATGAGTGTCGCTTGATGTTACAATGTTTCTGAACCTTATTTGTCCTATCATTACAATTTATTATTGCCTTTGGCACATAACAAATATTTAGATGTTTTGCTAGATTGTCAGAAACAACAAACATCCCAGTATTATGTTCTGTCCTATGACAGAAATGCTGCAATTTCAACATTTAGTTCAATATTCTATCTACAACTCACCACCCACCACCACCAAAATTCCCTATCTCAGTGAAGTGGCAGATCCACCTATTTGTCCTAAACTACGGGAGTCATTCTAGTTTATTTCCTCTGTAGCTTCAATATTAATCAGTAGGTCCTGTGGATTCCACCTCAAAAACCTCTCCTTTGATTGCCTTAGATCATTTATTTTTAAGACATCTCTCACAAGAATTTTTCTCTCCTTCCTTCCTCCCTCCCTCCCTCCCTCTCTCTCTCTCTCCCTTTCTTTCTTTCCTTCTTTCTTTCTTCCTTTCTTTCTTTCTTTCTTCTTTGCTTTTTAGGGCTGTACCTGCGGCATATGGAAGTTCCCAGGCTAGGGTTAGAATCGGAGCTGTAGCTGCTGGTCTACACCACAGCCATAGCAACACAGGATCTGTGACCTACACCACAGCTCATGGCAACGTCAGATACCCAGCCCAGTGACTGAGGCCACAGGGATCAAACCCTCATTGTCAAGGATACTAGTTGGATTCATTTCCGCTGAGCCGCAATAGGAACTCTCTCTCATAAGATTTATTGCACTAGCTTTCTAACAGAACTCTCTGCCTCCTTTTTGCCTGCTCTGTCCATACTTTCCATTACCATCAATGTGGCATAGGTGTCCTCAGTGTAAAACTCTGATCTTATTGCTCCCTTGCACAAAATTGACCATGCTTTCTATTGTAAACAGTTTGCAGCATGTACAAATATGTTCCTTATCTGGTTCCTATTTCATCAGTCTTTCCTTGAGAAACTACTCCCCATTTCTCCTCCCTCCAAAGGCCTTTGCACTTTAGCAATATCAAACCACTTGAGGTCATCAGAATATTACAATGTTATCTCATACGATATTCAAGATGTAGAGAGGTTTATCTGTGTTCTCTCTGTCTTGAAAGCTCTTATCCTCTGCTTTATCTGGCAAGTTCTCAAATCGAATAAGAAATGTGTTAAGTGATAAAGTGTTCGGATGTAACAAACTGTAAAAATTTGCCCTGTCACGTATTTCAAATGAGCTTTGTATATTACTCAATTATGAAAGTAGGCATGTTCTATTGTAAATGCTTGTTTGCATTTCTCTTACCTGCAAAACTATGGCTTCCTTGATTACTTAATCATTGTATCTTTTGTTTTCTTTGTATCTACACAATCTTGCAGAAGATTTGCTTGCTTTTTCACTCAAAGTTATCTAAGTCATCCATATTGATTTGTTTAGCTGCAGTTGGTTATTTGTAGCATTCTAGTATTCCATTTTATGAATATATTACAATATTTTATCCATTTTTCACCAACAGACTTTTGTGTTGTTTGTAGTTTTACTATTATTATTATTATTATTATTATTATTATTATTATTATAGACAAAGCAGCTATGAAGTCTGGCATGCATCTCCAAATGAACATGTGCACAAGTATGTATTTGACAGTAGAATTGCTGGCTTGTGAATCATATACTTCAATTTGTCTAGGTAATGCGAATGTTTTCCAAAAGGATTTGCTAAAATATATATATTTTTTCAAAACTATATTGGCCAGTCAAAATTTTTATTGGCCAAGGCCAGAAAAATGTAATGGTTGAGGTTATCTTTTCTTTTCTTTTTTTTCTTCTTAGGGCCTTACGCACAGCACATGGACGTTCCCAGACTAGGAGTCGAATCTGAGCTGTAGCTGCCGGCCTGCGCGACATAGCAACGTGAGATACGAACCTCATCTGCAATCTATACCACAGCTCACAGCAACGCGGGATCCTTAACCCACTGAGCGAGGCCAGGGATCAAACCCGAGTCCTCATGAATACTAGTCAGATTCGTTTCCACTGAGCCAGGACAGGGACTCCTGCGGTTATCTTTACTAGAAAGCAATAGAACCTCTTTTTCTGAAAAAGCTTATTTGCCTTGTTTTAAACAAGAATCACTTCCATTTTTATGTTTCCTACAAATTAATAAATATTCTAATACATTTGCATTAAAGTTAGTTTCCAGCAAGGGATAATGTTTCAGATTGTAAAATAGCATGGCCCATAGAGAGTCAAATTAAGGTGTACACACCAATAGAATCAGGTAATCATAGAGGCTCTGCTATCCAGCATCTAAACTATATCTGACTGGCCAAATCCAGTAGTAGCCTGAATTTTAGAGCCCCTAAACTAAGACTTTTTTTTTTTATCACCTTTAAAGAGTTATACAAAAGAGGAGTTCTCATCATGGCACAACAGTTAACGAATCTGACTAGGAACCATGAGGTTGTGGGTTCGATCCCTGGCATCAATCAGTGGGTTAACAATCTGGCGTTGCCATGAGCTGTGGCATAGGTTGCAGAAGCGGCTCGGATCTGGTGTTGTGTGGCTCTGGCGCAGGTCGGCAGCAACAGCTCTGATTAGACCCCTAGACTGGGAACCTCCATATGCTCTCGTGCTGCCCTAAAAAGCAAAAAAAAAAAAAAACAAAGTTATACAAAAGAAAAAAAATGCAGCAGAAACAAATGTGGACAAAGCTTGAAACATTAACTATCTGCTACTTTACTGAGCAAGTTTTCCTATCTTTGTCCTAGCCAATGCCAAAAATTCCATTAAAAATAATTAATTTTGTCCTTTACAAGGAGAATATTTCCCCCTTCTGGCAGATTGTGCCTTACCAGTGGTGTATAAGAAGTCAGGTGAGGGAGTTCCTGTTGCGGTTCAGTGAGTAAGGAACCTGACACAGTATCCCTGAGGATAGGTGGGTTAATTCCTGGCCTAACTCGGTGGGTTAAGGATCCAGCATTGCCACAAGCTGCATCATAGGTTGCAGATGCAGCCAGGATCCTATTAATTATTGAGATTATAGATTGTATATCTTCTTGTGTGCTATGGTCATTTCCATTTAATCTTTGTTTCAATGCTTGTTTATATCTTTTATTCATTTGAGGGGATTGATAGGCTTCTATTTGCAGTTCTTTATATATTCTAATGATTTTTCACTTTTGTTAAGTATTAGGGATATCTTTCCCTAATGCTATTTCTTTTCTTTTTTTTTTTTACTTTTTTTGGGGGGTTTGTTTGTTTTGTTTTTTTTACTTTTTAGGGCCACACCTGCAGCATATGGAAGTTCCCTGCCTAGGGGTTGAATCAGAGCTGCAGCTGCGGCCTACACCACAGCCACAGCAACATGCCATCCAAGTTGTGTCTGCGACCTACACTGGAGCTCACAGCAGGGCCAGATCGTTAACTCACCGAGCAAGGTCAGGGATGAAACCTGAATCCTCATGGGTGCTATTCAGGTTTGTCTGCTGAGCCACAAGGGAAACTCTAGAATTACATTTTTTTGTATGGTGTAGAAATGCATTATTTTTTTCATCTCAGACCTCATCACTAAAGATTTGTAAATCCTTTCCCACTTACCTGTAATGTCAACTCAGAATATATCAAGTTTTCTCTTATACGTGAATTTACTTTTTGTATCCCTGTTATATTCCATTGATATATTTTCTTTAAGCCAATAAAATATTGATAATTAGTAAATTACTATTAAAATTACTTTAAAAGCTTTGTTATATAGAAGGTTAAATCCTTCTACCTTGTTCTTTTTAAGGATTTTCTTGGCTATAATTTTCCCATTGCTCTTTCATAAATATCTTCTAATCAACTTACAATATTTAAAAAAAAAAAACGTTTTGGACGTTTGATTGACATCTAATTTAACCTGTAGATTAAGAACTGACTTTATGGAGGTTCCCAGGTCAGGGATTAAATCTGAGCCATAACTGTGACCTACACCACAGTGTGGCAACAATGGATCCAGCCAGTGCCTCGGCTACACAGGGACCTGAGCCACTGCAGCCTTTTTTTTTTTTTGACTGCTAATTGTTCACTCGGTGTTTTTTTTTGTTTGTTTGTTTGTTTGTTTTTAAATTAAAGTGTAGTTGATTTATAATGTCCCAATTTCTGCTGCACAGCAAAGTGACCCAGTCATACATATATATATACATTCCTTTCTTATATTATCTTTCATCATGGTCTATCCCAAGAGACTGGATAGAGTTTTCTGTGCAGTAGGACCTCATTGCTTATCCATCCTAAATGTAATAGTCTGTATCTACTAATTCCAAAACCCCAGTCCATCCCACTCCTTCCCCCCATCCACTTGACAACCACAGGTCTCTTCTCTGTCTGTGAGTCTGTTTTGTAGATAGATTCATTTGTGCCATATTTTAGATTCCACATATAAGTGATATCATATGGTATTTGTCTTTCTTTTTCTGACCTATTTCAGTTAGTATGAGAATCTCTACTTGCATCCATGTTGCTGCAGATGGCTTTATTTCATTCTTTTTTATGGCTGAGTCTGGCTTATTAATTTCAAAGGAGATTTGCTCTCCAGAGTTTTTTTTGTAGAAATAGTACCAAGTAATAAGTCCTTCCTTCTCTTGATTTTTGGCATGGTTGTGTCTCTTGACTCTGACACCCACCAAGAGGCAAACCCAGCTTTCAGGTAACACCTGCATTTAGTTTGCTGTTATTTGTTCTTGCTTCCAAACTCATAAATGAGTTTGATCTTAATTTTCCCTTCAGATATTCTCCTATAATTAGTGTCAAGGTTATATTATGAATTATAGATTAAAAAATGAGTTATAAATGTTAAAAAATGAGTTAGGAATGTTCTTCCTTATTATGTTCTTAAGGAAAGTTTGAATGAGAATGGAATTGTCCATTAATAAGGTAGAATTTGCTTAAAATATCTAGGCCTGTTTCTTTTTTCTCTCTTTGTGGGAAGATTCTTAACTCTCTGTTAATGATTGTAGTTTATTTAGGTTCTCTATTTCTTCTTGAAATAGTTTTTGTAATTTGTATTTTCCTAGGAACCTGTTCATTTTATCTAATTTCTTAAATATATTGAAGATAGCAGCGTATAGCATTTTTATTATCTTTTAATTTCTGCCTTATTTCTTTTATTCATGCCTTACAATGTTGAATTATAACCTCCCCAATCATCCATATTATTTACCCTTGCTAATTTTTATTTATCTTTTCAAAGTTCCAATTTTGGATTTGTTGATCTTCCCTACTATATATATATTTCATGAATTTATTATTTTAAGGTGATGCTTTCTATCTTCTTAGGATTTATTCTGTTGTTCTTTTTCTAACTTCTTAAGTTAAATGCTCACATCATTAACTTTCAGCTTTTTCTTCTAAAGTAAAATATACGACTATAAATCTCCCTCTAGATAAGTCAGTTGATATTTATATGCAGTATTTTCATTGTCCTAGAGTGATTTTTTTTTTAGCTTTCGTTATGATTTTGTTACTAAAGTCTATGCGTCTGACACACAGTGGACAAATAAAGCAAAACGGTGTTTGGAGCTGAGAAAAGTTTATTGCATGGCCAAAGAAGAAGAATATGCTTGGCTCATGTTCAAAAATCTCCTCAACAGTTTGGGGGCAAAAGAATTTTGTATAGGAAAAATTGGGGGTGAGGGTTGCTAAGTGTGTGGCTTTTTTTTGATTGGCTGGGGGTGAAGTAATAGGGCGGTGCCTCAGGATTCTTAGGCTATTTATCTAAGGCAGAAGCAAAGCAGTAATACAGAACCAAAGGAGTGAGGGTATGGGCACCACCCTCAATGAAGAGTGCACCAGAGAGGTGATTTAAATTACTTAGGGCCTACTGTCTTCCTTTGGCCAATTATGTTGTTTTATTTTTCACACCTGACCAGATCTAGGACCCTCCCCATATCTGCATGCCCGTCTTTTGTCCAAGACAGATTCCAAAGCAGAGCATGGCAGGAAAGTTATCCACAATTATTATGGCCTGGGACCCCCTCCCTCTCTGACCCAGAGGGATCTCTCTGGGCATGTTAGTTGGGGGTCTCACTGATCCTAAGAATGAGGAGTATGTGACCTCTTTGTTCTGTCCAAGTAGGGCTCAGCCCCCCTTTTGATCTTGTCACTACCAATGTTTAACTGTTTACATAAGACAGGTGCCAGTTACTTGCCTTGTGCCTGCAGTTATTTCTGTCTTGAAGTAGAGATAGGTGGCTTGTTGTAGATGTTGGTCCTGGAGCCCACCTATCTCCTTCCTCAGGAAGTATAAATAAGTGGTAGTTATATCTATGTCCTGCCTCAAGAAGTGTAAATAAGAGCCTAGTTGCAAATATCTGTCCTGGAGCCCATCTACCTCCTGCCTCAGAACAAGAACCCTACCGCAAGACTGCACTATTACTTGACTGCTCCCTTGTTTCTGCATTCCCTTCCTTCCCTGATTAGCAACTGTTTGAATCTGCCCTTTGGGACTCTAGGTAGATCTAGGAGGCTGAGTGAGTGAAGCCTATTTCCTACAAACAAGAAGAGGGGAGGCGGTTTTTCTGGTGGCTCAGTGGGCTAAGGACCTGGCTTTGTCACTGCTCTGATTCTGGTTATTGTTATGGCATGGGTTTGATCTCTAGCCTGGGAGGTTTTGTATGCTTTGGGTGCAGCCAAAAAAAAAAAAAGGGAAGAAGGACATAGAAAGGACTTCCTGGGAGAGCCTCACAGGATCCTGCTGGATTTCCATTTCATCTTTGATTCATGTATTATTTATTAAAAAACAATATAGTTGAATGAAATGTAAAGATTTTATTGTCTTTATCCAATTATTCATTAAAGAGGCAGCATCCAATGTAGCAGGTAGGAGCTTTGGAAGAGCTATACAGGCTAAGAGATTTTAGAGACAGAAAGGAGCAGAACATGGAAGTCAATTTTGGAAAAAAAAAAAAAAAGCAGAGTAGTTTTTGTAAGGTTAATTTCCTTTATGGTATGGCAGGAGTCCGCCAGGCAGATTATCTAACTAGTGCTGATCAGGCAATCCTGATTAACCACTTTAAAATTCCATTTCTGGGATAGCCAAAACTATAATTAAGTTCAGTCTCACTTTGGTGCTATGGGACTTCACAGAAGCTAAACTCCTTTTGGGGCCTGTTATCTTGTCTTGGACATATTTAAAACTGTTTGTGTGCATCATTTAACAATTCCTGAATGTACACGTGGTTTTGATTTATGTGTTAAGTTCCAAGAATATGTTATTTATAATGAAGTCTTTAAAATTCACTGGAGCTTGTTTAATGGTTTGGTGTATAGTAAATGTTTATAAATATTTGATGAATGCTTAAAAATGTGTATTCTCCAACTCTTGGGTAAAATGCTCAATACATTTCCATTAGACAAGCTTTTAGTATTGTTATTCAGATCTTCTATATCCCTATTGATTTGTGCACATGATTTATCAAATATTGTGAACAGTATATTAAAATCACCCATTATAATGGTGAATTATCAGTTTCCTCATTCAGTTCTGTCATGCTTTACAGTACACATTTAAAATGTATGCTATTGGATATAAACAAGTTTAGAATTGTGTCACTCTGCTGAACTATTACCTTTTTTTTGGTAAAATTTAAGTTTATTTTGTCTGATTACAATACAGCCATACCAGCTGTCTTTTGGTTAATGTTTGTTTGATATATCTTTTTTCCATCATTTTGCTTTCAACCAGTCTATAGTATTAATGTTATAGGTGTGTCTCAAACAAGATAGCTGGATTTTGTTTGTTGCATTATGATCTTTGTCCTCTAACTAGAGAACTGGATCCAGTTATATTTATTATTGGTTAATACATTTTGATTTATTTCTACCACCTTATTTCTCTCTCTCTCTCTCTCTCTCTCTTTTTTTTTTCTTTTTAGGGCCACACCCGAGGCATATGGAAGTTCCCAGGCTAGGGGTCGAATCAGAGCTGTAGCCCCTGGCCTATGCCATAGCCACATTAATGCCAGGTCTGAGCCACTTCTGCGATCTACACCACAGCTCAAAGCAACGCCAGATCCTTAACCCACTGAGCAAGGCCAGGGTTCAAACCCGCATCCTCATGGATGCTATTCAGATTCATTTCCGCTGAACCACAAAGGGAACTCCTCTACCGTCTTATTTCTAATATTTCATTTTTTCTTTTTCCTTATCTCAATTTAGATTGCCTTTTATTTAATTCTAGTTCTTTTCCTTATGCAAGATTTGATCTTATAACACCATTTTTTTGGTGGATATACTAGTAATTTTTGCATGTGTAATTAGTTTAATAGGGTCTAAAATCAATCAGTATCATTATCCTCTCCAACAACATAAGTAAGCATTTCGCAGTGTTTTAATCTAATTAACACTTTCCCAAGTACACATCACCATTGTCCAATATTTTAATTGGTATTTTTATCCCCATGCATTTTTTTAAGTTCATGTTTGCTTAGATTTACGTATGTTGTTACATTTTCTTTGCTTACCAGTCCTTCTTGTATATCAGATCTTGTATCTAGCATTATTTTGTGTTAGATTAATTCTCAAGAAGTTCTTTTAGGAGTTCCGTTCGTGGCGCAGCAGAAATGAATATGATTAGGAACCATGAGGTTTTGGGTTAGATCCCAGGCTTTGTTCAGTGGGTTTAAGGATCTGGCATTGCCTTGAGCTGTGGTGTAGGTCGCAGATGCGGCTCAGATACTGTGTTGCTGTGGCTGTTGTGTAGGCAGGCAACTACAACTACAGCTCCAGTAGACCCCTAGCCTGGGAGCCTCCATATGCCGTGGGTGTGACCCTGAAAAGCAAAAGAAAAAAGTAAAAAGTTCTTTTAGTGAGAGTCAGGTGGAGGTAATTCTCAATTTTTGTTTGGCATAGTCTAACTGGGACCACTTCCCTATAAATTTTTTACTTGGGAATTTTCAGGCCACACAATTAGTATAAATCTCAGTCCTATATCCATCTGAAGTTTGGCCTGATGATAAATTTTCACTGGAAACTTTTTGGTATAAATTAACCTGCCTGAGTAGAGGCTGAAAAAAGCAAATATATTTATGATTGGGGAATGGGGAAGAGTGGAAATGGGACTTGTTTTTTTCTTTTTTCTAGTTCACCTGTTCACTGAAGATGTTTCTTTTCAGTAGTCTCCCCTTTATGTAGGAATCTCTCAGCTTTCACCTTGTTCTGTTTTGTAAGAAGTCACAAGTTTTGTAAAAATTGAAGCTCAAGGTACTCGGCTTTGATGAAGCCTTCAGAGATAGGTAAATACCCCTGGGGTAACACCATCTTCACTCAAATGCCTTTCTGGATTCCTAGCTCCATTTTTTGGGGCTTCTTGTATTTTCCTTCATTTTCTTTCTGGCTCAATGGTGCATTTAAAGGGCCTTTAAAAAATATTTTTTCAAGCGTTCGTAAGTGTTGCATGCAGGGACAGCTTTTAAGGATCTACTCTGCATCTTTCTAGAACCAATGCATTCCACTCTTAATAACTTACAAATGGCAGCCAGGAGGACTACTTGTCTTCTATCCCTGTAAGTCACCAAACTGCATGACTTTGGACAACTTCTGTAAACCTCAGTTTTCTGTTTCATTATCTGCTGCCTCTTTATTAGATCCTCTAAAAGAGAAATCTTTTCAATTTACGTAACCTCCTTCCAGGAAGAGATTATTTTTGAAAAAACCCTTAATCTTCTGGGGAATATTAATGAGATTAAGACTTCTTCTTTTTTTTTTTTTGCCTTTTTGTCGTTTTAGGGCTTCACCCGCAACATGTGGAGGTTCCCAGGCTAGGGGTCGAATCGGAGCTACAGCTGCTGGCCTACGCCACAGTCACAGCAATGTGGGATCTGAGCCGCGTCTGCAACCTACACCACAGCTCACGGCAATGCCGGATCCTTAACCCACTGAGAGAGGCCAGGGATCGAACCTGCAAACTCATGGTTCCTAGTCGGATTCGTTTCTGCTAAGCCACGACGGGAACTCCAAAGTAAGATATTCTTGAACTGCAAGGATAAATATTACCTTCCAAAGGAACTTTCTGTTTTAAAAATTTTGTGCAAAATCGAAAACAATGCATGAAAATTTAAATAGAAATGTTAATAGGCTTATGAGTTTTACTTGCATTTCCTGTTGATATACAAATTTGGTAATTGTTCTGGCCAAGGCATTTCCCCCTCCAACACCAACTTTCATCCTTATGTTATAGGGGAAATATATTGAATTTTTAATGCACATGGCTCCATATGAAGAAACTGAGGACTGGCTACATGAAAAAAAGAAAAGACTTTTCTGACTCATTTTAATTCAGTGTTAATTGTGTAAGGTTGAAATAACATTTTGGTGATTTAGCTGAAAAGTAATAAAAATTAAGCCCCGGAGTATTAGAAAATCTAGATTTCTCACTGACTGAATTTTAGTAAATCACCTTTGTATGCTTCAGTCTTTTCTGTGAAGTGAGAATAACAGTAACTCAGCATTTGAGTCAAAATGAACTGGGTTGAAATTTCTGGCAGCTTAAGCTGAGATCCTTATGCTTATTTGTGGGGTAATTATATCTATATTGTAATATCGTTGTGAGGATTAAGTAGTGTCTGAAACAAGCACCAAGAAAGTAAAGAACAGAGATAGGAAGCAAGTACTTTTAAAGTCTATGCACAGATTTCTCTATATTACTGTAATTATTTAATTATTAACTTCTTAAAATGTCTCTCCATTGTATTCCAATTACTATTTCATTTAGCAAGAGTCACTTTTTCTCCTTGCTTTTCAGCTTTATCTACTGTGAAAAGGATGCAACCTTTGTCAGGGGACTTCTCTCAAGCAGTGAGTTATTTTGATGTTAAAAACAAGAGATTGCAAGTTCAGGAGAACCCACCTGTATTTCAGTATGAATTCGCCAGGAAGGGTGTGTGTGTGTGTGTGTGTGTGTGTGTGTGTGTGCGTGCGCGCGCGCGCGCGCGCGCCCGCTCGCGCGCTCCTGCGTTTGCAAATATGCAAGGAGACAGGGGACCAATGTTAAAGCTACTTATACACTTGGCATTGATTAACTGAACCAAAAATCATGGAAGCAAAGAAAATTAGGAGAGGATTAGTTCTTCAGAGTTTACAGCTGCTAAAGGGAGCTTTTTATAAAGGAATCTACTTTGCGCGAAAAATATTTTCTTGCCCTTGAAAAGAAATTGCATGTGGTACATGAAAATGGCATGCTGTTTGGCTGCATTAAAATGACAAGGGTCCAGCAGACACTAACAGCTAATTTTAGTAGGTAGAGCAGACACACTTGAGCTTATTTTTCTCTGACTCTTTCACTCCCCATCCCAACCCCTCAGGTACACACACACATTACAAGATTCCCTAGAGTCAGAGGGTGGGAGTGCAGAGTTTCAGTACTGAAGGTAGCTCTGGATATCGTACTGGTCTCATTAAGGAAAAAAAAAAACCAAACCAAACCAAAAACACAAAGCAAGAGGGAAGAAAGAAAATAGAGGGTAAGCGG
>PVHT021183693.1:12724460-12745306 GCA_004024745.2 Catagonus wagneri
GGGGGGGGGGGGGGGGTGAGAGCGCCAAGACGCGCGGGGCGCGGAGATGTGCAAGTGGCGAAGCTGGACCCAGCGCAGGCGGGAGCAGCCGCCCAACTCCCGGCGCGGGATCTGCTGAGAGGTCACGGTGAGTCTCTCCGTGTGAGGGTCCGAGGGATGCCCAGGTTCCCCGTAGCCCCCGGGCCCGGGTCGAGGCAACCCGGAACCTCTCCGGAGTCCGGCCTGGGCTTGGCGCCGCCGCCCGCCGCCGGGAGTCCGCGCTGCCCCGGGCGCGCCTGGGCGGGCGCACTGACCGACCGGCGCTCTCCGGGGCTCCCCGCCGCCCGCCGGCTTCGAGCGCTCATTGGTCGTGATGTGTCTGCTCAGCAGCCTCCAACTTCTCCCGAATCCCACTGGTGAGTCCCGGGAGAGCGAGCTGGCACCTGGGAGCTAGGGGAGATGGGTCCAAAGGGCGCGAGATCTCGCCCGGGGCTGTGGGAGTCGGTGGGACGGGAACCGGAGGGCATAGGCGGCCGCGAGAGGAGGCTGCTTGCTTGGAGCACAGAGCAGGGTCCGCGGCTCAGGTTCTTGGCTCAGGTCCGGAGGATCGGAGCGCCTGGGACCCCGCGGTGGTGGGCGAGGGAGGCGTGCCCTGGGAAGAAGCTGCAACTGGGACTTGAGCAAGGGATTGGGGTAGAGAAGGGTAACCTGGAGGAGGGCTCTGCAAGTGATGTCAGGTCGACTCTTGAGGTTCATTTCCATAGCTCCCTGCAGCCTCTGCCTCCGGAGAGTTACGTCTGGTTACCGAGATCTGCGCTACCAAATTGCAGCGGGGCTGATTTGGGGGTTGGGAATTTGCCATTCCGCTGTACTGACACTGATTTTTTTTTTTTTAAGTAAGGTTTGTTTTCATTTTGGTTTCTGTCGGATTTTCTTCTCATTTGTAACTCACTTTTCTATTTTTACTTTCCCTAACCCGAGTATCTTTTCGTTATTTCACCTCTTCATTTTGCTTCAAACCTGTTTCCTCTTACATAATTTATGCTGATAGAGTACTTAAATCACTCAAGGGTTGGTTGGTGGGAGTAGTGGGGAGTTCTTTTGGTGATGAAAGTTACCTTAATCGGTCTCAACCTGTTTATATTGTTTGAACAAAAGGGTAATTGCAACCTAACTGTTCTCGTTAGTCACCGATCAAGCCTGTTCCTCCCCCGTATACGATGCAAATAGTAATTTTATTAAACTGAAAAGTAGTATCTTGACTTGCTGTGTCAGCGTTTGGAAGCGACTAATCCGCAGATCCGCTATGAAGGCGTCTAGCTTGCATTATTGCTGGATTCCAGCGCTTAAAAAATTGTCAGTTTCTTGGACTCCATGCTTTGTCTTTTGTTGTATAGGTATACTGCATATGGGAGTAATGTGGTTGGAACTTTGTGTTCTGAACTCCTGTATTTCAGATCTGGGAAACACCTACAAGTTAATGTCCGGGGACAAGGAGGTGAATTCTCCAGCGTATCTGCCTCCTCAAATTCTATAGCTACAGTCTAAATATGAAACCTGTTTCTGTCTTTTTTTAATTGAAGTGCGGTTGATTTACAATATTTTGTTAGTTTCAGGTGTACTGCATAGTTATTGAGTGTTTTTGTTCCATTTATAGGTAGAACCTGTTTCTCTTGCTTCCTGTGCCTCAGTTTCCATAATACAAACTGTAATTGAGTAGTGTAACCTTAGGGATTGTAGAAATATTAATGTAGTAATGTGTGGGGAAGATGAACGTTGCTTTTGGTTTACAGACTTCCCTTTAACAACCAGTTATCCTCTGGGTTGATTTAACTGTGTGATAAAGTGATGTGTGTGCTCAACTGCTATAAAAATTGCTGCTTTATAGTGCTTTGAAACTCACTTTCCAATTAGGCACAATAATCAGATGTTGTCAAGCTGGAGTTTGCCGGGTTCTTGATGGGTTAGATATCCTAATTCTCTACTCTATCTTGTGAAAATGTCTACCTTTTGATTTGAACTTTCCAACGTGTCTCCAATTGAGGTGGACTACTTTAAGGATGTAAGTTCTGTTTTGGCATATCCTGCTTTATATGGGACTACAAGTATCAACTTTATAATTTTTTTGTATTCTTTGTCTAATTCCCCCCCACCCTCTAAAATGGGGTTGATTGTGACTGCATTGGACACCCAAGTATCTGAGGGATGATATGTTTTTTTTGTGAGATTCAAGAGGTTCTTACCCCTATTTTCTTAGAATCCACTGGAGTTAACTGGAAATGAATGACAAGTTAATTAGCTTAAATTTGCCTCATTTCTGCTTTGGTCAGTGGTGTTGAAAAGCTCTACTTAGCAGCAAAAGAATGAGAATTTAGAGCATTTACAGGAGGGGGCCAATGGAGAGTTTGTGGGTGATTCAAAGTTTCTATCCTTTTGATGCTGGTAAAAGTGTTGCAGGAAGGGGGACCCCTTTCAGAGCCGAGCACACATGCTGACAAAGGAAGAGATTTTGGGAAGGGGTACCCGTGCGGAGAGCAGCAGGATAAGCAAACCCAGAAGAACTGATCTGCCACATGGCTTGCAGTCTCAAGGTTTTATGGGAATGGGATTAGTTTCTGGGTTGTCTCTGACCAATCACTTTGCTTGGCCTGACTTGGTCTGGTCCAGGGTCCTGCTTGGTGGCATGAGCGCCTCTGGGCCAAGATGGATTCCAGTGCCAAGGACCCTGGGAGGTTGGTTGTCTCCTCCCAGCTATTGGCCCCTCCCAGATCCTCCTGGTTAGTCTTTAGGGCAGAACAGGTTCCTTATCAGGACCTCCTGCTGTGAAACAACTCCAGCAAGTGGCTATTATCTCGCCTGGCCAAGGTGGCGTTTTTTTTTTGGTCAAAGGTCTCCTACAGCAGGACTAAAGAGCTTCAGTCGCTGTCTTCTTTTCCTCTGTAGCAATTTTTGCTGTCTTGGGTGTAGAACTGTTTAAAGCCCAGCTGCCTTAGTATTCCAGTCTCAAGGGTAAAGAGGAGAAGGCAGAGAAAGTAACCCAGCAGGGAGAAGAACATATCTGCCTACTAGTTTTCCTGCATGGTGGAAGCCTGTGCCAAAAAGCAACTTTAATTTTTTTTTTTTTTTTTGCTTTATGGGCCGCACATGCGGCATATGGAAGTTTCCAGACTAAGGGTCGAATCCGAGCTACAACTGGCAGTCTGCGCCCCAGCCTCAGGATCCTTAACCCACTAGGCGAGGGCAGGGATCAAACCCACATCCTCAAGGATACTAATAAGGTTACCACTGAGCCACAACAGGAACTCCCCGAGCAACTTTAATTTAACCCCATGGCTGTCCTGGTTCCAGATTCTAAGTTTTACTAGAAAAACTGATTGTCATTTCTAAGAAAGATCTAAAAAGAGAAGTGGGTCATATTATATAAGGAGAACGTTTCTCTCACTTGTCTTCTGAAATATTATTAGAGCAGGGGGAGAAATACAGGAAAGGGAAATACTCAAGCAGATGTGATTAATATTCAGATGTTCTTAAAGTCAGTCTCGAATTCATCTGGGAGAAATGGGGAAATTATTCTTTTTATTGTTTACCTCTCTGTATGGTGTACAAACATTGTTTGTTCCTATCTTTTCTTTCCCAACCCACCTCCCCTATTAAAACTCCAAGGACTACTATCAATGCAATTCCATATCATAACCCAAGGGGCTGTGAAACTAAGCTAACATGAGTTACATAACCATTAAACAAGACATTTTAACATTCAGGTGCATTACATTACACCTTTATTGAGCAGACACGGTTTTCATGGTCTAATAAAGTATTTTTATTTGGTAGTCTGTCCTTGGTTATAGCCTCATGTAATCAAGGGGACAGCATGCTTAAGACTTTGTATCCAGAACTTTAAAGTCCAGTTGTGGTCCACTTATAAATAATTCACTGGGGAAATTAAATTTCTAATTATCTACTGAATCACCCAGGCCATACTTCAAATGTAGAATGTTTCTACTTTATCTCATGTCTCAGTTTCCCCAAAACACACTCAGAAAACTGTGTGTATTCAACAAAGATTTCTAACTGTAAGAGCATCTCTCTGCAGTCACTTCATCTAGTAGCTAAATTATATGCTTAATTTGCATCAAGCTATAAACAGCTAATCTGTTAGTTTACGAAGCACTTTTCATCAGTCAGGCAGAAGAGTTGAAGTTGTATGTTTCAATGAATGGCTGATAAAGTCACTAGGCTAAAAGAAACATAATGAAATTTAATATTTAGGCTTATATCCACTTAATTTTCTCCCTAGGCTTCTGCAGTAAGATCTAAATTTCAAAATATATTCTTTGTAATTGTGCTCTTTGAAATGTATTCATCAGAAATGTGTTCTCAAGTATGTAGCTTTGGGCAAGTTAGCTGGCTTTTCTGTGCCCCATTATCCTAAGGTATAGAATTAGAATATTCATATCCACCTTAAAAGGGTCAGTGAAGTAATGCATGCAAAGCACTAAGAACTGTGTGACCCATGGGAAATAATAAATTCAGCTATTATTAGTGGATGTATTAATATTGTTAATTTTAAAACAAGTTAAATAAGTATCTTTTTTTTTTAAGGCCATGCCTGCAGCATGTGGAATTTCCCAGGCCAGAGATGGAACCTGAGCTACAGCAGTGACTTAAGCCATAGCAGTGACAATACCAGATCCTTAACTCACTGTGCCACCAGGGAATTCCTTAAATAAGTATCGTAATTGTCATCCTGACCTGCAAGGTTGAATTTTTTTCAACACAAAGAAACAGTGATTATGGTTAATATCTTTCATCCCAGGTTGTAGAGCATGACTTATGGTCGAGTGAGTGACTATTTTCAAGTGCTGTCTATCCAGTTAATAGATACACATCAGCAATGGTTGTGAACTGTAAACATAAAAGTTGTTTTTAACACTGAAGAGAAATTACCACAAAGTGTTTGTTCCCTTTTTGTGTTTATCTGTATTCATATTTCCAATTATTGCTTAGTCAAAACCTCAAGGTCTTAGTCATTGATTTCCAAGTTTATAAAGGAAGCCAGTGGAGCAAGATATAAAATTCACCTTTGATGTTGTCCAAAGTTCAGAAGGGTGAGTTTAAAACTTTCCTTAATGATGATACAGCACTTACTTGTTTATGAACTGCTATGTGAGTATTTAAAGAAAAAATGCTATGTGAGTATTTAAAGAAGTCTTCTTGTATAATTTTGCTTGGTTCTTCAGTTATAAATGGAAAAAAACCCAAAATGTTGTAACCAGGATCTAATTTATATGGCTATATACTTTTCACTTAAAGAATCAAAATTTTGACTCTCAGCAAAAAAAAACCAATTTATTTCTAATTTAAAATGAATTAACTTTTACTTTGAATAAATGCCACATTAAGCATTTAGAACATTGTCTATAGATATCTCTTCTTTTTATCTTTTTATTAATTTGTTTTCCTTAGTATTTTAAAAAAATTTCTAAATTTGTTGCAGGTTTTAGGTGATGGGCAGATCAGAAAGTCAGATGGATATAACTGATATCAATACTCCAAAACCAAAGAAGAAACAACGATGGACCCCACTGGAGATCAGTCTCTCAGTCCTGGTCCTGCTCCTCACCGTCATTGCTGTGACAATGATAGCGCTCTATGCAACCTATGACGGTGAGTTACACCCACACCGTGCCCACAGATGTGTAGAAGAGAGTGATATCTTCATCTTAAGCTTTTCCCACCTACTAAACAATGTGTCAAGGGGAGAAATGGTGATATAAAGATTTATTTATAAAATGTAATATCAATATGTCAAAACAATTAACTTTGACTAAAGTACAATGTCTGTTACGTTTGAGCTAACTTATTAATTGCCCAGTATATTTCGTATACTCATGCTTATTTTATGAGGATTTTAATGCTTAATTTTATTTGATTAAAGTATTCACAAATTTATGGCCTTCTTCAATTAGTCAACTTTTGTTGTGTCATTGAAATTCTAAACAGCTTTACAAGAATTTGAGTTCTAATTTGAGTCTTAGAATTTTTTTACAATAAGGATTAGAAAAGATTGCTTCCTTAATAAAAAAAAAAAGCAGATTATAAGACTAAACCAACTTATTGTTTCAATTTAATATACTTAAGGTTTAGTGAGCAGAGATGATACAAGAAATATACTGTCAAATTCACTATAAATTTAAGATTTGCTTAATCCCTTTATTTTTTCTAACTACTATCAGTGATATGTAATACTCAGGTTTTAGTTCTTTAAGGAATTGCTTATTTAATTGGTAGATTTTTTTTTTTTTGTCTTCCGTCTTTTTAGCACTACACCTGCAGCATATGGAGGTTCCCAGGCTCCGTGTCTAATTGGAGCGCAAGCTGCCAGCCTACACCACAGCCACAGCAACGCTGGATCCGAGCCGCGTCTGTGACCTACACCACAGCTCACAGCAACGCCCAATCCTTAACCCACTAAGCGAGGCCAAGGATCGAACCCTCAACCTCATGGTCCTAGTTGGATTCATTTCCGCTGCGCCGTGATGGAAACTCCATTAATTGGTAGTTTTTAATAAAAAACAAAAGATAGAGGGAAATTAGAAAATGTGTATTGCACATATTTATGCATATTTCCTCCTTTTTCTAGATGGTATCTGCAAGTCATCAGACTGCATAAAATCAGGTAAGAAGATGGTTTTTATACTTAGTTTTACAATTAATATGTAACTTAAAAATCAAATGCTAATAGATACATCTCTATTTGCTTTGTTTGTATTCTTACTCATTATAGATCACTAATTTATAATCAAAGAAAATCAAAATGTATCTTAGTAGTAGATTAACTTATCTTTTCTAAAAAAGGATTCATTCTTTTCAGCCTCAGAGTGTATGCTTGGGTAGAGACAGAAAACTGTATCTGGAGCTTTCTGGAGCTTCCCATGTAATTGGAGAAAGAAAATCAGCTCCTTGAAATGACACCTACTGTATCATAAAGTGTTAGATTTCCTGATGCAAATCATTAGAGGGGTAAGAACTAAGAAGAAGGAGACCTCTAGTCGTGTAAAGCAAGGTGGAAAAGTTGAAATTTGGGAGAGGACTTGAAGCAGGACTAGAATTTGGAAGTAGAGGTATAGAAGAGGGTATTCCAGAGCAGAAGAATAAACAATGGGGATAAAGCATGTGGAGAAACTGAAAACATAGGCTTATTAGATAGGGACATGTTATGGGGAGATTTGAAAATTCATGTTTAGCCTTGATTTTGTAATAAAGGATAAAGTGATATTTTCCTGAATGGATCACAAGATAAGACCAAAGTTGGAGATGATTCTGGAAATGCAAGGCTGGGTGGACTGAGTGAGAAGCCTGGGATGGTGGGCAGAATGGGCTGCATCTATAATCCAGGTGTGAGTTGAGGATGCTGCCTATGGTGGGATGAAAGAGCTGTGAGATAATGTGAGGGGACAATGGGATGGCTCAGTAGAACTTACTTGCTAAATGATGGATATGAATAATTTGAAAATAACACCAAGTTTGACACCTTAGGGACTAAGATGAGAAGACTGTGGCAGCTCGCACAGAAATAGAGAAGTTAGGAGGTAAGTTTGTTGTAGGCAGAGATGCGATTAATGTGCATTTAGACCTGTTGGGTCTAAGTAATGGATGACATCCAAATGGGGTTAAGAGAGCAAGAAAGTAGAGATGGAGTGGATTTAGGATCTGTAAAACCAGGGGTAATAGCTTAAGACTTGCGGGTATTTGAGTTCCTAAAAGGAGAAGAGTTATAAGGGCTGAACTTGAGGACATTAAAAATGAGTAGAAGGAAAAGAGAAGTCAGAGAAGGGAACGGAGAAGTGCATGGAGCTATAGCAGTCACTCAGTGTGGCTGATAAAAGAACATTCTGACAAAAAGAAAGGTGACAACAGGACATAGCACCCTAAATAGGAACACAGTATTTATGCCCTTTGATAACAGATTCTAAACTTTCTTTCTAATATCTACATTTCTTCCAAGAAATAATCTATCCCAAATGATTTTTAACCATTTTCTTTTGGATTATCTTATCTGGGTTTTTGTTACTTGCTGACCTTTGTAAAATAATAATAAGAAAATATTGTGGGATTCCATGTTATAGTCTAATGTCCTGAATATGCATGTGCTCTTTGTTTTTTGGTATTGCTTTTTGCCTATTTATTTATTTGCACTGGATCTCAAGTGCTTTACATGATGGGACATGTTGTGGGTAGCTTGAGGGAGACCTGATTTGGGATACCAGCCATTTGCTGCTCAACATAACAACATGCACTTTCCCATCCAAGGGCTTTCCCAGACACAAAAGAAGTTTCTCTGTTCCTTAGGGTAATGGTTACACAGGTGCCTTGGCTGGGAGATGTCCAGGGTCACTGTACCAGAGTTAGTATGAGCCCAAGTTGTCAAAGTTACCATTTGCTCCCTCTCCAAATCTTATCCCTCCTTTCTCTCTACTAGCTTCCCTCATGCTATCCTTTTTTGAGAAAATTCCACTTCTGTGTTGATATCTAATTATCTCTCTCTCTTTTTTTTTTTTTGTCTTTTTGCCTTTTCGCGGCATATGGAGGTTCCCAGGCTAGGGGTCTAATCAGAGCTGTAGTCACTGGCCTATACCACAGCCATAGCAACGTGGGATCCGAGCTGCCTCTGCAACCTACACCACAGCTCACAGCAACACCAGGTCCTTAACCCACTGAGCGAGTCCAGGGATCGAACCCGCAACCTCATGGTTCCTAGTCGGATTTGTTAACCACTGAGTCATGACAGAAACTCCACAGCTAATTATCTCTAAGTTTCTCAGTCCTCAGTATAATTTTTTTTTGTTTTTCTGCACTGATGGCTTGTGGAAGTTCCTAAGCCAGGGAACCAACCTCTGCCACAGCAGTGACAACTCTGGTTACTTAACCCATTGTGCCACCAGGGAACTCCTTGATGTGTAGATTAAGTTCTTTTTTTTTTTTTTTTTTTTTGCCTTTTGTCATTTTAGGGCTGCACCCGCGTCATGTGGAGGTTCCCAGACTAGGGGTCTAATCGGAAATGTAGCCACTAGCCTACACCGCAGCCACAGCAACGCAGGATCCGAGCCATGTCTGCGACCTACACCACAGCTCACGGCAACGCCAGATTGTTAACCCACTGGTCGATGCCAGGGTTCAAACCCGCGACCTCATGGTTCCTAGTCGGATTCGTTAACCACTGAGCCACGACGGGAACTCCTAATTCTTAATCTGTAGGTTCTCTGAGGCACTCTCTTTTCTCCTTCTCATTCTTTTTTTTTTTTTTTTTTTAACTTTTGAGGAACCAGATTCACTGATTAGACAGGCATATCTTTGTAAAATCCTTCAGGTGATTGTATCCCAGAGTTCTGGGCAGGTTCCTTTAGTGGTATCCCCCTAACAAGCAATGTTGCATTTGGAATCTGGAATCCTATATGTAAGGTAATGTTTAGGGGTATGGCTTTCACTTTTTTTTTTTTTTTTAAGAGTGTTTGACAGGTCTTGACTCATTAAAATTTAAACTGTATCCTTTAATTGTAGCTTAGAAATATTTGCCAAATGTAAGAAACACCTCACAGAGCTGTATCATGGCAGAGAAATTTATACAGTAGAAATAGCTTCAATGGTAAGCAAGGTTGCTTAATAACTCTGTGTTTTTCTTCATTCTGCTCTGTTCACAAGCTGTTAGAATATTTTCATATTCATAGTTATTATTCCTCTCCGGTGCCGGGGGGAGGAGGATGATGAAACTCACCATTACGGATACTGTTTTTACACCCTGACACACACACACACACACACAGTCCTCTACTGGCTAAAAAACCTTTTCTGCCACCAAAACCACAACTCTTGCTGTTAGAAGTTGCTGCCGTTAAGAAAACTCTAGGGAATATCTTGGATAGAAAAAGAAAAAAAAAAGGGGAGGAGAGAGTGAAAGAGTGGCGTGGCTAAAAAGGAAAAAGAAAGATGAAAAAAAAAAAAAGTAAAGTCTTCTACCAGCAATTCTATAGATTACATGATTGAGAGAATTTCAAACCAGAGCACAGAAATTGTTGAGAATTGGAAAAGTTAGGTATTGATACCCAAGGTGCTTCTTTTAAGTGAAAGTTAGTTTTAGCTTCAATCTTTCTCCCCATGGAAGGGAATGTCATGGCAAGTGTACTTCTCACTTTGATCCTTTGAAGTCAAGGGATGGAAGTCAAGCCACACTAAAGCAAATATAATATTCCAGGAGGCTGTGAATCATTTTGAAATCTGTTTGTTGTTAGATCCATTAAATCTGAGCATCTATAAATTTAAGTATTTATAATATACATAAAATAATGTTTGTAATACATACTTTAAATTGCCTGTATAAGAAATGTATCTTGGAGTTCCTGTTGTGGCTCAGTGGTAATGAACCTGACTAGTATCCATGAGGATGCGGTTTGATCCCTGGCCTTGCTCAGTGTGTCAGGGATCCGGTATTGTACTGAGCTATGGTGTCAGTCGCAGATGCAGCTCGGATCTTGTGTTGCTATGGCTGTGGTGTAGGCCAGCAGCTGAAGCCCCAGTTCGACCCCTAGCCTAGCCTGGGAACTTCCATATGCTGCACAATGTGGCCCTAAAAAAAAGCACCCCCCCAAAAAAGAAGGAAAGAAAAAAGAAAAAGAAATGCATCTCTGTGAAAAAATATCTCAGATCTAAAATAAAATAAACACTACCTAACAAATAACAAGTTAAGGCAGTGTTCAAAACCCTACTATTAAAGTATGAGTAATATTATTTATCTCTTATTTACCATGTAAGGTCATCAAAAACATGGAATTATAGAGTGTGAATGTGATTTCACAAATTTTTTTTTCTAAATCTAGATCCTAAAACTGGCTTGCATTGCATTGCAACCTTACCAGGATTTCAAGGAATCATTTCAGAAACCCTTTAAATCAGGGTTTCTCAGCTTCGTCGTTGTTGACATTTTGGGCTGGTTAATTTTTTGGGGGGAGTGGGTGATGGTTAGGGGCTGTCCTGTGTATGGTAGGATGTTTAACAACATCCCTGACCTCTACTCACTAAGTGACTAGTAGCACCCCCTCCTAGTTATGACAACCAAAAAATGTCTCCAAGGAGTTCTCATTGTGGCTCAGTAGTAACGAACCTGACTAGTATCCCTGAGGATGAGGGTTTGATCCCTGGCTTCTCTCAGTGGATTAAAGGATCCTAAGTTGCCATGAGCTGCGATGTAGGTCTCAGATGTGGCTCAGATCTGATGTTGCTGTGGTTGTGGCATAGGCCAGCGGCTACAGCTCCGACTGAACCCAGGGCCTGGGAACTTCAACATGCTGTGGGTGCAGCCCTAAAAAGACCAAAAAAAAAAAAAAAAAATTGTCTCCAGGTATTGCCAAATGTCCCCTTAGGGCAGCAGAATCATTTCCACTTGGTACCAGTGACTTCAATGATCTTAACAGATAAAGATCATTCAATGCCTTTTCCTTTGTGGTAGGCGGAATAATACCTCCCTAAAGATGTTGGCTTCCTATCCCTGGATCCTATGAATATGGTCCTTCATAAGACAAAAATGTTATTATTAAGTTAAGGATCTTGAAATGGGGAAGTTATCCTAAATTATCTGGATGGTCTTAGGTGATCACACATGTTCTTATAAGGGGAAGTGAACAGGAGAGGAATCAGACAGGAAGATATAACAGTGAAGTAGAGGAAGCAAAGTTTGGAGTAAGGCAGCCACTAGCTAAGGAATGTGTGCAGCTTCTAGAAGCTGGAAAGGGAAGGAATAGTTATTTCCTAGAATATCCAGGAGGAATGCACCCCTGCTGACCTCCAGAGCCATAAGAAAATAAATCTGTGTTAAGTCACTAAGTTTGTGGCAATTTGTTATAGTGGCAAATTGAGGTGTGTAAGATAGAAGAAGAAATGTTAAAGAGATTGATAGAGGAGTATGACAATATAGGAAAATAGTAATAGGATATGATAAAGTAAGAATAGAAGATAATAAAATAGAAAAATAACTAATGCTTACTGAATGTTTATGTGTCTGGCACTATTGTAAGCAGTTTACATTTGATCCGCACAGTGACCTTCTTTGTACAGATGAACAGCTTGATCTAGGATTGCACACTAGGCAGCCTGGCTCCAGAGCCTGTATTTATGACCACTTCTATTGCCTCAAAGGAGAGTAGGAGTCTATCAAACTTTTAATACTCTATGTGTGTACATACAGTATTTGAGAGCCCATTGCCTCCCCTCATGCTAGAACTTGGAACTAAAAGATATAGATGACTCTCAGAGAATTGAAATAATTAAATCCAGACTGGGCAGGAGGAGAATGAATATCTCTTAGATCCAGAAAGCAGCTACTCTACTGAGAACAGCAAGCAGCTTTATTAATGATATTCGTATGTCAAACACAACATGGTATTGAAGGGTTTAAAGAAGCAAACACTAGCAGTATAGTCCTAACCTCTTCAGGGGATAGAGAAACCAAGTTAAGATACATAAGAAATGTAGTTCTCAAGAGAGAGCAAGACCACCTATACAATTGTGCAGACTATACTGCACAGTTGTGGCAGCCATGAGAGACAGGTTTGTGGAGCATCAGGACCAGGATGAAACCTCAGGACCTGGATGAAACCTCTCAGAGCTATCCATTTTCTACTCACCAAGCAAACTTGTATTTAATTATTAATACAAGGATATGTTCAGCTTGGTGAGGTAATATGTTCGTATTCTGATTTATTATCACTTTTGTGTGGCTTGAGCTATAACCCTTGAAGTAAATGGACTGTTCAAATATCTGATCATTTCTGTAAGGGCCAGGTCCTGGTAATTCCCTAAGTGAAATATTTGGTACCAGTGGCCTTTTCCCGGCAACAAAAGGAAACCTCTGAGTTACTTTGGGCTATTGTCCCTCCATTCTTGTCTGTACACACCCCAGAAACCTCCACGAAGAAAAATGACACAATTAGATGAGTAAGGAAAGACTGTAGACTGACTCTTGAGGGCTGCCAGCCATGTAACAGTCTTTCAGAGTGGGAGATGAGGTTATTTCATTATGTAATTAAGTTTGAAAAAAACCCTGCAGGGAATAAGAATGCAGCAGGTATCTTAGTGGAAAGACTGGTGAAGCACACCTTTGTTAGTTTAAATGTGACATGTGACAGTTTGCTTTGGGTGGCTTCCCTGACACATTCTCCTGACAATTGTGTAGTGATACTTGTTTCAAAAATTCTTCAGTCAAAATTAGCATCTGTCAGTCATATCCTTTCGAAGAAAAGGGAGTCAATTATATGGTAAATACATACATACATAAGATATTTTTCTTACTTTCTAAGTCGATTTTAAGCAGTACCTCACTATTTTTTTTAATGCGTGGTCAAGGTATGGAAAACATAGATAAGTTGGATTAAGTAATTAAAGGGGAAGAAAGTTAACAATGCTTGCTAAGTTTATTTGAAATCTTAGGGCTTATTTTGCAGCTTCAAAAGTTACCTATTTGTAAAGGAGATGATATAAACTCTAGTTGGGGGGGGTGCTGAAGACCCCAGCTTTGTATTCAGCATTGTAGAGTGAGAGGTATGGGAAGGCCCCTCTGAAGTTGAAAGGCCTTGTTTTGTCTGCTCATCACCAAATCTGTGGCGTAGCAAGGTGCTTCCCAATAAGCCTTTGATAAAGTATAAAGCTCCAGTTAGTGATATTAATAGTTTTTTTTTTTTTTTTCTCTTTGGGAAGCATATGGAAGTTCACAGGCTAGGGGTTGAATCGGAACTACAGCTGCCGGCCTAGGCCACAGCCACAGCAACGCCAGATCCAAGCCATATCTGCAACCTACACCACAGCTCATGGCAACGCCAGATCCTTAACCCACTGAGCAAGGCCAGGGATCAAACCCACATCCTCATGGATACTAGTCAGATTCGTTTCTGCTGAGCCACACAGGAACTCCCGATAATATTAACAGATTTTTAATGGACACTAAAAAATAGAGAATTAAAAAGATGAGGAAAGTTACACAAGTCCTTAAATCTTGAAAAACATTCTTCTCTGGGATCATTAAGAAAAGGAAATGCCAGAGTTCACTGGTAGCTCAGTGGGTTAAGGGTCTGGTGTGGGTGGCTGCTGTGGCGGGGGCTGGGTTTGATCCTTGGCCCGGGAACTTATGCATGCCATAGGCATGCCCCACCGCCACTAAAAAAGAAAGGAAATGGAAATGCCATGCTGGGGGTGTTAGTTTGATCTGATTTCTGACTGAAAACTGGAATAAATTCTCTTTGTTCAAAACACCCTCATCTCATACCCACTAGAAGGGCTATTAAAAAAAAAAAAAGATAAACAATACTAAGTATTAGTGGGGATGTGGAGAGTAGAACCATTATACATAGCTGGTTGGGAATGTAGAGTATTTCAGTACCTCCCAATGCGATATATAAAAACCGTTTTAGAAAACATCTGGCAATTTTTATGGAAAGTTAAACATACATTTTCCATACAACCCAGCAATTTCATTCCTTGATATTTACCTAAGAAAAGTGAAAACACATATCCTCAAAAGTATTTAATGTGACTTTTTTTTTTAAATCACAGCATTATTCATAGTAGCCCAAACAGGAAGATATTCCAAATATCCCTCGACAGGTGAATAAACAAAATGTGGTATGACTCTAAGCATGAATACTGCACAACAACAAAAAGGAACAATCTGTGATACTTGCAACGATAAGGATAAACCTCAAAAACATTATACTAAGTAAAATAAGTTAGACATGATCCTGTATATTATATAATTTCATTTCTATAAATTAACAGAAAAGGCAAAACTACAGAGGTAAGAATGTAAAATAGCTCTTGCCTAGGGGCTGGGACTGGAGCAGGGTTCTTGTGGATGGACACAAGGAAACTTTTTGGGCTGATGAAATTTTTCTAGAATTGGGTTATGACGATCATTGCACAACTGTATATATGTATTAAAAATCACTGGATAAGTTTTATGGTATGCAAATTCTAACTCAGTAAAGTGGCTAAAAAGCAAAAAATCACCCTTGTCCATTTTTCCCATCTCTAGTGACCACTTATAAGGAAGTATCTTCTGTTTTAATCTCATGTTTGCTCTTGTTATTAAATGTGATTCCCATCTTCACAATTCAAAGTGATTATATGTATTTTTAACTGCCTATTAAATCACTGAATAACTCAATCTTCTCAGTTTGAGTATATTAACATTATACTTAGGAAAGGTCTATGGAAATAGTAAGCCACCTAGAAGTTGAAATTATTTCGTAATTATACATTGGAAGCATGTCTTGTGCTGGAGTTTCCCTTTCAGAAGAAGTCAAGAGATAGGTGTGGCATGGTAGGTCCAGGTGGACCAGCCATCTCTCAATTAAAAGTCACAGTACATGGTTACCAGGGATAGCCATGCTTCTAGGAAAATGTGTTGGGTTTTCATAGGGTTCTGCCAAACATTTCCCTATTCAGTTTGACTGTTAGTGTGTCAAGAATCAGATTTGTTTTTAATCTGTAATTATAGGACCTCTTTGTATACATCTGATTCATTAGCATTATTTCTGCCCTCCTTTTTCTTTCTCAACCAACATGTATGATTTTATTTTATGTATCCTTGTAAGACCACTTTGAATTCTTTTATGAACAATGTAGGTTAATAATTGGATGACTAGAATATAGATACATTTAAGCAATAGATATATGCAGAAGAAAGGCTGTTAAATAGTAAATTTGATTTCAGGAGTTCCCATTGTGGCACAGTGGAAACGAATCCGACTAGGAACCAACCATGAGGTTTTGGGTTTGATCCCTGGCCTTGCTCAGTGGGTTAAGGATTTGGCGTTGCTCTGACCTATGGTGTAGGTCGGAGACGCAGCTCAGATCATGCGTTGCTGTGGCATAGGCCAACAGCTGTAGCTCCGATTAGACCCCTAGCCTGGGAACCTCCATATGCTGCCATGGTGCGTCCCTAAAAATCAAAAAAAAAAAAAAAAAAAAAAACAAGGTAAACTTGGTTTCAAAGTGTTTCAAGTATCATGAGTAGTTAAGGCACAGTCTTTTGAAAGACTTCTTTATCCACTTAAGCCAACGGTATGGAAGAACTAAGATGTAAATTTGGGCCACATCCTGTGTTGCTAGTATGTGATCTTAATTAAGTCAGTTTAGCTTTCTGTATTTCTTTTCCTTATCTACAAAATTGCAATTAAAAGTCTCTCATTTTACAGGGAAATTTCAAAGATTAATGACAGCCTATTTCATGTTACACATCCTTCGAGGAGATGCACCACAGGTATCATGCACAGATATATCCCATTTAATGTGTTCTTTCATGGAGGTTACAGATGCACTATTTAAAGCTATTTATGAGAATTGAAAGGCAATCAGTACATTTTTAACCTGGAAGGTATAGCCAAAAAAGGGAGAGGGTAGGGGTTGGAGGTAGAGAGGAGGAGAGAGAGAGAGAGAGAGAGAGAGAGAGAGAGAGAGAGAGAGAGAGAGAGAAGGAGGGAGAGAGAGAGGGAGAGATTGATTTTAGATAGTCTCAGGTAAAAATGGATCATCTCTTATTATTAACATTTTCCTTGACTGCTGTGCTCTGTCTCAGCACAGGGAGTGACAGTTCAGCTTGCAAATCTGAGTACATTCAGAAATTGTACTTAGATCCATGTTTTCTGTAAGGCAAAACACTTTTTTTTCTTTTTGTAAAGCTAATTGGGTACACCTTGGTTTGAACACGTAGCTGTTCTGCACTCACTCTCCTTTCAGAACTTCACTGTTTGCCACCGATTAACCCCTAAAAATAAACAATCCAGAGCCCTATGTAAAGAGGAGAATAACTAAATTCTTGATATTCAGTACGTGGTCCATAGACCATGACCATCAGCTAGGAACTTGAAAAAATGCACACTCTCAGGCCCCATCTCAGACCTATTTAATCTGTGGCTAAATTTTAGTAAAGTCCCTAGGAGAGTAGACTGCACCGTAAAGTTTAAGAAGTGTTGAAGAGTAGTGATTCTCAACTAGGGCTGCTTATTAGGATAACTTGGGAAGCTTTTAAAACATACCCTGCCAGACCTTCTCTATTCCCTGACACATGAAGTTCCCATTCCTTCAGCAGAGTGGTCTCTGTTAAGTGTTAGGATGAAAAGGAATTAAAGCAAGTAAATTGATGTTAAGGTGTTTAGGAATTAACTGGAAAATTGCGTTTTTTCTTTTCTTTTTTTTTTTTCCATTTTAGGACCACACTCATGGCATATGGAAATTCCCAAGCTAGGGGTTGAATCGGAACTGTAGAGGCCGCCCTATGCCACAGCCACAGCAATGTGGGATCCAAACCACGGAGGTGACCTACACAACAGCTCACGGCAACGCTGGATCCCCAACCCACTGAGCGAGGCCAGGGATCAAACCGCATCCTCATGGTTACTAGTCGATTCGTTTCCTCTGCTCCACAACAGAACTTCCTGGACAATTACATTTTTAAAAGGAGGCATATGTTAACCAGCTGATTCCTTTAAGAGGTGTATTTTCAGACTATGCTTCTCAGTGAAAACTAAGTCAGAGCGGAGGGACACTGGGCCTGTTTTTCTCCTAATGGAGAAGCTGAACCTGGACTGTCCCCTTGTATTTCCCCAGTAGAATACAGGCACAATGTTTTCACAAAGACATCAGAATGTCTTTCCTCATCTATGTGTCCATTCATTCACTCATTTATATTTTCCCCAAGCATTAATTGAGTACCTTCTAAACATTGAGCATTTGTCTAGACACTAGGAATATGAACCAAGATACCGCTGGCCCTCGGGAAAGTGACAATCTGGTCAGCATGACAGAGGAGTAAACAAAATTATCGTACACTTTGGGTAAGTGCTACGACAGAAAAGCAGAGTATGCTATGGGCACTCTGAGAACAGAGTGCCTAAACCACATCAGTCATAGACTGTCAGCTAGAGTGCCTGGGATGGTGCCAGGAAAGCACTGGCAAGAGGGAAACTAAATTCAGAAGGCCAGTTAGGGATTGCCAGGCTCGTGGAGTGGAGAGCAGCATGTGTGTAGGCTGGATGAAGATGCCTACAGAGGTTGCGTGAATATAGGATCTGCAAGTAGTTTGATGGCTGAACTGTAATGTGGAATGCACTGGGTTGTAGTTCCTCCTAGAGTCTGTGGAAAATGAATAAATATGTCATGGGAAGCATCTAACAGATTTTATGCAGAGGTGGTGCCTACTCAAGCTTGCCTGCTAGCTAGCTCAGACCTATGAAGTAGAAGCAAATATTTAACCACACAAGGGATTACTATTTCTCTGTCCCAGGTGTGAGGGAGAGCTTGGCAATGTTGAAAACTGAGAATAGCTATAGGGCTAAGGCCACAGATAAGGATGTGAGAGTAGGAGTGAGAAGGGAAAGTTTTGAGCATTGGCACAAGAGAGAGGGAGGAACTGGATCTTATAGTCCATGTAAAAGTATTTGAACTTTCTGCTAATAGCAATGGGAAGTTTTGGAAGGAAAGGTTTTCAATGAAGCATGACTTGATCAGAATTGTTGAGAAGGGTCACTGTAACTAAAGAAAGACTAGGCAAGAAATTAGGCTACTGCCCACTTATTCTGGATGAAAACTAGTGGATTTGATAGTAACAGGGTGGAGAGACTAGATGGACGTGAGAAATATTTAGGTAGTAGAATTCATAAGGGGTAGTGTTTATGTAAATATGTGAGGTCCTGAAAAAGAAGTGAGTAAAGTGTAACTCAAGTTTCTGGCTTGGGAAATTGGGTGCTAATGTTCCTGTTCACTGAGCCAGGGAACACAGGAAGAGCCATTTGGGTGATGGGCTGGGGTTAGTGCAGCAAGAAGGTCCCTTTGGGATGGGATAGTTTTGAGATACTGCTGAGTTTCCATGTGGCGAAGTTCAGGGAAGTCAGGGGTGGAGGTGAGGAATCAGGAGTCATCAGCGTAGGGGTGAGGTGGCTGAGATTTCCCAGGAAGAAAATGGAGATTTTTAAAACAAGCTGAGGAGTGGTCAGGGAGGCAGAAGGAAAATCGGTAATGTGTGAAATCACTGAAGCCAAAGTTAGAGGATATGTTAAAAATTAGAGTCTGATCGTTGGAGTTAAAGGCAGCGGAGAGGTTGAGTAAGTCAAGAAATGAAAGCATAAAGGAAGAGGTTGAAGATTCAGTTGGAAGATGGGAAAATTGATAGATCTCGTTTCTGGGGACAAGAGAGGTTATATCCAGAGAAGAGATGGCAGGACTGCTCTTAAATTGAGGAGGACCCGCTCTTCCTCTCTTTTGGGGGAAAGTGGCAGTGATGGTCTGAATGTAAGTATAGTTAGAGGCTGGCAAGGATGAGAAGCCTTGCGGCTCATCATCCACTTACTTCAGTTTTCTCTGTATTAGAGGAAGTAAGGGAAGTATTGAAGGCTGGAAAGGGCTAGTGTGCGGAGAGAAAGGTAAGGCTGATCAGGGCCATGTAGAAAGATTGTGAACAGAATTAATGGCCCTGTCAAAGTTGAAGGCCATAATTTGAAATGGCATTAAACCAGGCAGTTATGGGGTTTTCCCAGCATCACAGATAATATCTTCCACAGATATTTATTGAGCACTGTTCTAGTTGCTGCAGATGCAAGAAGTGAGAACACAAATACCTGCTTATAAGGAGCTCACAGTAAAAACAGGAGACAGATAATAAGTCAATCAATAAATCTATAAAAAACATTCTTTAGTATCTTAGCCTAGACTTGGAAGGGAAAAAGAAGGCACCTGGGAAGATTCAAGGTAAGCTCATTTGCTGGGGCAAGGGAATGAAATACTCTGGTGAGATGATGGCTTAAATAATGGCTGGATAGAAGATAAAAGAAGGCAAAGGAAGAACAGAGCAGGCACAAAGTGAGCATTCCCTGTAAAGTAGAAGAGCAGGAGCAGAGAGAATAAAGAAATGAAAAAACTTCTAAGGATGGGAAAGCGAGAGTGTCGGTTACTCAGGTAGAAGATTTCAAAGGTAGAACTATTTTGAGTGATAACATCAGGACATCACCATGAAAATACAAGTACCAAGGTGGAATGGAGGTGAAGGTCACAAGGGTTTATGAGGTTAGGACATTCTTGAGCTAGAAAGTAGCAGAGATTGTCCACATGGTTCCTTATGTTACCTGGGAAGGAATGTGCAATGGAAGACTGTGAGTGAGATGTCTGGAGTCCTTCATAAACAAAGGTGAATATCTGGGAAGTTAGATGACAGAGGTAGAGTAGATGAGGTGGGCATGGTCAGTTGGCAGAAGCCTAGATGCAGTGGAGAGGAATGATTTGGAGGCAGTAGAGTGACAGTAGGAGGCTGGTTTTTGCCTTTCAGTGTGTGAGTACTGAGGGACAGAGCTGCAGGGGAAAGGGTTTCCCTCAAATCAGAGAGCTGGAGGGAGCATCCCATGTGTATGCTTAGGGCTTAATATAGTTATGCCTTCTTGCCCAAGATGATTCCAGAAATGTTCCAATCCTGTTTCCTCACACAACCCCAAAGTTCCCCCTTCCTTTCTCTAGAGAGATAGGTTTGCAGGAGATACCCTTCAGAATGGAGGTAAATATTTACTGACAAGAGTCAAATTCTAGGAGTTCCCATCGTGGTGAAGTGGAAATGAATCCAACTAGGAACCATGAGGTTGTGGGTTCAATCCCTGGCCTCTCTCAGTGGGTTAAGGATCTGGCATTGCCGTGAGCTGTGGTGTAGGTTGCAGACGCAGCTCAGATATGGCGATGCTGTGGCTATGGTGTAGGCTGGCAGCTATAGCTCCGATTAGACCCCTAGCCTGGGAACCTCCATATGGTGCAGGTGCAGCCCTAAAAAGCAAAAAAAAAAAAAA
>PVHT021183693.1:12746306-12767505 GCA_004024745.2 Catagonus wagneri
GAGTTCCCATTGTGGCACAATGGCTTAAGAACCTGACATAATGTCAGAGGATTTAGGTTGGATTCCTGACCTCACTCAGTGGGTTAAGGATCCTGCATTGCTGCCAGCTGCAGTGTAGTTTGCAGATTAATTCTTTGTTGCTGTGGCTGTGGCATAGGCTGGCAGCTGTAGCTCTTTTTCTGCCCCTAGCCTGGAAACTTCCATATGCTTCAAGTACAGGTGTTACAAAAGAAAAAAAATCTTTTTTTTTAAATTTTTTGGAAGTTCACTGGTGGTGCAGCAGGTTTAATTTTTTTGGAAGTTCACTGGTGGTGCATCCAGGGTTCTCACTGCTGTGGCTGCGGTCACTGCTGTGGTACAGGGTCGATCCCTGGCCTGGCCAAAAAAAAGGAAAAGAAAAAGAAAAAAAAAACAACTCCCAAATCATTAAAGACTTATAATGAGATGTGCTTGAGGATCTAGTAGTTATTTTAAAATATTTCCAGAAAAGAAAGCTTTTGTTAAATCCGAGGGCTTAATCTTCTGGTAAAATGGATTAGCATGTTTCTGATACCCCTGCCAGTCTGAAAGACAAAATGAAATCATTATCCCCAAATACATGTATATAGCAATTAGTGATTTCACTAACTTAGAAGCCAAGAAGCAAGGTATTAATAATTGTATTTGTTCAGGGAAATAATTTAATTATATTTGAGTGAATCAAATAAGGAAAGCAGTATACGAAAAGCCATTAACTGAACAAAAAGTTTCTCAAAGCTCTGTCTATAGTATTCTGTAGCAAAGTGACAATATGTTGTGAAAAAATGGCACAAGTGAAACCATGGAAAGTCCCCTTATACTCATATCCATGAAAATATGAATATTTATTTATTTTTAGGGCTGCATCTAAGGCATATGAAAATTCCCAGGCTAGGTGTCAAATCGGAGCTACAGCTGCCAGCCTACACCACAGCTCACAGCAATGCTGGATCCATGACCCACTGAGTCAGGCTAGGGATCGAACTTGCATCCTCGTGGGTACTAGTCAGGCTTGTAAGCTGCTGAGCCACAACAGGAACTCAACAAATATAAATCTTTTTTTAGTTATTTATTTATTTTGCTTTTTAGGGCCGCACCTGCGGCATATGGAGGTTCCCAGGCGAGGGGTCTAATCAGAGCTACAGCTGCTGGCCTACGCCAGAGCCACAGCAACGTGGAATCTGAGTCATGTCTGCAACCTACGCCACAGCTCACGGCAACACTGGATCATTAACCCACTGAGCAAGGCCAGGGATCGAACCCACAACCTCATGGTTCCTAGTCGGATTCGTTAACCGCTGCTCCACAACAGGAACTCCCAACAAATATAAATCTTTAAAAGTGAATATAAGAGGAGTTCCTGTCGTGGTGCAGAAAAAGAAGCCAATATCAAAATATTGATACAGTATGTGCACGGTTTTTAAAGCCTTTAAATAGCAGATAGTGATAATTTACTGAAAGAAGACTTGAGAGGAGTTCCCGTCGTGACTCAGCGGTAATGAACCTGACTAATATCCATGAGGATGTGGGTTCCGTCCCTGGCCTCACTCAGTGAGTTAAGGATCTGGCATTGCCATGAGCTGTGGTGTAGGTTTCAGATGTAGATTCAGTCTGGTGTTGCTGTGGCTGTGGTGTAGCTTGGCAGCTACAGCTCCAATTTGACCCCTAGCCTGGGAACTTCCATATGCCATGGGCGTGGCCATTAAAAGACAAAAAACAAAAGGACTTTAGAATGAAGGAGTGTCTATTATGGACCAGTCATTTTGGGAAGTGTTGGGATTAGAGTAAAGTGTGTATTTACAATTATCATTGCTTCTGTCTTCTGTGAGTTACCTGGAAATATGCTTTGAATTATTTCTTAGAAACTGCCCATCTCGTACTGATAACTTGTTGCATGGTTGATGGCCTGAGGCTTCATAACTCACCTAGCCATCCAGTCATACAAATGATGCCATGGTATATGAACCATATGGAAGAGATTGGCCAGTAGCTTAGTATCTGCAACCCACAAAACTCTGCCTGAATTCATGGGGAAACCTCATCCAAGCTAGGGGCTCCTGGAAGCCTAAGTTGACTCATCAAATGTGTGTGTTGAAGAGATGAGTTGGAACTTTCTGACCAGCCAAAAAGATAGATTGAGGATAAAGGGAAAGCTGTTTCTATTAGATGCCCACAATGAGGGCTTCTAGGACAAGGCTGGCTATTCCTGCAACCTCAGCAAGAGTGAATACTCTTTCCCAAGATCAGATCCCTCCCTTAATCAAAGACCAAGCTCCTGCTTATTAGTTCCTATGGTCTCTTTCTACCAATCAAAGACAGATAGGGCTCCTCCTGGGATGCCCAGACCCTGGGAATCTAGCTCTTTGAGCTTTATCCATCAGAGGATACACTCACAGAGAGACCCGCTGTACACCAGTCCTCCTTCACTTTTCAAGGCAGTCACTCACCTTCTCTGCCTGGAACAAAACTCTGTACCTGACTCAAATATCTTTTGTGTGACTGAATGAATGAATGAATGAAATGTCTTCCCTCCACCTTTGCCTAGCTAACTCCTCTGTTCCTGGCATATCCTGTACACTTGCCTATAACTCACACCTCACTTGTAGTTAGTGGTCCAGCGTTTAGTTTTGCCCTCTGTAATAGCTGTTTCTATCTCACATTAATCTGTTTCCAGCAGCTAGCAAGGTACATGAAACGTAGGAAGTTGTCAATAAATATTGGCTGAATAAAGACATATTTATTTAGCATAATGGTTTAGCATAATCCTCTGGGTCTTCTATAATAGAACAGAAATGTTTATTCATTAAAAAAATAAACACGTGGAGCCTAACGCTACCTTGTGTCAACTAAATGCTTAGTTTGCTAATATGTACTAAATTTAATAAAGCCCACTAGAGAGCTTTTTCACAATTTTGACTTCATTTTAGGCAGCATTCTGAAGTGTGACGTCACCCAGTTTGTCCTTTTTCTGTGATCTCTGCGCACCCACTCCCTAACCAAAATTGAAGCAAAGGCAGAGTGTTTTGAGTTATTCTTGGTAATTACATGTTATTGAAGTTGGACTGATTGTTTTTGTTGAGCAGCATGATCCAAAATAACAAACATTTAAATGGGAGAAACATGAGTATATCATTTCATTCTTCCTCTTCAGAGACATCCACCACTGCCCAGAGAGCTTGGGATCTACCTGAGGAGAGTTACTAAAGGAACGGTGTGGCCTTTTCATAACCTTTTATATCTTCTCTTAAAAAAGGAACAAGTTATTACTCATTACCATTATAATCAACAGGCAGCCTTGATAACTTATTTTAAGTGATATATTGTATTTAAATTGCAGTGTAATCTCTAATAGCTTTTTGTCAGCAAAGAATCTTTTAGGATTTTAAAATGCAAATTGGACCTGAAAAAGAAAATTTATTTTTAGACTTACGGCACTTTACCTTAACTGTAACACAGTTTCAGGGCTTTCATTTGTTTAACAGATGTTTTTGGTTGTGAATTTTGGAGGAATCCCTACTGGGAAATTATTAACTGTCCTCTCTTGGCTGTGAGCCATTCATTTAAATGGGCTATGAGTTAAGGCTGAAGAATTTCACCAATCTGGGTAGAGCCAACTAAGGATTATTAGTGTGGGTCCATTAGACTTGAAATTTCTGTAATTATCTCAACAAATTCTAAAATCTAGGGACAAACAAGGTAAAAAAATTTACATAGATATACTCATGTTAAGGAGCAATCAACATCTTAATTGGGCATCAAAAAATATAGCAGTGGTTGCTATATAATTTAATTCAGATTTTCTCTGTGGAGCTTTCAAAAAAAAATTTAATGTTATTTGGAGTTATGGAAGGATGATGCTATAGAAAAACAGTTCAAAATTAGACCTAGGTTTTATTTAAAGTCATTGGTGACCTTGGTCATGTAACCACTCAATGCCTAGATTTCTTTAAAATAGAAGTAACACGTCCTATTTATAGAGCAATGAGAAGATGCTATGAGGAAAAAAAAATTTTTTTAAACCAGAGAAGCACTTTAACATCACAGTTAAAAGCTCAGACTATGGCCATCAGGCTGCTTGAGGTTAAACTTCAGTTTTGCTACTTACCAACCTTGACTTTGGGTACAAATTACGTATCTTCAATTTCTACAGCTCTAAAATGGGGACAAAAATATTGTTATCGTACAGAGATAAATGAGAACTAATGTTAAGGAATTTAAAAAAGTAACTCCCATGAAGTAAGTGCCTGGTGCCTGACACATGTCAAACATTGACTTTTATTATTCTTATGCCATAAGCATCTTTGTCCGAACCCTAACGAAAAGCCTGCAGTTTACATTATGCATGTAAATCTGATAGTGAGTTTATCTGTAAATCTGATATCGAATAGATTCCAGGTTAACTGTGTATAGTTTGTGTCTGTGTGGTTGTGGGTGTGTGTTTGGGCCTATGCATTCAAGGTGAATAGGTTACATGTATATACGAAATATGATTATAAATTAAAACAAACAAACAAAATGTCTCCTTTCCTGAGAGTTACAGCTCTACAAAGAAAATTCGCTATCTTGGAACTTCCCTTAGATCTACATGTGTAAATCCACAGATAATTTCTGAACGGTTGTATAGAGATGGCTTTTCTTGGTGCTGACTGTTAGACTAATGCAAGACTCGACCTTGGCTTAGCTGGAACTCACTTCAGCGCTCGACAGGGAATGTTAGGCTAAAACATTATCTAGCAGTCCAGATTATACTCAGCATCTGGTATTTCCCCATTGCACCTCACCCCCAACCTTTCTTCAACTCAAGTATCACGAAAGCAGTTTGAAACAGGGCTTTCATTTAAAACTGAGGAGTGGATTTTGGAAGAATCCAGAATGTTTGTAAATGAAAACTGTTTGGTTTTTTATTAGCATTAGTCTGTGTGCTTGCTAATTTTTAGTCATTTTCTCTTCAGGAATGGTCCCCCAGATTCTAGTTTCCTTATTGCTGCCTTCTGAATGGAGTCCTTTGTGACCCATTGTGATTACATTGCATTTTCCTTGTGTTCTTTCAAAACGTTCTGACTTTGCCTTAATTTTGGTCAGGGGATGGTGGGTGGCAGCAGGGGAATGAGGTCAGCAATACTTTCAGAATGTTGTCAAAGGCAGTTTTTAAATTGTCAGAAATTGCCTAGTGAGGAATATCAAATTTAGTGTCTGTATATCTATGTAATAGAGCAGACCTTTAGGATAGGCCGTTGGGTCATAAATGGATGTCCTGATGTCTTCACAGGAGCATTTGATCCTGGGTACCTCAACATTTCTCTGACCTCTTCTGACGTCGAAAACTCTCATAGGGTAGGCTGTTGAGTACAGTGATCTTCGGATATCAAAATGAAAATGTTGCATGGTTGGGAGCAAAAATTCAAGGGCTTAGGCCATTGGGAGAGAACAGGATGAAAACAGTTTTGTTTCATAAAAGCTTTCCTAAACCTTATTTCTATGGAGGCAAGAATACTGAAAAAATTTTGCCATGAAGCCAGATATGTGGCATATATGTTATAAATTGATGCCTAACTTATTTAAAATGTTCAACACTAAAGTATGTAGTGGCCAGGAGTTTTAAAAATGCAGTAGTAATTGAGAAAGAAGTGATTTGAATCCACTTTCACTTACTATTGTTGCCTGCTTTGCACATTTTCCTGGATTTTTTTTTTTTTTGTCTTTTTTGTCTTTTCTAGGGCTGCTCCTGAGGCATATGGAGGTTCCCAGGCTAGGGGTCTAATCGGAGCTGCAGCCACTGGCCTATGCCAAAGCCACAGCAATGCCATGTCCGAGCCATGTCTGTGACCTACACCACAGCTCGTAGCAACGCGAGATCCTTAACCCACTGAGCGAGGCCAGGGATCGAGCCTGCAACGTCATGGTTCGTAGTTGGATTCGTTAACCATGGAGCCACAACAGGAACTCCCCTGGATATTTTTTTTTAAAGCCTCAGGAAAAATGGGCAAAAGTGTAGTCGATCCTAATCACTTACAAATTCCCTATTTACTCATTTCACCTACTGGCTTAACTTTATTTGTAACCCCAAAATTAATACTCAGGGTGCTTTGGGGGTCATTTACAGGCATACACAGATTGATGAAAGATTTCCATCACCCTGCACAGGTGTACCCAGCTGAGGTCCAACAAGGAGATCTTAAACAAGGGTGCTTCTAGGCTACTAGTGCCATATTTTTCACATTTCTTGTGCATTTTGTTAGTGATTTCATTGTTTAAAAGGACCCCTAATACTGAAGTGTCTGCCTGTGTTTCTGAGTACAAGAAGGCTGTGATGTGCCTTATGGAGAAAAGACTTCTGTTGGATAAATAGGCTTCATTCAGGTATGAGTTGTAGTGCTATTGGCAGTGACTCCCATGTCAATGAATCAATGATATATATTAAATCAGAAATTAAACAGAAGCTAAACAGAACCACACATAAAACAAAATTATGTATTGATCAGTTGATAAAAAATGCTGGGTGATCAGAGGCTCATAGGAACCTAACACTGTATTTTCCCAAGGGGCAATGATTCAATATTTGTTAATTCAGTGTTGGTGACTTTAGAATAGAACTCGATCAGATAACAAAAATCAACCCTGTTCAGGGAATTCACATTGAGGCTCAGTGGTAACGAACCTGACTAGTATCCATGAGGATACAGGTTTGATCCCTGACCTCGCTCAGTGGGTTAAGGATCTGGCATTGCCATGAGCTGTGGTGTAGGTTGCAGACACGGCTCGGATCTGGCGTTGCCGTGGCTGTGGCATAGGCCAGCAGCTGAGATTCAACCCTTAGCCTGGGAACTTTTCATAGGCTGCATGTGTGACCCTAAAAAGCCAAAAAAAAAAAAAAAGACCCTATTCATAATTCCTGTTAATTCATTCTCATGGAAAATTGTTGGTGATCAATGAAGTAGGCACAAACATTAAATAAAACTAGACTCACACTAAAGTATCACAGCACAGAGCTTCATTCTGTCCAGTTTATTCATTTTCTGTTTGTGGCATCATATTTATTTCAGATTTCCCTTATTTTACTGACAGATTCCCCAGGAACACTTGACATACAAAGAAATTTCTATGAAACACACATGCGTAACACACACACACACACACACACACACACACACACACACATGATCAGAAAACTAGCTTCTATGGAATGCACATGTATAAACATGGAAATATTTCTTGTGTATAGTGCCAGAAATTCTGTTTTCAGTTAGCAAACTATTGATTTATTGGAAAGCATGGCAGATAAGAAAGGGGAGTGATGTGACATTGGAAGCCACTGACATTCAATGGCAGACCAAGAATTCGAAGTTTGAACATGTAGCAAGTTTCCAGTATAGCTAGAATTCCATGTCTAATCATGTGTGTTGGCCAGGGGTCTCGGAGTGGTTGTGCCTCAAGTCTATTGCCTGAGAAGGACAGGAGCCTCCTGAGATAGGATGAAGCCTCTCCCATCAGAGAAGTGATCCTGGATGTCGTGCAGTTTTTGCTATTGAAATCTCCCCAAACCAGGCCTGTTGGTCCTCCTGGTTCTTGGGAGGAGAGGAGGCATGGAGATAAAATCTAAGAGCCTTTCACCTGGAGGCACAATGAGCCTCACTGGGACTCCTCTAAGACAATGAGTGGTGGAAGAGAGGCGTTTTCCTTGCATTACAGGCTCTAGCACCAAAGGCTCTGGGTGGGGTCTGGGGCAGGAAGTTGCAGAGGCTTGGGGAGAGTAGACTTGTATAGGAGACACATGCATGACTCTCTGTAGTATTGTGTCAGGGACTCAGAGGGGACAAGTACACCTAGAAATATGGGTTCTCATGACATGAACCCATTTGCACTTTCAGCTGGAAAGACAAGAATAAATAGTCCTGATTCATCCAAGTATGGGACATCTCTGTTTTATTTTTTCTCTTTCTTTTTTTCTCCCCATGGTATGCAGTGACTTGATGTGGGACTCTCAGTTCCCAGGCCTGGGACTGAACCTTCCCAAAACGGTAAAAGCACCAAGTCCTAACCACTAGACCACCAGGGAACTCCCATCATCTTTACTTTCTGATATTAGGTTCTCTTGTTTTCATTTTTCTTGTTTCTCTATTGTCTAATATGATAGTTCTTGCCGGGGTGGACATTAGAATCACTAAGGAAGCTTTAAAAAAATGCCTGGACCATCTGAAGATTCTGATTTAATTGATCAGGGATCTCTCCTTGGCATCTGAATGTTTAAAGGCTTCTAAGGTGACTGACATGTTTCCAGCCTTTTTAGCCAGGGTTGAAAAGTACTGCTGTAAAACACAGAGAATTTCCACTCTCTATAATCCAACGTGTTCTATTCAGAGATAGGTTAGCCAAGGACCTTGCTTTGTTCACCCCAAGAAGATGCCCTCCTGGACGTGCCTTTGGGTACAAATAGCCTTCATGACACTTTCCTGTCTGCTTGCCCCGCTGTGAAGAATTCATCTACTTTTTCCCTTTCTTTCTTCCTGCCCACTACAGACTCCAAATTCTAACACTTTCTCCTTTCTTGGACACAGCAATAGTTGCTGGTGATAAGGTTGATGGGGAGGGAAGGAAGCTGGGGCCACAGAATGTCAGAGAGGAAAGCAAGTGAAGGAAAATCAGGGCAAGGAGAGAATAAAAGGGTAATTGAGAAGGAAGGGAATGGGAGGGAGTGTGGGTCACTGCTTCCCACACACCACCACCTGCAGTAGCCAAAGAATGCGGGGGGAGGGTGAGCTTGGGGCCACACACACCTCTGTGCAAGTGTTGGTCCTCCATCATTTACTTGCTGCTGGATACTTCTAGTTTGTGCAACTAAAAAGTAGGGAATCTCAGGGATTCAAAACAGGTCTGCCTGATTGAAGCACTCCAAACATTTTCTCACCTTAAACAGCATCTCCTAATCCATAGCCCCACAGTAGACCCTTGTAATGAATACAGTAATTAATAATGTCCCAGATGGAAGTTGTGCTTGTTTTTAAATTCCTATAGTCAAATAAGTTGGGAGACTGTTACAAGAAGATTAGTTGGAAAAAAAAAAATGGTGTGCCATTTATTATCAGCTGAGAACATTCAGCTGAGAACATTGCCCTTCATAAGAAATAAGCTCATTATTAATAGATTACTTTTCTTATATTCATGTGACTATTTTCTTAAATTAAAAATAAACTTTTTTTCTTAATGAAAAAGCAGTGCATGTTCATCTAATACAAACTGGAAAATAAAGATAAGCAAAGAATACAAAATTGAATATACTTATAATCTCTCCACCAGATATAACTGCTGCAAAGACCTTTTGGACTTTCTGTGTTTTTATCCAGATTTTCAAAAAGCAAGTTATGCTTTCTTTCACTTTACAAACATCTGGTCAACAGCATTCCATGTCAATATATTGGCTGTTACTACATCATTTTTATGTCTGCTTATTAAGGTGAAATAATTTTATTTGTTTTTCAACCACATTTGTTTACTCAGAAGACAGAAACCCACAGATAAGGAAACATCTGAAGAGCCCAGGTGTGGGTATGTGGAGAGACTGAGTAATTCAAAACAAAGTGCAAAATATAAAAACAATTACAACCAGTTTGACAGTGGTGCGTCTGTTTCCTATGGCCCCTTCTGCCCACGAGTCTACTGCTGACTTCAAAGAAAAGTCAGCACAGAGGAGGTCCAGAGGATAAGGTGCAAAACGAGAATCAAACCCACGATAAGAGATTAAAGGCAGGTTGATCAAAGACCCAGCATAAAAGTGTTAGTCCATGACTTGCCTTGGCCCATGGCCCCCAAATATTCATCAGAACAGAGCTCTCTTTGAAGTGATTGGAAGCGCCTGCACTCAGTTGAGCTCTCTGGTCAAAGGGAATTTCACACAGTGGCACAGGAGGGGTTTGCAGAGTTGCCTCTTCCTCTCTTCTCTGCACGCCCTCACAAATTACTTAAATGCTGCTTCTTTGGTTTATTGTCCAGGTGTAAGTAGTTTAACTGGGTATCAAGTGAGGAATTCACCCTCGGAGTGGAAGGATCATCTTTTTTCCTTGTGGGAGATGTGGGAAGTAGGGCTGCATGAACGTGGCAGTGGATTTGCATTCATGAGCAAGGAACTGCAGCCACTGCACCTCCTTTCCATCCAAGGTATTTAAAAGGCAGGTGATATTTCCAAAGAGCCAGTGAGACCTTTTCAATTACTCTCCACATCCATTCTACTTGTTCGATATTTGGTTGCTGTTCTCCCAGCTAGGAGTTTAGGGCTCTTTGTGGTATTAGGATATAAACTGTCCATTTCCTCCGAGACAAGAAGAAAATATAAGTGTTCCACAAATGGCACTTGCCTTTACAACATTTACTATACATTTTAAAAGACTAGAGTGACATAAAATTGCTAAAAAATGAGTTTGGGGTTAGTAGATGCAAACTATTGCATTTGGAGCGGATAAGCAATGAGATCCTGCTGTATAGCACTGGGAACTATAGTCACTTGTGATGGAACATGATGGAGGATAATGTGAGAAAAGAATGTGTGTGTTTCTGTGTGTGTGTGTGTAATTCTGCTGTACAGCAAAGTGACCCATATATGACTGGGTCACTTTGCTGTACAGCAGAAATGGACAGAACATTGTAAATCAAATATAATAGAAAAAATAAAAATCTTTTAAAAAAAGTATGCTTAGGATGTCTTTAGGTAGCAAATCTTTAGGCTTCAGTTTTCTGGTCTTTTACTTTACCCGATAATCCTCTATTATTTAGGGTCTTTATTTTCATTTGCTCTGTCATCATATCTTCTTCATTTCCTTCATAGGTCAAGAGATTTGCATTCTCTCTCTACATTCTCTCTTTTTTTTTTTTTTTTGGCTTCACCCATGGCATGTGGAAGTTCCCCGACCAGAGACTAAACCTGTGCCGCAGCAGTGACCCAAGCCACAGCAGTGACAACTCTGGATCTTTAACCCACTGAGCCACCAGGAAACTCCATCTTTCTATCTTTTTAAGATCAATTTCTTAATCTTCATCTGAGGTTTCAAGTTAGGGTTTTTACTGACAAGTCTTGACTGAGCTCTGAGAACAAAGTTAGGCTCTGAGAGAAAACTCAAAATGCATCCTCTCCTTTATAGAAACCTCCAGGTAAGGAGGTAATGGATTTTCCAACAACAACAACAAAAAAATGAATGTGTCAGGAATTCCCATTGTGGCACAGCGGATTAAAAATCCAAATAGTATCCATGAGGGTGCAGGTTTGATCCTCACTCAGTGAGTTAAGGATCAGGAGTTACCACAAGCTGCAGTGTAGGTCGAAGATGCGACTCAGATCTGGCATTGCTGTGGCTGTGGCACAGGCTGGCAGGTGTAGCTGCAATTCATCCCCTGGTCGGGAACCTTCCGTATGCAGCCGTAAAAAGAAAAAAAAACAAAAGGAATAAGTTAGCTGATATGAGCTTTTACAAGGACAGTCCTTCCTGAGGAAGTAGGATTTGAACTGTACCTTGAGCATGGCTGAAATTTCTAAATGTGAAAAAATAAAAAAGGATTATTTTTGTAGGGGTTGAATCGATATGATCAAACTTATGGCAGCAGAAAACTATGATAGCAGAAAATGAATCCATTCTTTTAATTGGGACAAATGGCACATGTAAGAAAGTAGTGAAAAGCTTTATTAAGATAAAGGGTTAGAATAGGCTGTGACTCTGGATTTTATGAATGTAAGAGGATCGTATTGAAAACCCTGGAGTGGAAAATGGTGTGCTAAAATGGTTGGATAACGTGAATCTGCCCGACACACAGGATAGATGGGCTGGGAGAGGCGTGGGGCCACAGCTTGGGTCAAGGGGCATGAATAGAGCTTGAGAGAAGGAAGGCCCAAGAAGGAGTGGAAACAGTGGGAACTGGAAGGATGAGATGAACTCTGGAGACTGAGAAATGAGAACTGGTCTGACCTGCAGGAACTGAGGAAGGGCTGTGTAGGAGGAAGGAGTAAGAGGACTCATCAGTGATTCAGCAACACATAAACTTAATTGCATGCCTTTTACTGAGGTGCTAGGTGGTGGGAATACAAAGAGGCTTAAGTTCATCCACAGAATAGGAAGACACCGTAGGTATTCACCAAGAGAAACCTAAAGCAGCCTCATCTAAAGCTCTTAATACTGAGAGAGCTCTCAGAATTCAGAGAAATGGGAGTGTCAGGAAGAGATGGGATGTAAGCCGGACCTTGAATACCAGGTGGAATTTGGAAAGAATGGGAGGAGGATTTAAAAGGTTGGGGTGTGGGGGTGAGAAACAAAGGCACGGGGTAGGGATACACTGGAGTGTTTGAAAAGTGTCAGAAGGTAGAGACTTTTGATTGACCAAGTTAAAGAGTTTGTAATTTAACCTGGTCAATGTCAAGCCTCAGTCATTTCTGAGCAAAGGAGTAGCTGGTGCAGAAGAGTATGTAAGAAAGTTTATTGTTTTTTTGTTTGTTTTTTAAATTAGGCCGTATTTGTTTATTTTTGCTTTTATTTCCATTTCTTTAGGAGACAGAGCCAAAAGTATTGCTTTGATTTATGTCGAAGAGTGTTCTGCCTATGTTTTCCTTTAGGTATTTTTTTTCTATTTTGGCTATGCCTATGGCATGTGGAAGTTCCCAGGCCAGGGATCGAGTCCGTGCCATAGTGATGACAACACCAAAACCTTAACTTGGTATGCCACCAGGGAACTCCCTGAGGAAGTTTAATCTGTGAAAGATGTTCGGAATGTGTAGAAATAGGAAGAGGGTATTAGCAACATCTAGTCAAAAGGGATGGAGACGTAAACTAGCTTGACATTGATCATGTAAAGGCTATAGAAAAGAGGCAGAGGAGTCTGATTAGCCCAAGGAAGAGCAAGAAGTACAAAGTTTTACTCAAGATTTCAAACCTCGGAGGCTGTGATAATGACTGTGCTTTATCCCAGAGAGAACTGCTTTGTAGGCAAGCAGAGAGTTTAGCCTAAATGAGATGGGGCCTGAGATGGCAGGCAAGCAAACATGTCCAGAGGTGGGTAGAAGCGGGGGTTTGAGGCTTAGCTGGAAGACAGATTTACCACTCCAAGTTGGAAAAATCCACATAGCTCAGCAATTGTTTGAAGTGTTCAATTAATTTATTCAGAAAGTGAAGCATTTTCAAAAGCTCATTTCAGAACTTACATGCTCTTGATGTAGATGGATTCTCAATCACTCTTGTTTTCCTTGTAAAATAGTTAAACTTGTATGAGAAAGAACATGGGGAGGGCAGGTTTTCTCCCTATTCCAGGTGTAGAAACTGTGGGTATTAGGCCTCCTGTACATAACAGTCTTCTCTTCGGTGGTAATAATTCACATGTTATACATCTTTCTATCAGTTGCAGCACCTGGCACATTCAGTGTTTTGCTCTTCATAAATACTTAGTGTTGGTTGCTTTGCATTTTCATAATAATTCCTAAAGATAAAATAGTGGACTAAGAAAAACTAACAAGCTTACAACCAATTTGATGAGGGACTCTATGTAAACAAATGCAAATTGGATATCAAATTTGAATTGCAAAAATTTGGGGAGTTCCCATCATGACTCAGTGGTTAACGAACCCAGGTAGTATCCACGAACCCAGGTAGTATCCACGAGGACGTGGATTCGACCCCTGGCCTTGCTCAGTGGGTTAAGGATCCGGCGTTGCTGTGAGCTGTGGTATAGGTTGCAGACGCAGCTCCGATCATGCGTTGCTGTGGTGTAGGCTGGCAGCTACAGCTCTGATTTTACAAAAAAAAATTTGTAAAAGAAAGTCCAAGAAGTAGTAACTGTAGCTTCAAATCTTTACGAAAGTGGTAAAATATATTAATAGTCTCACATCCTTTGGAGTCTCCAAGGTATTCAAAGGTCATAGTACCTTGAAGAGTGGAGTCAGCAGCTAAAGTTATCAGTGAAGAGTGACCATGTGATAAACTTCAGGCCCAGGACAGCTAAGGCAGAGCTGTCTTTTTTTCATTTGAGACAGGAACTAGCAAGAATCTCAGTTATTTAGAGAAGAGGGTGAGATGTAGGACAGAAGAACCCAGACCTCTCAAGAATAAAACCAACCAACTACAGTAAAGGATGGAATACCATACACAGATAATATGCAAGTTATATAAGTTAAAAAAAGAAGAAGCGTTAATCCAGTTGATTTGATTATAAAGAAGCAGCAACGTTGTCTCTTTTCTTCCCCTCACATAACTACTTACGAAATATACCCTTCATTTTATCCTGTTCTTTTTATGATCTTCAGCTGCCCGACTGATCCAGAACATGGATGCTACTGCTGAGCCTTGCACAGACTTTTTCAAATATGCCTGTGGAGGCTGGTTGAAACGCAACGTCATTCCAGAGACCAGCTCCCGTTACAGTAACTTTGACATTTTAAGAGATGAATTAGAAGTCGTTTTGAAAGGTTAGTGGAGTGTGTGCCTATGCATCAAAGACATCTCTTTAAATATATCATATAACATTTTTAGAGATACAACTCTTAGCCTTTACAGAGAGTGTTGAAAAAGATTAAAGTTGATAATCCCATCCAAGTTTTGTAGGACTGCCCCTAGTTGCTCTGAGGGCAGTAGATACTGAAATGGATATACTGGCATCTCTTAGCGTCTCTGTTTTAATTTTTAGGTACACACGATAAAACTTTATTATCCCTAGATATGGCATCTTATTGCCATTTTACAGAAGAAATTAAATGATTGCCACTAAATACCATCTGCATGTTCTTTCTACTCTGGCCCTGTGTTGAAGTTGCTGAAAGGTGTTAACTGAGATTTGTCTTCCCAGAGTGGGTATATCTGTTCTAATCCAGCTAAGACACTCTCCCTGGGAAATTGAGAAAGTTTTGTCTAGTTCTTTGGTATCCTCCATTATGTGCTCCTCTTCTAGAACGTACTTTGTTAAAAAAAAAACAAAAAAACAAAAAAACAATTTTTACTATTTTCTAATATCCAAGAAACATGTAGAACAATTCATTCAATTCATTTAGAGCTTAAGCAGTATAATCATACAAAGATAAGTATTTTTCAACCATATTTAAATCCCAAATTCCTCTTAGCATTTGTTTTCTTTTTAATCTCAATTTCCAAAAAAGCACCTTCTTTATGATATAGCAGTACACATCACTGTTCATACACACAAAAAGATAATATAGTTGGAGTTCCCATCATGGCGCAGCGGTTAACAAATCCGACTAGGAACCATGAGGTTGCGGGTTTTATCCCTGGCCTTGCTCAGTGGGTTAAGGGTTCGGCGTTGCTGTGGCTATGGCATAGGTCAGCAACTACGGCTCCGATTGGACCCCTAGCCTGGAAACCTCTATATGCCACGGGTGTGGCACTAAAAAGCACACACATAAAAAAAAGATAATATAGTCAAAAAGACTTTCATCTAAGTGGCTAGTTAAACTGACTTGCAGTTCTGCACCAGGAATAATGATCTGGGGTTTTGGAATGGGAAATGTGTGAACAACATACTTACAGAAAAGCAAGTTCTTTACTGAACCAGTATTGGAAGTGTTAATTACAGCTGCAAATGAGCAATGATATTGATATATTTTGTCAATACCTTCTTTCAGATGTCCTTCAGGAACAGAAAACTGAAGATATAGTAGCAGTGCAGAAAGCAAAAACGTTGTATAGATCTTGTATAAATGAATGTAAGTGCTCCTCATTTTATTTTATTAGGAGTATGCCAAAATATACAAAAAACTTCATAATACATTTATATTCATTTCTTTTCAAAAGCTGCTATTGATAGCAGAGGCGGGGAACCTCTACTTAGACTGCTACCAGATATATATGATTGGCCAGTGGCAACAGAAAACTGGGAACAAACATATGGTAAGGCACTTTTCCTTCTTTAAAAAAAAAGTCCATGTAAATTCTTGTTATAATACCTTATTAATGCACTAAAACATCTAATGATAAACTTCACCTTTCACTGCTCTAGGTTCTTCTTGGACAGCTGAGAGAACTATTGCACAACTGAATTCCAAATATGGGAAAAAAGTCATTATTAATTTTTTTGTTGGCACTGATGATAAAAACTCCATGAACCATATAATTCATGTAAGTTTGTGTGGCCGAAAACAACGTTATAATAAAACTTCCACACATTGTTGTGATTGATATTTAGAAATAATGCATGTTCTCATTTGAATTGCATGAGCAAGTAGGTAATAAATTCAAGGACGTTTGCCTGTACTCCCAGTTTTGAAAGTCTTTTCTTAATGCTGTGTTTTAGACAGTCCTATCTCCTTTTGGCTACCTTTGTTTTAGATACTCCTCCCTTTATAAAATAAACGATAAGAAATGAAAGACTTCGAGCCCCTCCTGTTTAGTTAAAACACCTGATTTCTCTATATGCTCATGAAAGGAACATGGTCTGGTTTACGTAAATAAGTAATACAGGTCAGAAACCAGAAATTCCTGATATTTCCAAAAAGGTCATGGAAAAGGGATTTTGAACAGTTTTATTTTTCCTAAAAAAAAAACTTTACTTTTTTCTCAATTAAGGTAAACAAAATGCTATTCTTTTCATTTATTTATTTATTTTATTATTAAAGTATAGTTGATTTACAATGTTTCGTCGTTTGTTGTACAACAAAGTGACCCAATCACACACGTTTCCCTGTGCTGTACAGTAGGAGCCCATTGCCTATCCATTCCAAATATAATAGTTTGCATCCAAAAAACCCCCCAAGGAGTTCCCGTAGTGGCTCAGTGGTTAACGAATCCGACTAGGAACCATGAGGTTGCAGGTTCAATCCCTGGCCTTGCTCAGTGGGTTAAGGATCTGGTGTTGCCATGAGCTGTGGTGAAGGTCGCAGACACGGCTCAGATCTGGCATTGCTGTGGCTGTGACGTAAGTGGGTAGCTACAGGTCTGATTAGACCCCTAGCCTGAGAACTTCCGTATGCCACGGGTGCAGCCCTAGAAAAGACAAAAAAAAAAAAAAAAAATGCCCACCCATCCCACTCCTTCCCCTTTCCAAACTCTTGGGAACCCCAAGTCTGCTCTTCTTGGCCATGATCTGTTTCTGTTTTTTGTCTGTTTGTTATTTTTAGGTAGGATCATCTGTTCCCTATTTTAGATTCCCCAAATAAGTGATATCATATGGTATTTGTCTTTTTTTCTTTCTGGTTTACTTCACTTAGTATGAGAGTCTCTAGATACATCCATGTTGCTGTAAATGGCTTTAGTTTGTCTTTGTTATGGCTGAGTAATATTCCATTGTGTATATGTACCGCATCTTCTTAATCCATTCATCTGTCAATGGACATTTAGGTTGTTTCTGTGTTTTGACTATTGTGAATAGTGCTACTGTGAACATTGGGGTGCATGTATCTTTTCAGTGAAGGTTTTGTCTAGATATATGACCAGCAGTGGGATTGCTGTTTCATATGGTAGCTCTATATTTAGTTTCCTGAGGTACCTCCATAATGTTTTCCACAGTGGTTGTACCAATTTACATTCCCACCAGCACCTCTCCAACATTTGTTATTTGTTGATTTGTTAACGATGGCTATTCTTACTGGTGTGAAGTGGTACTTCCTTGTAGTTTTGATTTGCATTTCTCTAATAATTAGTGATACTGAGCATTTTTTCATGGGTCTGTTGGCCATCCATATGTCTTCTTTGGAAAATGTCTCTTTAGGTCTTCTGCTCATTTTTAGATTGGGTGGTTTGCTTTTTTGTTGTTCAGTTGCATGAGCTGTTTTATATTTGGGAGATTAGGCCCTTGTCTGTTTTATCGTTGGCAAAGATTTTGTCCTATTCTGTGGGTTGTCTTTTTTTATTTTTTTAATGGTTTCCTTTGCTGTGCAAATGATTTTAAGTTTGATCAGATCCCATTGGTTTATTTGTGTCTTTATTGTCATTATTCTAGGAGGCAGATCAAACAAGATGTTGCTGTGATTTATGTCAACAGCCACATAATTTATGATTCTTCCAGCCTTTTGCCTGTTTTCTTCTAGGAGTTTTATAATGTCTGGCCTTATATTTGGGTCTTTAATCCATTTGAGTTTATTTTTGTATATGGTGTTAGTGTTCTACTTTCATTTTTTTTACATGTAGATTTCCAGTTTTCCCAGCACCATTTATTGAAGAGGATATCTTTTTTCTCTTTTATGTTCTATCCTCCTTTGTCATAGATTAGTTAACCATAGGTACTTGGGTTTATATCTGGGCTTTCTATCCTATTCCATTGGTCTATATTTCTGTTTTTGTGCCACTTCCATGTTGTTTTGATGACTGTAGCTTTGTCGTATTGTCTAAAGTGAGGAAACTTGATTCCTCCATTCTCATTTTCCTTTTTCAATATTGCTTTTGCTATTTGGGGTCTCTTGTGAATCCATACAAATTTTAAAATGTTCTGTTCTAGTTCTGTGAAGAATGTCTTTGGTAGTTTGATAGGGATTGTATTGAATCTGTAGATTGCCTTGGGTAATATAGTCATTTTGACAATATTGATTCTTCCAGTCCAAGAGCATGGTATAATCTTTCCATCTCTTTGTGTCGTCTTTGTTTTCTTTCATCAACATTTTTTAGTTTTCAGAGTATAGGTCTTTTGTCTCTTTAGATATGTTTGTTCCTAGGTATTTTATTCTTTTCGATGTGATTGTAAATGGGATGGTTTCTGATTTCTCTTTCTGAGCTTTCATTATTAGTATATAGAAATGCAATTATTTTTGTGTATTAATTTTGTAGCCTGCAACGTTGCCAAATTCACTGATGAGTTCTAACCATTTTCTGGTGCTGTCTTTAGGGTTTTCTAAGTATAGTTATGTCATCTGCAAACAGTGGCCGTTTTACTTCTTCTTTTCCAATTCGGATTCCTTGTATTTCTTTTTTCTTCTCTGATTGCTGTGGCTAGGACTTCCAAAGCTGTGTTGATTAATAGTGGTAAAAGTGGACATCTTTGTCTTTTTCCTGATCATAGTGGGAATGTTTTTAACTTTTCACTGTTGAGAATGATGTTAGCTGTGGGTTTTTCTTTTCTTTTTTTGCCTTTTAGGGCTGTACCCACAGCATATGGAGGTTCCCAGGCTAGAGGTCGAATCGGAGTTGTAGCCGCCAGCCTATGCCACAGCCACAGCAACGCCAGATCCGAGCCACATCTGCAACCTACAGCACAGCTCATGGCAACGCTGGATCCTTAACCCACTGAGCAAGGCCAGGGATTGAACCTGTAACCTCATGGTTCCTAGTCAGATTCATTAACTGTCTCACCATGACAGGAACTCCGTAGCTGTGGGATTCTCATATATGTTTTTTATTATGTTAAGGTAGGTTCCCTCTATCCCCATTCTCTGGAGAGTTTTTATCATAAATGGTATTGAGGAGTTCCTGTCGTAGCACAGCGGAAACAAGTCCAGATAGCTTTCACTGGGTTTGGGAGGTGGGCCAGATGCGCTAGAGCAGAGAGGAGTTGCCGGGTCTGCTGATCCTGAGCAGGGCAGCTTTGGAGAGGACTGAGGTGGGGTGTCCTCTATCCCCCTAGAATACAAAAAAAAAAAAAATCTGGCAAGATTTCTATTAGCTTAGAATTTCTAGTCTCACCATGGAGGTTTTCCACTTTTTATTCTTTTCCATCCCAATTAAGGGTGGGATGGAAGAGCCTGTCCCCCAGGGGAGCATATTAGAATCTCACAAAACTGCACTATCCTATAAAAGTATAGAAAGCCCCAGTCTGAGAGTCTAACATGTGTTTGTTCACCTCCTCCTTTTTGTATTAAAAATCCTTCACTGGAGTTCCCGTCATGGCTCAGTGGTTAACGAATCTGACTAGTAACTATGAGGTTGCGGGTTTGATCCCTGGCCTTGCTCAGTGGGTTAAGGATCCGGCATTGCCGTGAGCTGTGGTGTAGGTCGCAGACGTGGCTCGGATCCCACATTGCTGTGGCTATGGTGAAAGCCAGCTACAGCTCCTGTTAGACCCCTAGTGTGGGAATCTCTACGTGCCACACGTGTAGCCCTAGAAAAGGCAAAGGCAAAAAGACAAAAAAAAAAAAAATCCTTCACTGGTGTATATTTTTTTGTTGTTCAAGGTGTCTGATTTTTCTCAAATATCTGCAGCACAGTCTTTCAAATTATCTAACTGAACATCAGTTTAACACTTAGGTACAGTGTGGAAACCATCTCTTAATTTTGTGTTCACTCAGTCTCTGCTTTTTACCCTTATAAAGAGCAAGAACGCTAGGACCTTGCTCATACATGGATAGTTGTGCTTGCAATTTGTTCAACTGTTGTATCAAACAGAATAGTTTATTTTCTTCTTTGTATATTTTTTATAGATTGACCAGCCTCGACTTGGCCTGCCTTCCAGAGACTACTATGAATGCACTGGAATATATAAAGAGGTAAAACAAAAAACAAAAAACCCCAACAAAGTATAGTAAAACTATGGAATCATCTGGTATAAACTTATAAATAATGAAGAAAACTAAGACCAGATTTAAGCCTAACCTCCTGTGTTCTTCATTCAGGCAGCTACTGAAAATCACACATAACAGTAAGCTTCCTTTGAGTGAATGAATATTCTCAACAGAATGAATGAAGGTCTTTTAAGAAACAATGAAACTTGAAATTCCTTGTTTTTGTCTTAATTCTTCATTTTAAAGTCAAGTGACCCATTTAAAAAAGTCAGTTTTAAATGTTTAATTTTCCCCATAAACTGGATCATTAAAAAAAAGTGAAAAAGAGAACAGATAAATCAAGGCCTAGATTGGTGCCAGTGAAGACTAGGGAATGGTGACCAGGGAATGGTCCAGAATGAGACACAGCATCCTTTCAGAGTCTACTTTTTTTTTTTGCTTTTTAGGGCAGCACCCGCAGCATAGGGAGGCTCCCAGGCTAGTGGTCGAATTGGAGCTACAGCTGCTGGCCGCAGCCACAGCTACAGCCACAGCAACGCCAGATCCGAGCCACATCTGTGACCTACACCACAGCTCACGGCAACGCCGCATTGTTAACCCACTGAGCAAGGCCAAGTATCAAACCTGCAACCTCATGGTTCCTAGTCAGATTCGTTAACTGCTGCGCCATGACGGGAACTCCCAGAGCCTTCTGAACTGGTTTTCAGAGGGCTACCCAAGTAGGGGCATCAGGTTCAGACAAACCTTTGCAGCTACCTTTTTTTTTTTTTTTTTTTTTTTTTT
>PVHT021183693.1:12768505-12783150 GCA_004024745.2 Catagonus wagneri
GGTCTAATCGGAGCTGTGGCCACTGGCCTGCGCCGCAGCCACAGCAACGCAGGATCCGAGCCGCGTCTGCAACCTACACCACAGCTCACGGCAACGCCGGATCGTTAACCCACTGAGCAAGGGCAGGGATCGAACCCGCAACCTCATGGTTCCTAGTCGGATTCGTTAACCACTGCGCCACGACGGGAACTCCTGCAGCTACCTTTTGACTTTACATTCATCATCTCCACAGAGGTGCTTCTGATTGTCTTACATACAGCCTTGCCTCCCTCAGGCTGGTGTTGATGTGTTCTTCCTTGATATAAAGGAAACACAGAAAATAAACTTAGCAGTGTGATATATTATTAGGTATTTGGGAAGGTGTTGGTTCCATCAGTGTTTTCATCATTACTTTGTAACTCAGAAGTAAATTAAGTTTACGTTTGATGATTCTAACAGGTCACAATGTGGCGGTGTGGTTGAGAGGACATGTTTATGCTGGGAATTTATTTTGTTAATTAAGTTCAAATAACATGGGATAAATTCACTGTAAAATATCTTTTTGATGGGCTATACAACACTGAGATGAGGAAAAAAGATGTATTATTAAAGTCCACAATTAATAGCACAGGCAGTGAAATGGGTGTAGGTTATTTGAGTTCATTATAATCCAGGTATTGTGGGTTGTGGTTATTGGCTTTACCAATTGTTCAGCTGCTTCCTATTGCATAGTTGAGGGTGGTTAAAGAATTTTGGGTCATTATACTATGTTTTCATCTTCATCAAAACTGGGATGTTTTTCAAATGTAGGTTTGTGTCCTAAAAACATCAAATTTGTCTAGTCCTAAAAGAATTTTTTTTAATATTTTAACATTCCTGATATCAAAGTGTACCTAGCAGTCAGTGTATGTTTTTAATGTAGTAAAGTTTTTTTTGTGTGTGTGTTATTTTGTGTTTTTGGAGAGGATCTTGTTGTTAAGATTGGTATATTTGTGCATTTTATATTCAATGCTATCTAATAATCAAGAAAAGTCATAATCTAGAGCTGTTCACTATAGGCTTGAGTCTAATATAGAGGCATTTTGTTTAACCTGCTGCTGTTGGGATTTTGTTCTTATTGTTTAGTTTTAAATGAGTTGCCAAGATTTTTTTGAAAATGGAATATTTTTTGTCAGAATCCAGATCTTTTGATAAATTAGTAGAACTGGAAATCCTAGGCCTGCCTTGCCATGTGGCAACCGGACAGAGCTGTGTCATGGTTGCCCTTCAAATGGGCAGTCCAGGTTTGGGCAGTCCTCATCTAGATAATTCACCAATTTTTATTGATTCCCTGGTCCCTCTAAGGCATTTGAGTTTCTAAATTAGTTGAGTCTTAATTGTAGTTTAAAAAAGAGAGAGAGAGACCTTCAAATGCTATAGTTTAAACAAGAGAGTTTATTTCTATCTCCTCTTATAGTCCAGGAGAGGTAGTAAGCTCTGCTCCATGGGATGGCCAGGACCACAGCTTTCTTTGACCTGTTGCTCTGTCAACCTCTTTGAGCCTTTTATTTATAATCTGCTTTGTCAAAGTTAGTTCACCAGTGCCGTGTTCACATTTTGAGCTGCAGGAAAAGAGATGAGGGATAGAGATAGATACACAATTTCTTTTTATGTTAGTGATGCAGAAGTCGTATACATTCCATTGGTCCCATACTTTTGCATTCCATATTATTTATTTTATTGAATCTAACTGCGAGAGAGTTCCTTCCCGCTGTGGCACAATGGGATCAGCAGTGTCTCTGCAGCTCTGGGACACAGGTTCAATCACTGGCCCAGCATAAGTAGGCTAAAGATCTGGCATTGCCACAGCTGTGGCATAAGGTATGACTGCAGCTTGGACCTGATCCCTGGCCTGGGAACTCTATATGCCACAGAGTGGGCAAAAAATAAGAATTAAAAAAAATAATAATAACCAAGAGAAGTTTTGAGGGTTGACATGAGGTCACCAACTTTATTTATTTATTTATTCATTCATTCATTTATTTATTTTTACCAAGAAAGGTGCTTTGACCAGAGAAGCCTGGCATCTTTGCCTGTCACTCTAGCAATGATTTTCAAACGGTAGCATGGCACCAGGTTTGCAGATATGCCTCAGAGGCTAGGGATGAGGAGGGTTCTTTTGGGTTATTAGGGTTCTTTTGACCAAGAACCCTAATTATGAATCTCCTTGATCAAATAATTCTAAACTCATTTCTCCAGGTCTCTTGTTTGTTTGTTTTTGGCTGCCTCTGAAGCATGTGGAAGTTCCTGGGTGAGGGATCGAACCCATGCCACAGCAGCAACCTAAGCCACTGCAATGACAATGCCAGGTCCTTAACCCATGGAGCCACATGGGGACTCCTCCCAGGTATTTTTTGATCTGTCCCTCTGAGATATACAACTGATCAAGGGAATCATCTTTTTAAATTCTACAGCCAGGCATTTATAAACAATGAAAGCAGCAGCTGCAATCACAGGAGAGCCCATTCCACTATCACAGAGATATTTTTGGGTTTTGATACCCTAGAAATGGAATTTCTGTTTTGTGGTATTTATTTGGCATTCAGAACAGTAAAATGTCTTGTATCATTATACCACTAAGTGATGCAAATAGATAATGCTTTTTTCCCCAAGAACTATATCTCACCTCCTTCCTTAAAGAAAAAACCTATTTTTCTCTTGTTAAAGAAAAACCTTTCTGCTTTCAAACTTATTATGTGCATTTATTCTGGCAGTTTCGAATGTTATATTTTGAGAAATGCATATTGTATTCCTCTGGTTATTCTAAACTTAAATACCTCAGTTCCTTTTTGTTTTCTGAACTTTCCCTATCAAAGAGGGAGCATGCCTTAAGGCAGTAGAAACTCAAATATGTATATTATTATGCTTTTTTACATGACAGAATCATATGTTTCCTTACTAATTAAGGTTACTTAGGCACAGACTTTAAGAGCTAAATGAGACAATAGAGAGTTTAGTTCAACCCCTAATTTTACAAATGAGAAAACAGAGATCCAAATAAGTAAAATGATTTACTTATGTCGTGGATTAGAAGCTATATGTGTAAGGAAAATTAATTGTAAACAGTAGACGCTTACTCTATTCTGACTAATTTAAATTCTATAAAAAATGTTTTGTTTGTTTATTTCACCTAAATGTAAAGTTTTAGGGATAAGTCAGGCATGGTTGGTTCCAGGGTTCAACTGAATCATCTTATCTCTTTTCTCATTTTCAAGCTTTTTTTCTGTGTTGGAGTCCTTCTCTAGCAGACTGTCACCACTGGCAGCTTTATAATACAGAAAAAAGAAATTCTGTCTCTCTTACTGTCTCTCAGTTTCTGCGGAAACAGCCTGCTTGAGCCACCTGCTCTTCTCTTGACTAGTCACTGTGTCCAGGGAACCAGGTTCTCTGACTGGCTAGTTGGTACCACCAACCCATCTCTATGGCTCAGGAAGGTAGACCCATTGATTGACAGTTCCACCAAGAGGAAACAGAATAGAGGTTCTGTTATGAGAAGATGAAGAGAAATAGCTCCATAGTCCACCTCATCATGATCTTTTTTCCCAATCTAGTTTTCCTTCTAGATGGTGCTATTTCTACAAAAAAAAAACATAGGGAGAAAAATCTCATTTAAAATTATTAAGCCAGACTCAGCCATAAAAAAGAACAAAATAAAGCCATTTGCAGCAACATGGATGCAAGTAGAGATTCTCATACTAATTGAAGTAAGTCAGAAAGAGACAAATACCATATAATATTGCTTATATGTGGAATCTAAAATATGGCACAAATGAACCTATCAACAAAACAGAAATAGACTCACAGACGTAGAGAACAAACCTGTGGTTGCCAAGGGAGATAGGGGAGAGAGGGGGAAGGATTGGGAGTTTGGGTTTAGTAGATGCGAACTATTACATTTAGCATGAATAAACAATGAGGTCCTACTATTTATCACAGGGAACTATATCCGGTCTCTTAGGGTAGGACATGTTGGAAGGTAATATGAGAAAAAGAATATGTATATAAGTATGACTGCATCACCTTACTGTACAGAAGAAATTGGCACAATATTGTAAATCAACTATACTTTAAATAACATTTTTTAAAATTAAAATTATTAAGCCTGCTCTTGTAGATGACACAAGGTGCCAAACAAGGCTAGATAAACACTATCTTTTTCCAGGAGTTTCTAATGTAAAACTGATAACATAGTGTTCTCCAGGTCAAATATTATGCAGAAGGCCACGCAGACATCCATATAAATACTGAACAAGAACATACATTTATTTTAAAAATTGGAATGTCTGAACAGTTTGGATTTACCTCTGTGGCACCTTGTTGTATAAAGCATCTTTTCCCAGGAAATAAATAGAACTTCCTAAATGTCATGGCAGAAGGAACTGTTCTGAAAATGGGTTTATCAGGGAGCTGCTCATGTTAGATGTGTCTTGTTAAAGAGACAGAAGCTTATTCCTGAGGGATTCTGATTATCCGAAGAGATCACTTGATGCACACTGCTAACTCAAAGGACAGAAGTGGTGAGATTTGAAACAGTTTTATCCTTACAAATTTCTTTCTTTCTTTCTTTCTTTTTTGTCTTTCTGCCTTATCTAGGGCTGCACCCGCGGCATATGGAGGTTCCCAGGCTAGGGGTCTAACAGGAGCTGTAGCTGCTGGCCTTCGCCGCAGCCACAGCAACGCGGGATCCAAGCCATGTCTGCAACCTACACCACAGCTCACGACAACGCCGGATCCTTAACCCACTGGACAAGGCCAGGGTTTGAACTCACAACCTCATGGTTCTTAGTCGGATTCGTTAACCACTGAGCCACAACGGGAACTCCTATCCTTACAAATTTCTATGCTAGGAAAATGATATGAAGGATACACATTGCCCATAGAAAATAATCATTCCATTCATGGAATTTTAAAATGGAACCAAACAACTACCTCATATGAGAAAACTCTTATATGGAGTTCCCGTTGTGGCTCAGTGGGTTACGAATCAAACTAGTATCCATGAGGACATAGGTTCAATCCCTGGCCTTGCTCAGTGAGTTAAGGATCTGGCATTGCTGCAAGCTGTGATGTAGGTCACAGACATGGCTTGGATCCTGTGTTGTTGTGCTTGTGGCATAGGCCCGAAGCAGCAGCTGTGATTTAACCCTGAGCCTGGGAATTTTCATAGGCCACTGGTGCAGCCTTTAAAAAAAAAAAATAGGAAAAAAGAGCTCTTGTATGCTGATTCACTGAAAGGACTGATGACCTTAATTTTCTTAAAAAATCACCACCTTTGGAAAAGTCTCTGAACTCTATTCAGGATGATTTGGAATCGGTCTCAGAGTTTCCCTTTTTCTACCTCTAGCTTTTCAAGGTGAAGTGCTACCGTGTCCTGCTTCATAAGGGAATCTGTAGGTTAGGAACCCAAAATGAGCATAATTGGGTTACAGACACGCTTATGCTCTGTGTTTGTCTGAGAAGGTCGAATAAGCCAGGGTAGAGGTTTCCAAACTAAAGGAACACTTTGTGTGTGCCAGTGACAGCACTCTCTGTAAGCCACACCTTCATGTACACATTCTTTAAGATTTATTTTACTTGTTCATTTACTAACAACATATTTACTTGAGCAGAGCATTTCAGGGCTAAGAGAAAACCATGGGTCTAGTGAATGAGAGCTTGAGGAGATGAGGATGGAGTTGGAGATTAGAAGTTGTATAATACGATGCTGTGGGGCATGGCAGGGGAGGAGGAGGAGGCAGCCAGCGTCATGAAGATATGCAGAGTTCTTAGAAAAACTTGATGTTCATTTTAAAAATGGAAACATTTTAGGGACGACAAGGGTAGAGGACTTAGAATTTGGCCAGGATGATTGGAGGCCAAAAAGAGATGATCCAGGGCCTGTGTACCGAATACGTGAGAACAAAGTCCAGGAAAATTCTCTAAGCTGTACCTGCTCGGGAAAGAGCACAAGCTGAGGTCTGCGGTCCTTCAGATGAGCAGGTATTGAAACTGAGGGTAAACTCGAGAGGATTTTGTTTCCCACTTACCCAAAATATAAGCTCAGAGAGACTTAGACTCAGTCTTGGACCATGACTAGAAGCCTGATGACATAGGAAATGAAGGGAAACTTACTCTATATACTTACCATTTAACTTTATTTTTACTGGGCTTCTACTATGTGACAGTTGCTTTTCTAGGCAGTAGGGATACCAAGGAAACAAGGCAGAAATGGCCCTTCTTTGCATGGAACTCATATTCTAATAGGAGATAGACAATTAAGAAGCAAGTCATAATTTAAGGAAAAGATAAGTGGAGACAGTGCTATAAAAGAAATAAATGGGGTGGTATGATACAAAGTGAATGACTGGGGGTATGGAGTCTGTAGACAATTTAGGTTTGATTTGGTTTTGAAAAAGTTCACTCTAACTGCTTCTTGGTTGACTTGAAGAAACAGATCATGCAAGGGAAACTGCTGATCTCTTTTTGTCCTTTCTGGCACCAAGTGTCTAATAGTCAGGAGGTTTCACCCAGTCCAAGTATCCATATTGAACAAAATATAAAGGAGCTTTTGAACTTGGGACTTAGTGGATATTACAAGAGAGGTTTTTTTGTTTGTTTCTTTCTTTCTTTTTTAGGGCCACATCCGTGGCATATGGAGGTTCCCAGGCTAGGGGTCTGATTGGAGCTACAGCTGCCGGCCTATACCAGAGCCACGGCAATGCAGGATCTGAGCCACGAATGCGACCTACACCACAGCTCATGGCAACGCCGGATCCTTAACCTACTGAGCAAGGCCAGGGATCGAACCCACAACCTCATGGTTCCTAGTTGGGTTCGTTAACCACTGAGCCACGATGGAAACTCCAAGAGAGATTTTTGAGATCAGCTGAACTTAGTTTGTAAAAAGAACTACATGCAGCTTCCCAAACATATGCAACAAACCTTAGAAGTTACGCAGTAAATTCTCATTGAATCTGCAGACTCTCTATTAACATAACGGGAGCCCCCAGCAGTCCCCATGCTTGTCCACAGTGAATCCTCTTGTGTCCTGAGTTTCTCCTGCTCCAGAGCCCTGCTAGGATTGGGGGCTGTTTCTCATTTCCAGTTCCCCAAAACGGCTTTGAGATTCTGTATGTCTGTGTCCTCCTCTTGGGAGCAAATGCTGTGGCAGTTGCATGATCCCTGATACATTGCTTCAAGTGGGAAAAAAAACTCCAAGCCTTCTTAGAGGAAACAGATCTCTCCTGCTTGGTGTCCCTTGTGTCTTTCCCCAGGAAACTTTCTGTGTAACACTATTAAGTACCCCCGACCCCTGCATTAGTGGCTAGGAATAGATAGGACAGTCACTTCATGCTCCACATTTGTCTTGGAAAGGGAAAGGCAGAAAAGTGTCAAGAGCTAGGTGTCCTGGGACAGAATCTTTGGAAATGAAACCCTGGTCCACAGTTCTTGGCACTCGAAAGTGCATGGTTATCAGTCAATCTGACCAGAGAGCTCTCCGTTCCTCCCTGGGACTTGCTGTTACTTATTAACAAGATACTAAGTGTGAAGGACAATAGCCAGATGGCATTGCTCTCTTCCGCTTTGGCAGCTCCAAAAAATGTCAGCTTTTTTTCTAAGCAAGAGGAGTCCAATTGGTGAACAGAGATAATATATAAATATTATTGCATGGTCCTGCAAAGTGAAGATAGTACTCATTGGAGTAACAGTTCTTGGTGTTGGGTATTGGTAAATATCATCTCATCAATAGTGTGTAATTTAAAAGATCACCAAACTGCTATTATGAATTTTACACAACCATTTAAAAAACAATTATCTTCATTAAACCTGCTGTTATAGGCATTGGGATTTGCAATGTTTTATTTTTATTTTTGGGGGGGATCTTTTTGTCTTTTTAGGGATGCACTCGCGGCATATGGAGGTTCCCAGGCTAGGGGTCGAATTGGAGCTGTAGCCGCCGACCTACGCTACAGCCACAGCAACTTGGGATTCGCGCCACGTCTGCGACGTTAACCACAGCTCACAGCAACACTGGATCCTTAACCCATTGAGCAAGGTCAGGGATTGAGCCCGTGTCCTCATGGATGCCAGTCAGGTTCGTTAACTGCTGAGCCACAATGGGAACTCCTGCAATGTTTTATTTTAAAAGGAAGGACTATATAGGTAATTTAGGTTTTTTATTTTTTGTCAAATAAAGGATTCATTCACTATATCAAAGCTTCAGTTAGGCTACCTTATGACTGTCAGAAAAGATACCTGCTTCTGGCCCTTTTCCTAATAACTAGTTGTTCTTTAAGTCACAGAAAAGAAAAATTGACTTTTGATTTAAAAAATAGTCTGGTCAGAGTTCCCATGTGGCTTAAAGAGTTAAGCTAGTATCCATGAGGATTTGGGCTCTATCTCTGACCTTGCTCAGTGTGTTAAGGATCTGGCATTGCCTCAAGCTGTGGTGTAGGTCACAGATGTGGCTTGGATATGGCATCACTGTGGCTGTGGTGTAGACTGGCAGCTGCAGCTCAGATTTGACCCCTAGCCTGGGAACTTCCACATGCCGCAGGAGTGGCCTTAAAAAAGAAAAAGAAAAAAAAATCCTGGCCAATGCACTCATTAAATGTTAAAATATGCATTGACTACTTTCTCCTCAATTATGACAATTGTTATTATTTGGCATTTTACATATCTAGAAGTATCTCAAGGAAGAAAATGAATACCTTAAGTTAGAGTCATATCTTGTAGAATGGATTTAACAGCAGCAGTAAGCCTGGTCTTTTGACAGCTACTAGATAAATTTGAAAGCCAGGAAAGGTAATCAAGATACTAAGACACATGTTTGATTAAAGAGTCACATTGTGATAGTTGCCAGGTAATGGAGCTTATTAAAAGAAGTAGTGTATTCCACGTAACTGTATTAAGTATTCGAGCATCTTAGAAGTTATGATGTATTATGCTTCTAGTTTTCTAGAGTTTTTACCAGCTCAGCAGACTAGAAGCATTGTCCAAAGTTCTTGTGCTTGCCAAGTTCTATAGTGCTTAAATAATCTGTAAGTGTAAAGATATCAGAGCAAAACCAGTTTGCAGAGTCAATGAAATGCAAGAGAACATTCTTGTTATTGTTTCCTCACCTCATTAACAAAAAAGCATCCCACAGAGTAAAAACAAAATCTCAGTAGATTGATTCTGGAAAATTCAAATTACCATTTTTTTCTTAGTAATAATTCCTTGCTGAATACAGGTGAATTTATATGATTTGAAATACAGTTAATTCAAAACACTGCATGCTTATACTTTGGAATAGTTGGTCCTATGAACTCAGACATGTTTATTTTCTTCAAAGTGAAAAAAAATTCTAATTACCTTTTAATAGAAGAATGGAGTTGGCAAGAATATACACAAAACATCATTTTATCCCTCTTACCTTGGTGATTAGGTTTTAATTCAGATGCAGAGCTGAAAAATAGTTTGTTCTATTGAGTAGCAGATCCAGGGATAGAGATGCTATGTAGACATCACAGGGTATCCTTGATCCCTGGGGAATTGTTTACTTGGCATTTACTAAAGGTTGTGGAATGCCAGTATCTAAACCTTACTTGAAGGTGTTCAAGGGAGTTCCCATCATGGCACAGCAGAAATGAATCCTACTAGCATCCATAAGGTGGCCGGTGTGATCCCTGGCCTTGCTTAGTGGGTTAAGGATCCATCATTGCCATGAGCTGCGGTGTAGCTATGACTTGGATTCCGAGTTGCTGTGGTGGTGGTGAAGGCCAGCAGCTGTAGCTCTGGTTGGACCCCTAGTCTGGGAACCCCTATATGTCATGGATTCGGCCCTAAAAAGCAAAAAAAAAAAGAAAAAAAAAGTGTTCAAGTTAATGATAACTACATATTTGTTTATTAGGTTCTTGCTTGATAAAATATTTTCACTTCCCTGTAAGTTTTATGTTTAATCCTCTTAGTGCATCAACATGGATTTAGATGTGACTTTTGTACTCAACAGTGACTAGAAGTGTGCCCCTGTCACTGATAATCAGTAGGGATAGAACACCTCCTGAAACTGTGAAAGTGTTAAGCATTCTGCAGCTTTCCTCATATTTACCTTGTATGAACAAGTCTTTGAAGCATAGAACCACTCATTGATCCCGAACTTGTGTGGCCTTCTATTTGTTGCCCAGACTGGTCCTGGAACTTGAATTTTGGGTAAATTTTAATGTGATGTGATCATAATTTATTTTAATGGCTGATAGATAATAATAGCTAAATAGAAATTTGTTGAGATTTATGAAAGTGCTATTCAACTTCCTGGTTTTGATGCCACATCGAAATTTGAATAAGACATACATCTCTTCTGTGAAATGTCAATAATATAACTAGTCTATAGCTTACCTTTACAAAGTTGAAGTGTGATGAAGATAAAGTGGAAAGAATATGAGTTCTTAGAAGAAAGGTGGTGTTCAAATCTATGATGTCTTAGAGATTTCACAGTAACTGGAACTAACTAAAACCCACAGATTTGTATTGAAGGAGCTCATGAGGACAGTCTTATTAAAAAAATAAAAGATGTCCTGATAACGTGGCCATCTCTTCATGGGTAGTTAAATATGTATATGAGCAGAGAAAGGCTGATAAAAGGAAATTTGGTAAAATAATTTATTATGAAAAAAATACTAGGGTATTGCTTACCAAGTGTTTTGCAACTACATTCTTATTAAAGCAATTTAACTTGATTAGTAGTTGAAAATTATAAAATCTCCATAACGTAATGGTTATAAGTTACTTAGTACTTTCAAAGTGATACTTTGTTGTTCTGCTCTAATTCAAAGACACCTTGACTTTGTATGAATCTGTGCTGGTCATTTCTTTTGATTCAGGGATGGGTTTCTATTTTATTGTGCTTAATCTGTTACCAAAAATTAATATTGAATTGAGAACAAATTTTAAGTTAAAGCACCGTGATGAATATTTAGAAGATTCTTCAGTAATGTACTGCGCTTTATTTCTTGCAGGCTTGTACAGCATATACGGATTTTATGATTTCTGTGGCCAAATTGATTCGTCAGGAAAGACGACTGCCCATCGATGAGAACCAGATTTCTTTGGAAATGAATAAAGTTATGGAATTGGAAAAAGAAATTGCCAATGTAAAACACATTTTCTCTGATATGCTGAATGCTGTCAGCCACTTTTTATTTTTTTCTCCTCTCTGTCATATTTTAAGGGTAAAAAGTACAACTCCTTAACCAAGTGATAAAAATGCATAGCTCAGTAATGGATCATTGACTTCAGGGGGACCTTTGAAACTGTGGAATTTGTAGTAAACCAGGTTCCAGACATCCAGGAGACATACTAAATTTGACAAATATTAAACTAGATATAGTTAATGACCTATTATAAGTGGATTACATCAAGATCCTATTTACAAACTGCTGTTGAGATGCCCTTGAGATTCGGGACACACTTGATTGCAAACTATTCAGCAAATTTCTTTTACTTTTGATAAGTACAGTTTTACAGCTTCACGGAAATTGTTTCTATCTCCTTGCTCAGAAGTACTAGCCCTGGAACATGGCCACACGACTATGTGATGGCACTGAGTTCAGACTGTCAGGCTGCTTATTAAGCTCAGGGGAGATTCCACAGAAATTGTTTATCAGCAAAGCCCAAGAGTATGTTCCTGACTTTCCTTTAGTTCCAGGTGAACCTTTAGATTCTGAGTTGGCACATTCCTGTCTGACGTTCTTCTGATGGGGTCTGCAGTCTCAAGTGAACACTGTATAAACAGCATCCAGGTTATTGATTGACTTCACGGTCACTTTCAGTCTGTTCAGGGTGCACAGAACTCTGTGACATTGCAGACAATAGCCTGCACTCCTAAATCCCTGTCTGCTTGGCACTGCCATCAGGATCTTGAACATTGAAGATCTTTGAGGGCAATTTTAGCTTTCCTGGGGCTACGTCTCCAATCAGAACCAGACTTTACATGGAGCTGCAGCTGGTTGAGTGGCAGTTTGATGGATTACATATGGTTCTGTGTTGGAAACAGAATTATTAGAGAACAGTTTATTTCTCTGGGTTTTTACCACTTGCACCTTCCCAACCCATGTTCTCCTTTGATCAGCCTCAGCTCTGCTCTTGTTGTATCTAACCTCAGAATTTTTGTGTCTATGTTTCTCTCTCTGAGATTCTGAGATTGTGGTAGGGTCTTAGTCTCCTTTGAATCACCTGTGTATCTCTTAACTGTCCAGCAGGCTGTTGCATGCAGATGTTACATACATTGTTTTTTAACTAAAGGAATAAGTGACCTAAAGGGGAAATTGGAGCCACTGTCATTTGAGAAATTTTTCCCATTTTAACTTTTTGTCTGTTTTCACTTAAAGTTGCTTTTATTCCTTTCGACTACTGGTCAGGGAGTTGTACTGAAATTTTATTTTTTGATTCAGTGAAAAAAATAATACTAGATGCTATAGATAGCACTAAACTCATTAGGCTGAATGACAGGTCAGTTACAAAAGTAGGTGTTAGCTTTCCCCTCAGATAACTTGCCACCTAACTGTACTATGTACTAGGACTCTTCTGTCCTAACTTGCTTTAAATTCTTGCAGAAATCATCATGCTTTTTTTTTCCGGAATTTTTGTTGGGACACTGAATGGTGGTAAGTAGAAAACAGTGTATTTGAGAGATAAACTGGAAATGACTTTATTCAAGAAAGTCATTATAATATGAAATAGCTGCAGACACAGCTAAGCTGATCATTAGCCATTGAAGGAAAGAGGCCGTAAATATTGCATATGTGGTTTGGCAGTTATCAAAATATAAAGACATCTTTTAAAATTAAAAAAAAATTTTCTTTTGCTTTTTTTAGGGCTGCACCAGCAGCACATGGAGGTTCCCAGGCTAGAGGTTGAATCGGAGCTACAGCTGCTGGCCCACACCACAGCCACAGCAACGGCAGATCTGAGTCATGTCTGAGACAACACCGCAGCTCACAGCAACACCAGATCCTTAACCCACTGAATGAGGGCAGGGATGGAACCCACCACCTCATGGTTCCTAGTCAGATTCATTTCTGCTGCGCCACAACGGGACTTCCTTGAAGAATTTTGTTTTTGTCACTGCAGCCAAATCTTGGTAATTGTTACTGAATATACTTTAAATCTCTTATATTTCTCTTTTCTCTATATGACAATATGAATATAAAACAAATATAGATTAGAACTTAAATATAATTATGTTGTACCTGTCATATATATATATATATATATATTTTTTTTTTTTTTTTTGTCTTTTTTAGGGCTACACCCATGGCATATGGGAGTTCCCAGGCCAGGGGTCCAATCGGAACTGTAGCTGCTGGCCTACGCCACAGCCACAGCAATGCAGCATCCCAAGCCGGGTCTGTGACCTACACCACAGCTCATGGCAATGCTGGACCCCTGGCCCACTGAGCAAGGGCAGGGATTGAACCCAAGTCCTCGTGGTTACTAGTTGGGTTCATTACTGTTGAGCCATGACAGGAACTCCCCATGTTTCTTTTTCCGTTATATTTAGTTATATTTTTCTAAGGAATTCTTTGTCTAACATAATGATCAAAAATTAAATCCACAGGCTACAACTAAATCTGAAGATCGAAACGATCCAATGCTTCTTTATAACAAAATGACTTTAGCCCAGATCCAAAATAACTTTTCACTAGAGATCACCGGGAAGGTAAGTAGCAAATTTTATGTCCTCTCTTACTGTGATGTGTCCAAAATTATAACAACGGAATGCAGTTTGTTAAAATTCAATGATTTCTTATTTATTGAAATAAATTCAACATCAAAATGAATTTAGGTGACACCAACCCTTTGACTTCATGAAAGGCCTTAAAAAAACTATTTGAAGTCATTATATTTATATCTAGTTAGAGTGAATTTCAAAGATAAAAGTCCTTTCAAGGCAGCTATGCAATAATATTAGAAACTATCATCGAAAAGGGGTTTGGAAACATTAAAAGCGAAAATCCTCTGAAAGACCATTATATAGCCGTTGGACTTAGGCAGTCAAATTTCTTTTTAACTTTGAAAAAGCATAATTTAATCATAGAACTTGCCATGTTCTCATCAAGGCCATCTCTGGAGGTATTCAGAGCAATAATGGAGAAATAGAACACAAAAAACGGATCTATAGGTTTTACTTATAAGCATCAATTGACATCTTTTCGCTTAGTTGCAGTTTCTTAGCTGGTATCTAATAATTTCTGTTAAGGCCGTGCGTGTATTCTTGTGTTTTAGTTGATGCACACAATCAGGAAATAAAGTGACATTCATGGGAAAATTACAAACCACCACATTAAGTAATTGAATTCTCTGGCATTAATTGCAGTAAATAAGGACTTTTTAAAGGCTTAACCTATTGAGTTAAGAATTTCTTACATAGAAGTTCCCTTCGTGGCTCAGTGGTTAACGAATCCAACTAAGAACCATGAGGCTGCGGGTTCGATCCCTGGCCTTGCTCAGTGGGTTAAGGATCTGGCGTTGCCGTGAGCTGTGGTGTAGGTTGCAGACGCAGCTCAGATCCCACGTTGCTGTGGCTGTGGCGAAGGCTGGCAGCTACAGCTCCTGTTAGACCCCTAGCCTGGGAACCTCCATATGCCGTGGGTGCAGCTCTGGATAAA
>PVHT021183693.1:12784150-12879678 GCA_004024745.2 Catagonus wagneri
TGTGTGTGTGTGTGTGTGTGTGTGCATATACATGTATATGTATGTGTGTGTACATATATATATCTGTATATATGTAAAACAATAGTTCCTAGGATACTGGTAATTTTAAATATTCGCAAATAGTAAAATGTGGAATTTCAGCAAGATTCGAGCAATGTTCACTTCTGCTCTTTTTTCTTAAATCCATTGGTGGTTGAATAACCACAGTTCCTGTTTAGAGAACGATAGATAAGATTCCATCTTTTGGGAACTCCAAACCCAGCTTCCAAAGTGTGAAAACTGCATGCCTGTAGACTCGATATTGATAGCTTAGAATGCATTTTGTTTGTCTTCACTGCATCTTCCATGTTGTATCTCTCATTACCAGGGCATTAATATGCTTTCATTTATGGCATGATCTCCACTGAGATGTATTACTGTGTTCAAATGGATTGTTTATTAATATCCACTTTAAGAGATAAACATTTCATGCCCATTTAGATTTTTGCGTAAACCTAGGAAACAGCTAAATTTCCTTTTCTTTCTTTTTATATTGGTTAGAGCAAGAATGTGACATTGAGCCTAGTTTCTAGCATATGTTCACTACACTTATAGGCTTTGCTTTTGTACTTAAATGGTTGGTTTAATTCTGCTACTTAAATAATTATGCTGCAGAACTAATTTTTATTCAAAAACTGATTGAAACAATTATAGAAAAATCCCAGACAAATATCAGACAGACCATTGTGATAATTACATAGTGATGCATGGGGGTCTGGGATTAATAGTTGTAGACTGTTGCCTCTGGGCTGGAAAACCAAGGAGATCCTACTGTATAGCCCTGGGAACTATGTCTAACCACTTGTGATGAATTCATATATGTATGTGTAACCCTGTCACCATGCTGTGCAGCTGGGTATAATGGAAAATAAATAAATTAAAAGAAAATTATGTAGTGATGCAACTGAGCAACCATGCCTGACCCTGTAGCCATAATTGAGTCTTGGAACCAAGAAGAAAAATCCATAATCACTGAATGTTCTATGCCTGCTTTTTTCTAGTTATTCAGCTGGTCAAATTTTACAAATGAAATCATGTCAACTGTGAATATTAATATTCCAAATGAGGAAGATGTGGTTGTTTATGCTCCAGAATATTTAACCAAACTTAAGCTCATTCTTACCAAATATTCTGCCAGGTAGGTATGTCAGTGTGACCATGTCCCAAAGTTTACATTTAATATCACTCTTCAGAAGCTTTGCAGCCTCATCTTTTCTGTTGCTGGGTGGTGGGTTTTTTTATACAGAGATCTTCAAAATTTAATGTCCTGGCGGTTCATAATGGATCTTGTAAGCAGCCTCAGCCGAACCTACAAGGAGTCCAGAAATGCCTTCCGCAAGGTGAAGAAAAAATCTCTCTTTTTTTAAGACTTAAAGTATAAAGAGATCCGTGGTTACCAAGGCTTGCCATGTACATTGCTAGAATGTGTTAAACTTTGCCAAGAGACAAAGTTCCAAATGTTGGTTATTTTCCCTGTAGGTGAGCCATGTTGCCTAAGAAAGCCAGTTTTTCCGTGCTCTTCCATCCAATGATTGTCTGCTCTGGCATTATGATTGAATTACCCTGGAGGGAGATGCTGTTGGTTATTTAAGCAGTTCATGAAAGAGTGTTGGCTTGCTTTTTTACATGTGTTCAAAGTAATTTAAAGGTTATCTATCTCAATTAATTGGATTTTCTGGTTCTCATAGCGCACTAGACATGCAGACAGATGAACTGCGTTGATGTAGATAACCCTCTGAGAACACCCCTACCTGGAGATAACCTTAAGGACTTTCACTAGCTATAACTACTTATTGAAACAATCATCATTTTAAGTCCTGTTGTGAGGGGAGAGAGAAGGGGTTAAGCAAGGGGAAAAATCTCACAAAGGTTTGGTTGGTGTCATGGAAAGGAAATAACTCTGATCGATTGAAATTTTTAGTTTTTACCCTTTAAAAGAAAATGTAGACATGTTTTTAAAATTAAAGAATGTGATAATGGTGTTTTGCTAAATTTCCCTTACATCAGTTAATCCCTTTATTGGTAGTTAAATTTGTGCAGTGCAGTCCTTCTAAGTACTGGAAGTTCAGCAAAAACATTAAAAAACAAAACATGTTTTCTTGTATATCAGATCTCTCCCCTGTTACATTTACTGAACATTACTTCATGTTTATGTTTATGCAGTGGAAATAGTGTTGTTTTATTTATTTGGGGCTTTTTTGGAGGAGGGGCGTTGGGTTTTTTCTTTTTTCTAAAGCTGTTTAGAAGCATATTAACTTGTAATAGCCGAAAGTTCTACTAGGACATGCTACTGAAGTATACCTTATTTCTAGATCATAAATAAGTAATAATTCAATTGGAATACATTTAATCCTATGCAAGGACATCGTGGCATGTGAGGAGAAGCCATGAATATTGCAAGAACTTAGGAGACATAGAGAATTAGAGTCCTAAGAAATTTGTACTCTTACCACACTTCAGCCGTCTATGCCTTGTCAAATGCCATTTCCTTTTTCTCTCCCGTAGGCTCTTTATGGCACAACATCAGAAACAGCGACATGGAGACGTTGTGCAAATTATGTCAATGGGAATATGGAAAATGCTGTGGGAAGGCTTTATGTGGAAGCAGCATTTCCTGGGGACAGTAAACATGTGGTAATGTTTTGAGCACAATACTCTAATTGTTTGCATTGATGGGCAATTACAATAGTCCATAATTTATCTGAAATTGTATTAATTGGCATAGGACTTCTAAATCACAATTTGCCATTATTTCCCAATAAATTCATCCTCCCCTCCCCAAGGGTCTAATTATGTATCCGATCTTAATATTGTTTAACCCAAAACCAACTGTCCAGAAGTATTGCATTCACAATACCTAGTCACGTGTTCTAACGATACAGTAATTTATGAACTCTTGTATTTGTAGCAAAATTGGCTACAAATTAGTATTTTCTTAAAACTCAGTAAATCACGGTTTATTTGGAGTGTAATACATGTATTTTATTTTTTATTGTTACTGAAATGAAGACAAAGGAACTTACAGATATGGTGTAAGAACCTATTAAAATGATACTTCATCCTCAGCTAAACAGCTAATAGTAATGGCAGCTAATATTTTATGTTTCTTCTTTTGTAACAATGGAAACCATTACATTCTAAAGATGATTTTTATTAATGTTCTACATTAAGACCTATTTAATCATTAGTGTTTATGGTAGCAGTATTGCTTTAAAATATAATTATCCACATACATCTGGTTAGATCAACAATTTTTCTATAAATTTACATTTATTAATGTAATCATTGAATACATAAAGATAGCTTATAACTTTTTTTAAATTCGTGTTACAAAAAATTAATTACTGGCCTCAATTTGACTTCTGTTCTTTTGGTTTAAGGTTGAAGATTTGATTGCCCAGATCCGGGAAGTTTTTGTTCAAACTTTAGATGACCTTAGTTGGATGGATGCTGAAACAAAAAAGAAAGCTGAAGAAAAGGTAAAAATATAGGCATGGCTAACTCTCAAAGAAAAAATCTCTTTATAAGAAAAGATTAACTTTTAAGATATTTGAAGAAAAATATAGTAATAAAGGATTGCATAAAATAAAAGCAAGTTCCTTCAATATGTAATGTTTCCAGGAATAGTTTTCATGGATGAAGCTTTTTCTTCTATTATTTTCATCTTTTATTATCTTTTTGTAGCTAGTTCCTACTCTCCATGTTCAGCTCAAAACTTTGAAAGATCTCCAGTTCTTTTTTTTCTTTCCAAAGGAAGTCTTCAGAAAACAAGAGGAAACTCTTGTGTGAACAATAAAGCATTAAAAGATATTATCAGCAGTTCATATTTTTCTTCCTTTTATGAAATGTATTTAAAAGACCTCTATCCATGTCTAAAAATATCCCCTCAATTTTAATGTAAATTTCCAACTGAAATCTTTTAAACATGTGCTATTTAGTTTTTTTATATGACCTAGGGAAAAAAAGTACTAAATTTCTATTCAAGCAAATGTAAGGTAGTGCATTATTTGAGTACTACAAAGTATCCTACAGTTAGAGGAATGTTGAAAGAGCTTTTTACAACTATTCTTATTTACTCCTATTGTGCACCTTTTATTGGGAATTTTAGTATCTTGCATTAGAATAGAAGTGAGATTTTTAAGGAAATCTCAGATTTAAATTTACTGTGATCATTGACTTGATAACCACATAAAACTAGAAGGAACATGTCCGGTGAAAACTGTTATGTTCTTCATGAGCATTATTCACATGCAACTAGATTATTCCTCTGTAGACCATTCTTTGAACTTATTACAGAAAGAGTCCGTAAATCTATTATAATGAAAGAATCAAGATGCAGTCTAGTTCTGTTTCAGAATTAAATCACATGGAAGCACTACCTTTTGGTTATCACAGAGCCCTAAGTGGGTCAGGTCTAGAATTTGGAATGTCAGTGTAGCTGTCTTTCCAATACTTTGACGAGGTCCTCAGAAGTTCAGGCTTGATTTTTTCCTTTCATTTTCTAGCTCTCATGACATGGTTCTGTTTGATGTGGCCAATTAGACTGTTCTAGATCTTCACTTCCCAAGGTGGTATCAAGAAACACTGGAAATGCTAGTTGCTCTATGCACGAGTCCCATGATCTAAAGAGTTTAGGAAACATTTCCTGTAAGAGGGCTTCCTTGATCCCACCCTCTGGCATTATGTATCACAGCTGAGAATTAATACTCATTTCATTCCTACTGTTGACCTTTAGAGTAAACTTTATGGGCAGAAGTTTTTGCCAAGCATTGTATCTTCTGTTCCTTACAAAGTACCTGGCATATTGTAGACCCTTGAACACACTGAATGAATAAATACACGTATTAACTCATCCTTTTAGACGCTTAAAATTGCCTAATTTTAGACTCTAAGAAGTTCTTCAATGAAGAGGCCTGCTTAATGTTTTTACCACAGTATTTACCCAAAATATTTGACAAAATGTCTTTTTTATGTGCTACCTCCTATTTCTATAGAGTTTGTATCCCTTCTAACACCTTTTGGGGGGAAATGCCTTCTAGAAAATAAAGTACCATTGAGAGAGGGTGATTTGTAATGGACTGATGGCATGGAAAGAAAATGGGCTTAGCCCAACTGACTTAGTGACACATCTCTCTAATACGCTGGGGAAATCCTGGGCTAATGAAACAGATTTGTAACAGTACCACATCCGTTTGATGGCAACCCGAATAACTCAGAGATGCAGGCTTAACACTCCATGAAAATTTTAAATTAAATTATTTAAGAGCAGTGTGATATAAAATCAAAAGTCAAATATCTTTGAGAAAAATGATAGAAATAATGGAATTCCCACTGTGGCTCAGCGGGTTAAGAAGCTGACATAGTGTCTGTGACGATGTGGGTCGATCCCTGGCCTCACTCAGTGGGTTAAAGACCTAGCATTGCTACCAGCTGCAGCGTAGATCACAGATGTGGCTCGCATCTGGCTTTGCTGTGGCTGTGATGTAGGCCTCAGCTGCAGCTCTTATGCAACCCCTAGCCCAGGAACTTCCATGTGCCGCAGGTGCAGCTATAAAAAGAAAAAGAGGGAAAAAATAACAAATAATAGGAATTCTCTGGTGGCTCTGCAGGTTAAAGGATCTGCCGTTATTGCTGCTATGACCCTGGTCACTATTGTGCTATGGGTTTGATCCCTGGCCTGGTTATTTCCAAGTGCCCTAGGTATGGAAAAGAAAACAAAGATAGAAATGGCTAGTAATAAATAAGTGGTAATAATTAAGTAATAAAAATAAGTAAACAATTTAGAAATAATAAAAATAGAAATGGTAGTAAGCAAGTGGTCAATATGAGATGGGATAACAAGGAAAACCTTGTTTTTTACTCATTTAACTAATGTCATTCCTTTATGTTGGGGAAGGACACATAAAGTTTGGGAAGATAGGCACCCTGGCTTTGGAGACCAAAGTGAACATAAAAACTCTAGGAACCAACATGCAAGAAGAATATTAGCACTACTTGTAAGCCCACATCTGTTTTCTCAGCCAAATCAGTGAAGTGGAAAGATAATTATAAGCTGCTAGAATGGATGTTCGAAATATTACCCCTCCTGTAAAACTGAAGACAAAAGCCTTTCGGAGAAAAAGTTCATGAAAGTACAACACCTATGGAACAATGACTTGTCAGTTTTCATTTTGGTTTTCCTGGGAAAGCTGCAGCCTATGAGAATAGATATTAGAAGCTAAATTTCAGAACTGTTGTTTATTTTGAACCCCAGGAAGAAGTCGCTGAAAAAGTCTCTGTTTAAGTGCTGTCAGATATTGTTTTTGTAAATAGTATGGGTGAAGTTATTCAGTTGCCAGTCAAGGGAAAATTATAATGTTTGTATCAAAGTTCATAATCATCTTTACATTCAATATTATAATTTTCACAGGCCCTAGCAATTAAAGAAAGAATTGGCTATCCTGATGACATTATTACAAATGACAACAAACTGAATAATGAATACCTTGAGGTAAGTGTCTGTAAAGACACTGCACTGATGGTACCTAGGGCTGGTGGCAATGTCATTTCTAGCTATGGGGGGACAGAAATTATATGAAATAGCCTACACCCAGAGTACTTATTGTACTAAGCCTTTAACACTGAAACCAGAACTACTTTTGTTTTAGTTTTAACCTTTTGTTTCATGGGCCTGATCTGTGCTTGATTTTTGTTATTTCGGTTTCCATATATTCCATTTAAAAAGTAGTGAGAAAACTGGTGTTTATTTAAAGAACATCAAGATATAGACATTTAAGTGATGAACAGGCAGTACCCAGGCTCCTTATCTCTTCTACAGGCTTGAAAAGTCAAATCTTAAGGTTTCCTTCCACTTTCTAATTATTCTTCTACTAGATAAACCGGGTCATGCCTTCTTATTTGAAAAAAAAATACTATTTGAGAACAGGAAATTATATTATTTCCCTTTGGTAATGTAACAGTGAAAAGAAAATTAGAGTTGATTGAAGTCACTACAGTATTAATTCAGACTGTGCTGAGGGTCCTGTTGCCAGCCTTGCAGTCACCACATCTACTTGAAACCCTGGTAACAAGGTGATCCTTGCCTAGGTCCGGGGCAATTCCTAATCTGTTGATACCAGTCTAACACAGGAGTTTGTAAGGCACAGTGTCCTCTCTTCTTTTTACATTTGTGGAAAAGCTTGAGTTTTTAAAAAATGAGCTGGCTGTAGCCTGGGACCTTTGTGGCAGGAGTCTAGTGGCTAAGCACAGAACTTCCCAACTGAATTCACCACTTATGAACCAGCTCACAGCGAAAACGCGAAGTCAGACTCCTAGGGTTCAGATCTCAGCTCCATCACTTATTAACTTGGGCAAGTGACTGAATTGTCTGTGCCTCCAGTTCCTGAAACTTTAACGTGATGATAACAGGCCATCTTTATAAGATGATTACGAGGATTAGAAGAATGTGATTTTATCAAGTGCTTAGAGCAGTGCCAGGCACATAGTAGGTACTAAATAAATATGTTATCTAATCTGTCATGTAAAGGATTAATATCAATAGTAAAGCTTGTCTAACACTGGTTTCATTTGATGGATTATGAAAGAATCTGTAAAGTGGTGATTCAGCCAGAGCAGCAGTGACCTATAATATAGAACTAGGCTAATTTGAACTTAATTTTTCTTTTGTAAGTTTTAATGCACTCCATTAATTTTATTAAGTGATAGCATTTAAGAAAATACCTCTTATGTTACTAAGCAAAGATTTCGAAGATACTAATTTTAATATTTTCCCTCCAAATCTTTTATATTAATACAGTTGAGCTACAAGGAAGATGAATATTTTGAGAACATAATTCAAAACTTGAAGTTCAGCCAAAATAAACAACTAAAGAAACTTCGAGAAAAGGTGGACAAGGATGAGTATGTATATTCCATTTTTCTAACATATTCATTCAGAAGAGGGCCTTTTTTGGATTAAGAGAAAAGAACCTGACTTAGAATAATGTTAAAAGATGTAAAGTCCTCTTTTTACTGAATACTTCTAAGAGCATTTAAGACTATACTAAAGTAGATTCAGGGATTTAACCAAAATTTAAATTTTTCTCATTAGTGTTTCCTCAGACTCCTTTGGGTTTTTCTCATATTATTGCCTATTCATCTGCTTTGTGGAAAAAGGCTCTTAAGAAGCCCACTGCCTAAGTAACCCATAGCTACTTCAAACCTGCTCTGAGGCTGTGTTTTCTGTACTCAGAGTTATTGTGTGCCCTCAGCCCAACCTGTTTTGTTTGTTTGTTTGTTTTGTTTTGCTTTTTAGGGCCACACCCATGGCATGTGGAGGTACCCAGCCGAGGAGTCCAATCGAAGCTACAGCTGCCAGCCTACACCACAGCCACAGCAACATCATATCCAAGCCATGTCTGCAACCTACACCACGACTCACAGCAACACTGGATCCTTAACCCACTGAGCGAGGCCAGGGATCGAACCTGCAACCTCATGGTTCATAGTCTATTTCATTTTCTGCTGTGCCACAATGGGAACTCCCCAACCTGTTTTCTATCGGTCAATCATCCTGCAACTCCAGCCTCTTCCTGGATTGTCCATGGAATACCTCTCAACCTGGTGGTAGCTGAGTATAAGATACCAGGAATTGATCTCACTCATAGCCATCAAATGCACTAAATCTCAGCTTACTAGTGGCATTAGTACTTCAGAGCAACTAACTACTAGTTTCATGTTTATTTTTCAGTTAAATGGATGTGTCCAACATATTTGTGAAGATAAGTGTTTGTACTCTTAAATCCCTTGAACTGCTTGTATTGACTTTTTCTCACTAGGCTTTCAGCTCCTAGAGAACAGGGGACCAGTCCTGAACACATGGTAGTTTTTAGTTAAAACTGAATTAATGAATGAGTGAGCAAGTGAGAAGTAAATGTACTAACTTGATTTTGGTGGTAACTAAAATAGTAACATGCTAGTGAAGTGCTGCATTCATTTATTCTTTTATTAATTCATTTATTAAGCTAGTATTTTGGAATACTGACCAAGTTCAGATGTCATTGGGAACTGGGAGAATCAAAGGTGAACTTTGATTATATTGTATTATATTACAGCAGTAGAGGCGGGGAAAGACATGTTATAATAAACTGTATCACCAGGAGGGAAATGTGCCAAGAAAGGTACAAAGTGCAGAAGGACTATTTGATGACAAGGCTGTCCTCTTCTTGGTCTAGCAAGCACAAGCTGAACAAAATTCCTAATATGTAAATGCAAATACATTTGAATCCATATACAACATTTTGAACCCTTCAGGTACCTTGAAAAAGACTGATTTCTTTGGCTGACCTCTGGTTTAACACTGGAGCAAATGTTACGTTGCCTGGTACTAAAAATGGGGCAGCAAATGTCAGAGAATGTTTAGTTTCCTAGGTGGGAAAGAAAGTTGGAGAATGGGTATATGTGGTTTGTGTTAGAATCAGTTGTCAAATACTATCTCTAGAAACTAACAGAAAGTCATCAAAAAGAATGTCCTACGGGTACATTTATAATCTGAGAAGCTTCTTACAAGTCTGAATGTTTTTATTTATTTAAAAATACTTAGAGTTACTTTTAATGATTATTAGGACTGCATAAAATATCTACATATAAATATCATCAAATATTCTTTCTGGAAATAGCTAATATAACCTGAACCCCCCAACACCAGAAGATTTCTTGATAATTTAAAAAATGCTTATTGAATTACTGCTTGATGTTTTCTTTGTAAGTTAATGTAGTCCCAGTTCCATAATCATTCTGTAGTATAGTGGGCAGTTTTCATTTGTGTTAATTTTCTCTGAGTCCTTTTCTCTTTACCGTAGATAATCAAAAGCAAAAATTGTATATAATATTTTAATGAATGTTTGCTAATAGAATGCATAGCTCAGTAGTACTTTTTGGATCCTTTCCATGAGCGTCTGACAGGAACAATGTGACTATAATGTCTTCTCTGCTATACCAGGCTAGTTTTTCTTCCTTCACCATCTTCTGTCTATGTGTTGAGTACAAGGGTTCAGAACTCTGACTGCACTTTAAAATCACCTGGTGAGAATTAGAAATAGTACTCATTCCTCAATTCCACCACCCTAGATTGTGATGTTATTGCCTGTATGTGGGGACCCAGGTCCTCCTATTTTTATTTGATGGCCTCACCCACAGCATATGGAAGTTACCAGGCCAGGGTTTGAATCAAAGCTGCAGCGGCAACCTGTGCCACAGCTATGGCAACGCTAGGTCCTTTAACCTGCTGCACTGGACTGAAGATTGAACCTGTGCCTCTGCAGAGACCTGAGCCACTGCATTTGGATTCCTAAGCCACTGCACCAGGGCTGGAACTCTGCTGGCTTTTCTTTTTTTTTTTTTTTGGCTGGGATTTTTATAAGTACCATCCTACCTTCTCAAGTCACAACTCCTGTGTTAATATTAGTTCCTCTTTGTGTTGGATCATGCTTGCTTATATTCAATTTTGTAAATTTTTTTTTTACAAGGTGATGCCTGTAATTTGGCAATTTGGCTCAAAACTCCAGTTTTTGTCTTCTAAAATATTGGAAGTACTTTTGATAGTAAATGAGTTAAATCATTAGGACTGCTCTTGTAGATTACAGCATAATAAAAATTCCTCATATTTTCTAAAGTTTTCTTATAGTGAAAGGTTTTGACTTTGCACCCGCTTTATAGTAATCAAGTCACAGTTTTCTTTGCTTGTTATGTAGCATCAAGTTCAAGTCCTGCCTGTGTATGTTCAGGTTGATAACATCTATTGCTTCTGCTTTATTCACATAGCCTGTAGTTAGCCTCTCAGAATTACATTTTCAGGTACTCAAGTGCTTACTCCCAAGGTCTTTCAGAACAAATAGGTGTCCATATCCACAATAGATGAGACAGAGGTGAGAAAAGGTATTGTTTATAGTAAGGTTATGTTGTCAGGTATTAAAGAGAAATGATAATGCATTATATTTTCAAGGCAGCAATTAATTTAAATAAATGCAGTCACCCAAATAAAAAACTTTAGGACCTTTTCTTTTCTCACTCCACATGCTCTCACTGGACAAAGTCTTATACTTATTGGCATCTTCTATTATCTCTGTCATGAACACTGAATATTTGTGTCTGGCCCAGGTTTGTACTGCAGATCCAAAGGTCTAACTGTTTATGAAACAGCTCCATGTAGGTGTTCCACTGATGCTACAAGCACAGCATTTGCCTTTTCAGGCCAGAATTAATCATCTTTCTCTCCTTATCCCCCTATTTTCCAACAGCTTCCATCTTACTGATACCAAGATCAGAAGCTAGGGCTCATTATCCTAGACCAATTCCTTTCTATCATCTCTGACATCTACTTCAAATCCTGTCCAAAGAAAAAAAAAAAAAAGTTTACACCCACCAATGGCTAATTAGCATGGGGAGGCATGGGGAGGTATGGATCTCCATCCAGCTCCACTGTCATACCTTAATTGAGACATTTCTCGTATTATAATTTGCCTAATATGACTATTAGTCATCTCACATTCCTTCAGCTAATTCTCCTTATTACTACTTAGAGCTTTTAAAAACACAAATGGAGTCATGTTATTTTCTGATGAAAACCTTTCAATGTGCTGTTTTGCCCATCTCATGGATCATGTACAAGGCTATGCATACCTCCCACAAGCTCTCCAGAATTCCTTTAGAGTCACCCTACCTCTCAGCATTGTCCCAAATCTCCAGCCATAGGAATGACTTTAAAGCTTGCTCCACTTCTTCCTCCTTCTTGTCCCTTACCTTGGACTACAACTCTGCCCTTGTTCATTTAACAGAAACCTACACATGATTTGATTCAACTCCAGCATTACCTCCTTACTCATAGCACCCCCTTCCATGTTGCTCCTCACCTTGTCTCTGTGCTATACCTTATACACATTTTAGTCATTGCACCAGTGCATTCTATTACATTGAGCTGAACTAGCCCTTGTTGAAATCAGAAACCATGTATTTGTGTCACCAGAGATTGAACATTGTTGAGCAGAATGTAGACTTTTCCTCAATAATGATGGAGTGACTGATTGTTAAAATAGCCAATTTGTAATAATGCTGATAAAGTGAACTCAGCTGCTAAAGTAAATATTGACACATCTAAGCATTTCACCATTATTGGTCAAGATAGCCAAAATGATCTCTGCCACTCACTTTGCTTAACAAATTCAAAAAAAATTGAGGAAGTCAGGGAGTCTGCATGTGATGGTACCCGTTAATCATATGGCCAAAAGAACCTCCTTCCTCCCATTTGAGTAGCTGCAAAGGACAAAGATTTAAATTTAAAAGAGTTTTGATTCATGCAATTTTTGAAGGTCTAGTTTATGTTTCCAAAATTATCTGAAACAATATGTTCTCTGGGGATTTAGTGATGGTCTGTAAAAAAATTTCAAACGTGTATGTTATCAAATAGTAGCAGTGCTAAATTGAGAATGTAATATCCTTTCCAAAATTACTTAGATATATATCTAAAATGGCTTACTTCCAGTTACATGATTATTCACATAGATGCCATGGAACAAATATAAACCTCTAAAAGGAAACAGTGTACAAGAATAAAATATAATGAATTCCTCTTCTTATTTTGGACTTGATGCTATTTTGTTAGTTTCTCAGGACAGAATTTTCTGTACTATAATTGGGACAGGTAGTGCCTGTGTTTGTAAATCATGACCTGTTGAGGACATGGAGTTACATTTCATAAACTACAAAGACTTATTTCATTGCTGCATCTTTCCTACTGTTATACAAAGTGACATTTAATAGTAGCCAACTCAATAAACACTTTATCAAGCAGCTATAGTGTGCAAAGCACTGAGCTAAACCCTGGAGGATAAAGAGACAAGTAAGAATTGTATCTTGTACCTCCCAATCTAGAGGAAGAGGCAGATGAGTAACAATGAAAGCTGATGAAGGGCGGAGCTGGTTGTACTCTTACAATACGACAAAGTGCTAGCTTAGCACTTTTTTTTAAAAAAAACTACAATTAAACCTTTACTTATTAGTAAAACTTTCTCTGGAAACAACATGTCAGCATTTAAATTAATATTGAGGTGATCAGGGGATTTAAACAAAACAGAATGGTTCATTTCTATCTTCTTTATTGCTTCAAGCCTGCTTTTTTTTTTTTTTCCTAATCTGGGCTAATTGGATGTTTGCAAGCCTCTGATATAAGCAGTGCTACTGAGCTGGGCAGCCCAACAGCTGTGGCTCTATGTAGTTCTACCTGCAAGGCCAACACCGTCAAAAAGGGCCAGACACTAGTTTTGCCACTGCACTGAGTCACTATCACTTTTTCACTTTCCCAGTTCTGCCAGTTACTACTTGTAGCTTTTTAAAAGCCATGCAGTTTCCTTATTTATAAAATGAGCAGGTAGATTTAGACTCTATAACATCTCTAAGGTTCATTCTAACATTAAAATATTATGGCCCATACTGTGAAGCTGTGGTAAGATCCAGGATGTTTTTCTCTTTGGCTTCTCCACACCAAGTGACCCAAGAGAAAAAGAACATATTCTTGGGAGGTAGAGAAGTACCTCACTTCTTTCTGAAATATCTTTTCTTATATTTCTCCTCCACTGATATTCTAGACTCAATCTTCATTCTAATTAAGTACTGTATCATTGGATTTGCTTATCAAGAGAATAATTACAAAGGAATTGTGTGGGTAAATGAGATGGTACAGAGATCAAGAGTTGATAAGAGCAGTCCAGGGTGGGCGCTCAGAATGCTGGAGACTTGGGCAACAAGGGACTCTCCATGAAGCAGATGTATGGGAAAGATATGTAAAAAAGATTATTTGGGAGTTCCCTATGTAGCGCAGTGAGTTAATGATCCAGCTGATCTCTGTGGAGGCGCTGGTTGGATCCTTGGCCCAGCACAGTGGGTTAAGGATCCAGTGTTGCTGCAGCTGTGGCATAGGTTGCAGCTCCAGCTCAGATTCGATCCCTAGCCTGAGAACTTCCATGTGCTGCGGGTGTGGCCAGAAAAGAGAGAGAGAAAATAAAACTTCATTTGGCTTATCAAGTACTGCTTAGCCAGAAGGACTAAACTTGGATAAATCACTCTGATTCCCCTTGGCCAGGTCTGCCCTGATGTGCTTATGTTCTTTACATATTCTAATAGATTAAAATGGTAGAGTTCTATCTTTCAGATTCCCGTTAAACCAACAGACTTTGCATTTTTTCCACCATGTTTCGGGGTTATAAGCAAAATACATTTTATCAGTATAAACATTTCTGCTTCTAAATTAGCATCCAAGGAGGGTTTTGTTTTCACAGGGGAAGAAGAAGTAGGAAGGGAAGATAACTACATTAAAGGTTGAAGTTTTAAACCGAGAGAACTTTGCAAAAGAAGTTTAAAGCTTTATACCAGTATAGCCTCTTGAGAGGACGGTATCCAGAGAGTACAGGGCTTTCGGTTGCCGTGGCTTTCTACAGCCTGCATAGATCAGTGCCTCCCTTAGGCTTAGCGCCCTCCACCCTCCCAGGGTCCCAGGATGAGAAGGACCAGTACTCTTGGGGTTTTCAGGACTCATTGACATAACAGGAACCAAATATGCATTGGGCGCCTGTCATATTCCCAACACTGTGCTAAAAGCCTTAGAGATACTAAGAACAAAACATGAAATAAGCTACATCGAATTTAAAACCTTCTGCACAGCGAAAGAAATGAAAAGGCCATCTAAGGAATGGGAGAGAATATCTGCAAACCACATATCTGGTTATTATTCTCCAAAATGTGTAAGGCACTCCTATAATTCAATAACAAGAAAACTGATAACCCAATTTAAAATGAGCCAAAGATTTGAATAGACATTTCTTCAAAGAAGATGTGCAAATGGACATCAGGTATATGAAAGAATGCTTAACATCACCAATCATCAAGAAAATGCATATCAAAATCCCAATGACGGAGTTCCTGTCATGGCTCAGTGGTAACTAAACTGACTAGTACCCATGAGATTGTGGGTTTGACCCCTGGCCTCGCTGAGTAGGTTAAGATCCAGCATTGCCGTGAGCTGCTGTGGTGTAGGTTTCAGTCAGGACTTGGATCTCACTTTGCTATGGTTATGGTGTAGACCAGCAGCTGAGCTCCAACTAAACCCCTAGCCTGAGAACTTTATGATGCTACAGTTGCAGCTCTTAAAAAAAAAAAATCCTAGTGAGATATCACATCACCCTTTTCAGGACAGATATTATTAAATAAAAAAGACAAGTGTCGGCAAGGATGTGGAGAAATTGGAAATCTTCCCAGTTGTTAGGAATGCAAAAAGGGAGGAATGCAAAAGGGTGCAGCAGCTATGGAAAACAAGATGGAGATTCCTCAAAAATGGATTTCCCATCGTGACACAGTGGAAATCCAACTAGGAACCATGAGGTTGTAGGTTCAATCCCTGGCCTCGCTTAGTGGGTTAAGGATCCATCGTTGCCATGAGCTGTGGTGTAGATCACAGATGCGGCTTGGATCCCGAGTTGCTATGCCTGAGGCATTGGTCCAAGGCTATAGCTCCAATTCAACCCCTAGCCTGGGAACTTCCTTATGCTGTGGGTGCGGCCCTAAAAAAAGAAAATTAGAAACAAACTACCATATGACCCATTTCCCATCTGGGCACATCTCTTGGGATCTCAGAAAGACATTAGCATTCCCATGTTCACTGCAGCACCATTCGCAATAGTTAAGAATGTGGAGCCAATCTGTTTCCATTGAAAGATGAGTGGTTTAAAAAATGTGGTCTATATATACCATGGAATACTACTCAGCCTTTAAAAAGAAGGGAATTTTCAGGTATGCAACAAAATGGATGAACTTAACATTATGCTAAGTGAAATAAGCCAAATAAGAACAGATCCTGCATGATGCTATATGTATATATATATAGTATCTGAAATAGTCAAATTCATAAAATTAGAGGGAATCATGATTACCAGGAGCTGGGGGGAGAAGGAAATGAGTTAAAATTTCAGTTAAACCAGGTGAATAAGGTATAACAGTGTATCTATAGTCAACAATAATGTACTGCACAATTAAAATGTGTTAAGAGGATAGATCTCATGGTTAAGTATTCTTACCACAATTTATTTTTTATTTTTATTTTTTTTGCCTTTTTGTCGTTTTAGGGCCGCACCTGCAGCATGTGGAGGTTCCCAGGCTAGGGGTCTAATCGGAGCTGTAGCTGCCGGCCTACGCCACAGCCACAGCAATGCAGGATCCGAGCCGTGTCTGCAACCTACACCACAGCTTACAGCAACACCGGATCCTTAACCCACTGAGCAAGGCCAGGGATTGAACCCGCAACCTCATGGTTCCTAGTCGGATTCGTTATCCACTGCGCCACGAAGGGAACTCCCTTTTTTTTTTTCTTACCACAATTTAAAAGAACAAAACATGGACCATCCCTGCTTTCATGGAGTCACTGTTTAAATGAGCTAGACAGAAGTGGACTTAAAACCTCTCAATATATGGTCCCTCAGAGTTATATGGGATGGACTAACTTTCAGTTCTCTCCTGAAAGATAAAAAGATTATTCTGAATCAGGAAAATACATCCCCAAAAGAATATTCTGACAGAAATGACCCACCCACCCATCCATATCCCAAACTGGGAATTTGGCATATTGCCCACATAAGTATACACATGATGCCTGTACACACACAGAGAGTTACTGAAGACTAAAAAGATGGAATCTTGTTGCCAAACTTAGTACCGCACACAACCACCTGATGATCTCTGGGAAGAAAAAGAAAATAGTGATTCCTGTTACTTTTCTTGGAAGCCAAGTGTATTATCCCAAAGTCATGTCAGGATAGGAGTCCTGGTGCTCAAGTCTCAACCAACAAGTGAGACACTCAGAGTACTTTGGTCACTTTAACAACCCTTGTGCAACAACAGTGAACAGTTTAATGGGCTCTTTGGTCCACTGTTCTTTTGCCTTTGAGCAAAATAGTGTACCTTATGGAACAGGGGAAAGATCTTGTACTCTGGAGTCAGCGGGTAGTGGTGGGGGTGGAGGGAGGGGAGTGGTAGAGAGAGTAGGCAGCCCTGAGTTGAGATTCCTGCTCTCCCACTTTTTAGCTGTGTGAACTTAGACAACCTGCATAACACCTCTAAGCCTCAGTGGTTTCTTTGTAATAAACTGAGGATAATTGCATTTACTTTTGCCTTGCAGGGTCATTGTGTGTGTATTGTGTAATGTGCCTGCCACATAACTTAGGTGTTCATTAAGTAGTAGCTGTTGTTGTGATCCGATCATGATGAGACTTCAGGGTGGTGCGGAGGCCAGCATCCCATAGCTTGTTAGGGTAAGGAGCAGCCCTAAATGTGAAACAATTTTAAAATGAGTGCTTTCTTTTTTTCTTTTTTTTTTTTAAGAGATAGGCAAGGAAATGGCATTCATGTTTGTACTGAAGTTTTTGTACTGAAGTTTTATGTAGAATGCAGGTCAACATTTAGAAGTAGTGGATTTGACTGGAACACGAGAGGGTCCTCTTTCTCCTTAGTTTACATATTCCTCTTTCAGCTGTATCCCTAAGACTATAAATAAATTAGAAAAAGAGTTTGATCAATGCTGTGCCTTAGTGTCTACACCTAAAAACTGAAGGTGTCGTTTATCTTATGTCTAGTTTGAAAGATGAATAAGAATAAATAGAAAATAAAGCATTACAGTGGTAATTCCAGTTACAGAGTAGGAATTCTCCTTTCCAGAAGTACTTGAGGAAGACTAAGAAAGCCATTGTATTGTACTGCTGATTTTAAAAGTATTGCTTTGGGACCATGAGAGGCTGAGAAATTGAATACTTTCAAGAAAAGGGACATTAAGGATTTTGTTTTAAGTTTTAAAGTTACATGTGCGTGAGTGAAGGAAGTTTTATTGCAGGTGATTTTGTGGTGGGTTTATTATATCCAATAGGATACAGGATCAGGCTGTAGACTTCTGCTTTTCTTCCCTCCTGTAAAAGTGATGTCCATGTGCTTTCATCTTCTCACCATGTAGGTTCTTCAGGGTAATAAGAAATAGAAGAGAAACACACCTGGTCCCTCTCTTACGGCTATTTCGCTTGTATTTCACGGGTATTTCCCAACTACATTGTTAGTTCAGCTTTGAGGGCCGTTCTGCTTACAGAGGCCCTTTGTTCTATTGTCGAGTGTCCCAAACAAGAATAGGGTTATTTGACAAAACTGTGTCCCAGGAATTTAAAATAAAGTTTGCTTGCTTCTTACTTCCCCACACTGCGCTTGATACTCTCCATATACATACTCCCACACCACAGACTACTGGAGGCAGGAAAGGAATTCAAAGAACAGGGTGGTAATTACTCCCTCTCTCAAGTCCAATACCTGCTGTAGAAGGTGCTCGTGTCTGGCCTCCATACCTCACAGGTATCTTTATGTAACCTGTACTATCCATTCTGTTAATGGACATTTGTTTTTCTCTTTAATTGTGCATTTTTTTCTTTTCTGTGCTACTATTCAGAGCCATATTTGTTTGTGTTCTGTAAATGAAAGCTTTTCCTGAAACATTTAATTTGAAAAATATTTTCTTTACCCTATTAATTTAGCTTTTACAATAACATCATGAGATATTTCATGATTGACCTCAAACGTTAGACATTGAGTCTGTAGCTGTTATTGCCACTTTAAGATGTAACAATGCAATCACAGTACCTCAGGTTCTGATCATTCCCAGGACAAAGTGCCCTGTGCTTTTGAATCTAGGTAATTACCCACTGGTAGTTGAGGACGCACTGTGAAAGAGCTCAAGGAAGAAAAGGCAAACACTACACACTGGTGCTCTGTAAACCTAACCATCATAATTCAAATTTTATTTGAGTGTTCTGTGGTCATAAATAGTTACCTGTTTTCTTGAAGGTGTAATTCACAGTGGACATTTTAATATGTAAAACCCTCCCTGCTGGAAAGTTACGAACATTAATCACTTTTAAACCCCTCAAAGTAATATAACAGAAGAGCAGAAAATTACTAAAACAAAAAGTGTGACATTTATTTTTACAAAACAATGAACACGAGATGGGTAATATAAATTTCATTCATCTGTGTCTGCTTTTGAGATCTGTTGCTGTCTGAAACATTAGTTTCCTGTCTCTAGTTCCTTTCCTCTATAATATACTAATTTGAAAAAAATTTTTTTGAATTGGCATCTTTTGTATTTCATTATTAGCATTATACCTGAGTCCAGAACCAACAATTTGTGTATTATTTGTGATTACCCGTTAAAGTCCACGCAGAGTATATTGTCACTAAATCAGAAGTTCATAATTGAATGACTGAGCCCTGGAAATATGTTAAATTAATTTTTATAACTGTCCATACCACATCTGGCCCCTGTTCTTTGAAGATACCTCTGGTGATGGCTGTATTGCAGGAACAGGGCTTCTAATCTAATTTCTAATTGAAATTTTAGTCATAAGGAGTTCTCGTCATGGCACAGTGGAAACGAATTCTACTAGGAACCATGAGGTTGCGGGTTTGATCCCTGGCCTTGCTCAGTGGGTTAAGGATCCGGTGTTGCCGTGAGCTGTGGTGTAGCTCGCAGATGCGACTAGGATCTGGTGTTGCTGTGGCTGCGGCTTATGCCAGCGACTGCAGCTCTGATTGGACCCCTAGCCTGGGAACCTCCATATGCTGCGGATGCGGCCCTAAAAAGATTTAAAAAAAAGGGAGAAATTTTAGTAATAATATTTATAAGCTATTTATACGTATAATCTACTGCTGTGTTTGTTGTTGTCAGAGAGGAAGAAATTTTCCTCTACTCTTCTATAGGATCTTCTGGCTGGTGTGAGAATTAAATTGACATGAGACAGATTAACATGAGAAAAATCAAAGTTTAATAACACATATACTTCAGAGAGACCCAGGGAAATAGTAACTTGCCAAGATGGCTGAAACCCTCACCTTAAATGCCATCTTGGGCTAAAGACAAAAGAGGATGTGGGGGATAGTGGTTGGGGACTTCAGAGAGGAGGAAGGCAATTCACAGGAAGATGGACAAGCTCACATTTGGTAAACACTTGTTTGCTGGGTCATGCAGAGACAGTGGGACACAGAGTGGACTCTGATCTCTAAGCCCTGAGCACCCCACACCGGACCCCTGGTCTTTGAAGATAACCTGTGGTGACGGCTCTGTTCCAGGAACAGGCCTTCTATCTAAAAACTTTTTGAGATAGTTAGTGGAGAAGGTCAAAGTTTCTTCCTGAGTCTTTCCCCTTGATTTGTTTTCAGCTCAAAGTAATCCTTATGCCAAAGAGACATTTGGGGGCAGCAAGTTTTGCTCTCCTACACTATCAAAATGTTGAGGATACATCAGAAATAGCTTTCTAAAGTCACCATGGGGAACAGTGTTTCTGCTCAGGAGAAGTATGGGCACATTTTCTATCTGTCTCACCTGCCAGACAACCTTGAACCATACCTGAGTCACAGTAACTGGGAATATATATGAACGTAGTCCTAATACATCATTTTTCCTGACTGGGTTTTATTTATGCAAGTATTTTCTTTCATAATATACTGTGTCACACAAACAAAAATCTATTCGTCCTGTTGTTTCTAATCTCTAGATTTTAGTCTAACATCCCTGGGTTTACAAATACATGTTGTTGTGAGTTGCCACAAAGCATATAAGAAGCAAGTGGACTTTAATTAAAATGAATAAAATTATATGCTTGTAATCAACTTGCAAGAAATTAAAATATTGATGACTCAGCTGTGATGAAATTAGGGAGGACTGAGATATTGATCACACCAACCTGTCTGAAAATGTGTTTCTCTCTAAAACAACAATGAAATCAAACTAAAGAAGAAACACTTTGATCAACCATTCCCCTGCCCACACCCTCCACCTGCAAACTGTATTTTTTTCCTAAAGAAAAATTCACAGTTATTTTTTTAAGTCCCATATCCTTTATGTGAATGTATTAGTCATGTCATTGGAGATAAAACTCATGCTTAATTAGAATTTATCAGACAGTTGTTATATGTAGCCCTCCCTGAGTTATTTTTAAGAGATCAAAATAGAACTCACATCTGACATCCCACAGTAGTTACTGAAATTGTAGCTAAAATGCTGATTTGGGCAGCTAACTTTATACTGCTTACCTCGCAAATTAGGGTCTGGAAACAGTTCTGATTTAACCTCATTGTACTGATTACTATAAACTCCTTCTGTGAGCAGGGTAATAATTGTCACTCTAATTGTTGCCCCCAAAGTGGATTAACTACAATGTAGCCATTAGCTAATAATATATGATTGTCTTAAGTGTATCTATGTGTGCTGATATTAAAGGAGGTATCTAAAATTAAGCAGTGTCCTTTTTCAATGAATATATAAAGATGTGTGTCATAGTTTATTAAGGTGTTAATAATATTACTCCTGTTGCACAAAAGTGCCTAACAGTGATCCTTGTTATTGATATGCAGTCTTCATAACATCTGAGCGGAAAGACATGGAAACCCTAGCAACATCCTTTAGCTTGACACTGCCCTCAAATTATTGTCTTGTGAGCTGTGCTTTTTGTTTTTTCTCATTCAATCTTTGCTATAGTTATTGATGCCTTTTTTCTCATCTCAACTATAGTCTTCTGAAGCCAAGAATGGTATTTTATAAAATCTCTAGATTCAAATATAGAGCCTCATTCATGGCATACACAGCCAGACAGATCTACTTAAGAACCACCTGGATTTCATTTTTACAGTTTTTATACGAAAATAATACCTTTTCTCATTTAGCTGAAATGTCACATTAAAAAAAATGATTTTGAATGGCAATAATTGAACAAGGAATGTTACCTAATGCTAAATACCTGCCAAGGGGATCTCTTAATTCCCGAAAGTCTTCTTCATAAACTATGAATTTAAAAAATTTTAAATATACTTGAATCTGAAATTTTGGCACCTTTTTTTTGGAAAATTTATTTAGCAGTTTTTATTTCGTTATTCTGTCAACTGCTCTAGAATTGTTGGCATAGTTACCAAGTATCAGAAACACACATCTACACACATTTCAATATAATCTTAATCCACTGCAATTTCCAAAGAGATGCATTAGAATGGGTTTTGTCCTGTCAGATGCCTCCTTACAAATTCATGCAAATTAAATAGCAAATTGCAGAGCGGGATATATTACGGTTTTTCAAGAAGTGGAAATATTTTCAAATGAAATCTTTCACCTAGTGAGCTAAGTTTAATTTGCTGATCATACTTCAGGTTGGAAGTTTAGATTCATCCTAGGGAGTTCCCGTCGTGGTGCAGCAGAAACGAATCCAATTAGGAACCAACCATGAGGTTGAGGTTGTGCGTTTGATCCCTGGCCTCGCTCAGTGGGTTAAGGATCCAGCGTTGCCATGAGCTGTGGTGTAGGTTGCAGACATGGCTCGGATCTGATGTTACTGTGGCTGTGGTATAGGCTGGTGGCTGCAGCTCCGATTGGACCCCTAGCCTGGGAACCTCCATATGCTGTGGGTGTGGGCCTAAAAGGCAAAAAAAAGGGGGGGGGAGGAATTCATCTCAGAATAGTGAGAATGCTTTTATTGTGGTGAGTAGATTGAATTTGATAATGTAGTACCATTTGTAACAAGTTTTTATGTTTTCTATAGGTGGATAAGCGGAGCAGCTGTAGTCAATGCATTTTATTCTTCAGGCAGAAATCAGATAGGTAAGGTCTGTTCCTAAATAATTCTTTAATATTTATCTATTATTCCCAAGCTGTAGTGTTTTGCATGACTGATTTGCAATACTCCCCATAAAAGCACTGCTGAGGCTGAGTTACTGATTAATTGAATATCCTACTTGAAAGTAAATGCATCCATGCACTTCTTTTCACTATAATAGCAAAATTTAAATTAGTATAGATCACATTAAGTAGTTTTGTTTCTTTTACAATATTCCCATTTATAGCTACATGGTTTATTGTATTTCTAAGTACTTCCTTTTACTTCTAAATACTTTTTTAAAGTCACTTATATCTCTATAATGTTATATTAACTCTTAAGACTTTCTAAGCATCAGCATTTTAAATGGTTTCAGGTTCTGAGAACCAATTTTTTAGAGATCCAGTTTTTCTCTTAATTCTGTATGCTAGTTCTGGTAGAAATGGTCCTGCTTTGTATCATCTTTTTTTTTCTAGAAAACTCCAAGAGGCTCAGAAAGTTGAAAAGTCAATTATATTAGGTGGAACCATATGAAATTATATTTACTTAGCCACTTTGATCAAAAAAGTTTTATGTATTCCTAATAGTGATATCACAGAAATATGCATATAAATTAATACATGAATACATATGCCTAATGTAGTGAATAATGAAATGGCTTTTTTTTTTTTCTCTCTCTCTCTTCCTGGAACTACCTTGACATCTTTAAACTCTCTCTTCAGTATCTCATACATAGACCCATTTTTTCCCAAGAGTTTTTAGTATGTAGAAAGGCAACTGGATGATTCAGTACTTCAGTGGAAGTATTCTAAGCAAATAGTACAGCCAGCTTCCCCAGGAGTACTCAGTCCAGCCCTTCATTCCTAAATGTAGTCAAGAATCAAGTGGGAAGGTAAAGTTTGATGATAACTTCCCTCATTGCTTTTAAACCTAGGAAGTGTTAAATTAAGAAGCCATCCACGTTTTCTTCTAGCATTTTTATAGGTTTTTATTTTGGGAGCAAATATTTTATCTTCTGGAGTTTATTTTGGTACACAACATGAAAATGAATTATGATCAGAAAAGGTTGTTTTTATATAACATATAGGTAATAAGCAAGGCATGTGCACTGAGTTAAAATTAGCTCAAAGTCTAGGCTAATGCATCTCCCAGCTAGTGAAATGATTACCTAAACCCAGATCAGAGCCTGTTTAATGGTCAACTCAGAATCCATGCAGTCTATCCTTTGTAAAGTATTCCTTCCTAGAAACCATTTCGACCCTTTGCTTAGAAATCTTTATCTCTGGAGAGTCTTCACTTTGAAGACCTCTTTGATATTCAGTAGTTCTCTCAGCATAAAATCTGCTTCATTCTAGACTTGGCCTGAGCAGATAGTTGACTTCTAATGGAATCCCAAGGAAAAGTGACACAGCTTGGACTTAAGTTCTACATGAGGGCAGACTAAGGCATGTCTTTGTTTTAATCCAGCTCAGGATCCTGTCAGACCTGGTGCTAATTAATCCCCATCAAGAAGAGTCAGGCAGACCCTCTGTAGGAACACTCTGGCATGGTCATCCCTTCAGCCCTTCTCTAGAGCAGGTTCACACAGCTTGGGTCAAGATGGACCTTGTTTAGCTCTGAATTAACACATATTCCTGCAGCTGGCTCAAAACTGGTCCACCTCAGAGATTCCCTGATCAGGGAAGACCTGGGAATGTTCTCATTTTGAATTTAATACCCTCAAACCAAACAAGCATACAGCAACAGGAAAAAGAAGGTAAAAGTGGCCTAACATTTCACAAAGTAGACTGTTATCCTCCAAATAATCAAAAATTGGCTGTGATAAGCTTTCTTTGTATATAAGAAAGACCTTTTATGAGATGCTCAAGATCAGTTAATCTGAAGGAAATAAGAAATCTGCAATATTGCTAACCTCTTTTCATATGCTTATCTGCTCATAACAGTAGTTCAAAGAAGGGAAAAGTGTCATGCAAGAGGAGAAATCTTTGACACGTGTACGTTTTCTCCTTGACAATTTATTTAAATCTCCACAGTGGGGATTGTCTTAACTAAAAATATTTGAAGATCCAGATCCCTATATTTTTTCTTTCTTTCTCTTTTCTTTGGCTTTTTAGGGCTGCACCCATGGCACATGGAAGATTCCAGGCTAGGGGTCTTATCAGAGCAGCAGCTACTGACCTATACCACAGCCACAGCAGTCCAGGCTCCTTAACCCACTGAGCGAGACCAGGGATCAAACCAGCATCCTCATGGATACTAGGTTCATAACCTACTGAGCCACAATGGGAAATCCCTCTATCTTTTTTCTTGATAAAAGTGTATATGTGTATGTCTGTCCATTACTAGATATATAACTTTTGCAACACTACTTAATGAAGTTGATATGTGCATTACCTAATTAGAATTAGTATAGAATAACATGTCTCATAAATGACCCTTCCACCTTCACACAAATACCATAAACTAGATCAAATACAATTTCTTATGGGATTGGTCTTTTAATGTTATGGTAAAAACAAAGGATTTGTTTTATTATTGTATAGGGAGTTATTAATAATTTCTGCTTTTTAATTCAGTTCCCACCACTTTTTGTCATAACTCACACATGTAGGCTACATTCCAGTTTTTATGCACTCTCACCACTTCACATAAATATAAAAAGCCAACTTCCAGGACAGGCAGGCATGCTGAAAGTGTTTAATTCACTTGTTCCTATTCCTTGCTTAATTGTTCCATGGAGCTTTAGAAACCTTTCATGCCACTGGGAAAGCTGCACTTGAACATCTGTCAAATATTTCTCCATAACTTTCAGGCACTATTCTATCATCTTGGGTGTTTCCATTGTTTCTCAGAGGGTTATGAGCCAGCCTAGTATCCACGAGGATGTGGGTTTGATCTGTGGCTTCGCTCAGTGAGTTAAGGATCCAGCTTTTCTGTGAACTGTGGTATAGGTTGCAACTGCTGCTCAAATCCTGAGTCACTGTGGCTGTGGTGTAGGCCAGCAGCCGCAGCTCCGATTCTACCCTAGTTTGAGAATGTCCATATGCTGCAGGTGCAGCCCTAAAAAGCAAACAAAAACAAAAAACAGTCATCTTATTAAATCTTCAAGTCTTGTCTAAGGAAATGATCTGGTCTTTACTACCACTGCATTCTCCTTTTTCATTAACAATCAAACAATTTTTTTCAATTTAAGAAATTTTTAGACGATTTAGTATATTCAATCTGGGTGATCTATGACTACCTTGACATAATTAAGTTTTCTAAAATTGTCTTACTCTTAGGACTGTTATTTTCAGAGTTGAGAATTAAGAGTAAATGTTTCTGAATATGTTGCTGTTTCATTTAATATAAAAACAATGTTTAAATTTTTTCCACCAAAATTGATTTTATCTGATTGCACTCTTGAACTTTATATCAAAGATTCTAACTACTTGTATCCTTTAAAAAAAATAATAAACCACGAAAGTGAGGGGATGGGGGCAGGAAGAAACAGTCTTTTGTTTCATGGACCAATGACTTATTTAATTGATTAACTTGTTGACAACCCAGAACATGAAAAAATGCACAACTAAGCATTTGGTTATTATCAACAATTGTGATATCTACTAGTAACAGCAATAAGGCTAATGGGGAAAATCCTCACTGTCAAGGTTTAGCTGGCAGGGTAATCATAATTCGTGAAGTTGAACTTAAAAACTGGTATTTAATATGAACCATAAAAATCTTATCACTTGCCTGAAAAGTGGCATATCAGGGTATAATTAAAGCATCAGGATCTTTACAGTTAATGTTTAGTCTTGATAGCACGTTTCATAAGAGCATTTTATATAATGGATGGATTTTAATCAAAGTACATAGTGTGGGAGATAGTGTTCACTTTAAGTTAATAAAGTACTGCACATAATTTTAATACTTCAAGCTAAAAATAATTTCCTGGCACCATTGATGGCTCAGGCAGCTACATGTGAGGTATAATATTCATCAAAATTCTCCAAGGACAAAAGTTTTTTTTTTTTTTAATTTTGTCATTTTGAATGTTTTGACAACTTTCCAGATTTTTTAAAAAGATTTGGAGAACCCTTCAATTGCACTGCATGTTTTAAAGTCTCCTCTGTAAATATCTAATATTTATCCCTGAAGCTCTTCCAAGGTTATGTCTCACTCACCCCACCTGAATGACAAAAGAAACAACATTCACTACTCTGTATTAACTAGGTCTTATCCTTAAGGTCAGGGCCTTTCTCTTGTATTCTTGATATCCCAAATAACAATGGTCCAGGACTTTGCATGTAATAGGTATTGATACTAAGAACTTTTTTTTTGTAACAGAACATAATGCGTCAGTGGATACTAGAATTTTATATCATGAAAGATAAGATTACAAAACAATGAGACTTAATGAGGGAAGGGAAGAGCATGAGGGAGGTGAAGAAGTAGATAATGGAGACAAATGTCAGGAAGAAGATTCTGTATTTGGTTAAGGAGCAATGATAAGCTGTACAAGGTATTTTAGCAGGGGTGTTATAATGACTACAGGGGTACTTTAATCAGGGTGCTAGATAGATTAGATTTAGGATAGATTATAGTGGTGTGATAGTGGAAGTAAGAAGACTGAGAAATTAACTTTTTTTTTTTTTTTTTTTTTTTGCTTTTTAGGGCCATACCCATAGCATATGGAAGTTCCTAGGCTAAGGGTCAAATCAGAGCTTTAGCTGCTGGCCTATTGCACAGCCACAGCAACACAGGATATGAGCCTCTTCTGTGACCTACATGACAGCTCATGGCAACACCAGATCCTTGACCTACTGAGTGAGGCCAGGGATTGAACCGCCATCCTCATGGATACTAGGCAGATTTGCTTCTGCTGCACCACAACAGAACTCTGGAAATTAAGTAATTTTTGAGGCACGAAATCAGAGAAAGGTGGCAGTAAGTCTGATAGGAGGAGATAAACACAGAGATGCTATTAGAAAGAAGGTTCATGACCTGAACTTCTCCTAAATAGCTTGCATATGACTTTATAAAAGAAAGGAGATAATTGAAGGTAAATAGAAAATGTTCACTTTGGGTGATTGAGACCCTTTACATGCCATTAGCACAAATAATAAAGTCATAGTGATCGCTTAGAAGGGAAAATGATATTTTGATATTTGACACATTAATTAAATAATATAAGACATCTAAATGTAAAAAGCAAGTTAAGATGCATGTCAGGATTGACCTAAAAATTACAAAGTCTAGCACACCATAGGAAATTCATTCACTTATTTATTCATCATTAATTATTCATTCATTCAGCACATTTCCTGAGTACCTGTTATGTTCTAGTCACCATCTAGTTTTAGGTGCTGGAGATGATGGAACTGAAAAATCAAATGGACTCAAAAACAAACAAATGAATAAACACATGTATGTACAAACAAATCTCTGTCTCAAAGAGCTAATATTTGTGGTGCTTTGGGGGCAGACAAGAAAAAGAATAAATAAATAGTTAATACATATCTTGATGAAAATAAAGTAAGGTTGTATGTTGGGGGATAGTTTCAGTTGAGTGGCTGTGTTTATTTACTGAGCTGTTGTAGATATATAAAATGTTAGAGGCAGTAAAAGTTAATAACTTCTGCTGTTAAGTAACTATTTCTCCCAAATATTTGCAATGGAGAAAAGACATTCTGAATGAAGATGCTAATTCTCCCTTGCTCTAAACTCCTTATACAAGAAAACAATTGTTGTTATAAAGTGAACTATGGTTATAAATCATCGATTATGGTGCCACTCTGTGATGAACTCTTTGCTGGTATCAATAATATAAAAGACCTGCATTTGTTTCTATCACACAAGATTTTTCTATACAATTAAGTGAAACTGACAGACTGGAAAACAGCTTAGTAGTCAAGAAGCCAACCCCAGGGCTGTCATCTCAGGATAAAACCACAAGTAGTCTTTAACCATCCTCTTTCTTTGTAGTCTTCCCAGCTGGCATTCTGCAGCCCCCCTTCTTCAGCGCCCAGCAGTCTAAATCACTGAATTTTGGGGGCATCGGCATGGTCATAGGACACGAAATCACCCATGGCTTTGATGACAATGGTAAGGTGTGAGTAATGCTTTTCTTTGGCTGTGATTGAGCCTAGTAGATCTTATTAAGGGTTATTATAATTTTTCAACACAAACACACATTATTTAGTGTATCAGCCTAATACCACACTTTTAGTGTTTCTTTCAAATTGTTGCTTAAGATAAAAAATTTCTGATAGGGAGGTAAGCAATGTGTGCTTTATATTCTGACAGAAGAAAACAAACATTCATATTAAGAAAACATTGTGATATTTGTCAACACCAATGATAATGCTTGGTCTTATTTCATGGTTGTTTACGCCCTATCTCTACAAACATAGAGGGCAAGGTTTATGTTTTAAAATCAGATGTATACTCAAAATAATGTATATAGGACTCAAACTGCTGGTAGTCAGTGTGGTTAAAGACTTTTTTCTTTTTCTTTTTTTTTTTTTTCTGCATCTTACTCTTGCTACTTAGTTCAGGGCCTTGCAAACAGTAGGCTATTAAATGTTTACATGCTGCCCTGAATGGAAAAATAGATTTAGAGTTTCAATGAAATTTGAAAGGAATAGAAGTAAGAACATGAGGTATGTAAAGAGGTAAGAGTTGAAGCTTTGACAAAGATCCATTCACAAGTGGGAAAGAAAATAAGAGAACAGCAGAGAGAAAATGATTGAGGCTTAATCCAGCTTTAGAGAGCCAGAGGAAGAAAGGGAGACAGGAAGGACTTACTAAGCATCTGCTAACTTAAACTATATAACAACCTTCACAGGTAGGTATTCATACTATTCGCATTTTTCAAACAGAACAATGTGTAGAGGCACATAAGACTTGTTCAAAGTTGTAGAACTGGGAGTTGATGGAACCAGGATGCGGGTTCAGGCAATTTGTTTTCATTGTCCTTATATTATTCACTACATCACAGGTAACTGTTTAAAAATAATAAAATCTAGTGTTATACATATGACATATAAATCCTGCTGACACTCAGAAAGGGGAAAGATCAATGTAGCTTGGATTAGCAAGAACGTTCCAGGAGCAAAGGCGACTTTTTCCTTTGTGTTTGAAGTATAGTGGAACCATGCGTCCACAATGCCTAAGGAAGGATTTGAGATATGAAATGAATGCTGGAGTAGAATATGACCTCTTTAAGATCTCAAGGAGTTCCCTGGTGGTTCAGTAGGTTAAGGATCCATTGTTGTTCCTGTTGTGGTTCAACTCACTGCTGTGGTGTGGATTTGATTCCTGGCCCTGGAAATTCTGAATGCCATGGGTGCAGCCAAAAAAAATAAAAGGAAACTCAAAGCATCAAATTAAATAGGTTTGGTTCAGGTGAAAATTATCCATGAGTTAGAAATAAATCATGATTTCAGGAGTGTTTATCTGGTGGCCTTGGCTGAGACATCAAGAGCCGAGTGAGTGAACTATCTGGATAATCCTAAGGCATATCAGCAAAGAGAGCCCCAGCTGCCCGGGTTTCATCAACTCTGGATGAGAAAAGAGAACAATTTATCTCATCTGTCCAATATAATGTTCTCTCACACACTGCTCTTTTAGTCCTTACATTCTGAATTAAGGATATCTTATTGCAATTCTTGATGTAATGAGTTCCCATTTTACTTAAATAAATATATTTTAGGCAGAAATTTTAACAAGGATGGAGACCTCGTTGACTGGTGGACTCAACAGTCTGCAAATAATTTTAAAGAACAATCCCAATGCATGGTGTACCAGTATGGAAACTTCTCCTGGGACCTAGCAGGTGGACAGCATGTAAGTCATCAGCATTCTCTTAAAAATTTATATTTAATCTTAAGTGAATTATTGATAATTTCTTAATTCAAACATAGTTAAGAGTCTTTAAGTGTCTTTTTTTCTCAACAGCTCAATGGAATTAATACACTGGGAGAAAACATTGCTGATAATGGTGGTATTGGCCAAGCATACAGAGTGAGTAATAATGTTTTCTTCTCATTTTGGTGGTTGGAATGTATAATTGAGCATATTTAATTATTTAATGCCTTCTACAAAAGACACATATAATGTAAGCAATAAACAGTAACTAGAAAATGTTAAAATACTCAAGGAGAAAGGAGATTATAAATATGCTAGCCAGGGAAAATACAGTTGATGTAATTGAGCTGCATACCAGTCTCTAAGCTTTGAAGAAGCCAAAGAGGGAAGGAAACACAGAAGGTTATAATGATAGAACTGAGAAGATATGCAAGTTCCACAGAAGAGACAACATTTTCCTAAGAAATAATTTCTGAAATTATTTTTGTTAGAAAAAAGATTCTAATTCTATAAAAAGATTTACTTCAGAGTCATTGATTGATATACTGAGCAGGACCCTCAGTTTCACAGAAGTTGAAGCTGCATTTAGCAACAATAGTCAACTTAAGCCACAGGCTTAACATTAAACCACAGTCTAGTTACAATGATAATAAGGGACTGAAGTGACAGGGTTCCAGCAGGTGACCTTTTAATAGTCCAGACCATTATACCAGAGGAGTATATTGTTGGAGTACTCCTTAGAACATTGTTTAGGCTTCCATTCATTCTTGCATTCAACAATACTTTTTGAAGGTTTTAGTATGTGTTTGGCACTATTCTTGGTGCTAGAAATCCAGCTTCAAACCCTCCATAAAATGAGATGCCATTATTTGGTGATTTGAACCGAGGTGAAAGATGGTCTAGTGGTTACTATGTGCATAAGAAAAAAAAAATAAGAATTTTCACAAAAGAGAGGAATAGTGGTCTCAGAAGCGACAAGGAGGAGTGAGCATGATTTTGAGTTGTTTTCCCAACCCTGAGATAGCCCACATATGGGAGAAAAAGCAGGGTCTACTTAAGAGGGTACAGGAAACAAGGTGTCCACAGGATAGAATCCAGCTACTGAGACAGAGAGAGATGGAATATTCAGTGGAGCAGATGAGGATGCAGGTTTATTTGTTCATCATAGAGATGTTTGGGTTGGAGGGGAGAAGGACCTCGGTAGGTCAAGAAGGAGGAAATATTAGAGCAATGTGGGAGGGAAGACTGGTAGGGCCTGTGACATGGCAGTGACCCTGAATGATAAAAGTGTGAGGCTTGAGAGGTTAAGCTGGTCCCAACCAATTCCTGGGGGATAGTGAGTTACTGGTTCTTTGAATGTTTGGAAATTCTTTTACTGGATGCCAGGCATTGTGTATTTTATTTCTTTAGGTGTTGCATATTTTTGTTTTCCTACAAATATTCTTGAGCTTTTTTTGAGGATGCATTTAAATTCCTCAGAAATGGTTTGATCCATTTAGATCTTGCTTTTATAACTTGTTAGGCATGTCTGGGGTTATGCTCAGACTTGGAGTAATTATTCCTCATTGCTGAGGCAAGACCCTACCATATGAATCTTTGGGTCTTCCTTCTTGTGTTTGAGTACTAGACCTTTTCTGTGGTTCCTTTTCTAGGCTTTTGTGTAGTTTGCTCACATGCATACTCACATACTCAGCTGAATATCTGAGGGGGCCATCTGATCTTTGAGATTCTCTTCCTCTGCAGCTTTCTCCTCTTTAGTCCTCTGTCCTTGGTATCCCTAAACTCTCAGAATCTTCTCCTCAACTCAAGGAGTTCCCAGGCTCCCACTGGAGTTTCCTTCACTACTTTGTGGAAATGGTCAAGGCAGTAAGCTGGGTAAATTGTAGCATTCATCTTGTTAACTTCCATCTCTCAGAGATGACTCTCTTTTCTGCCTGGTGGTTTATCATGCAAACTCTTGTTTTATATATTTTGTCTATTGTTTGGTTGTTTCAGTGGGAGGGTAAATTCAGTCCCTGTCACTCCATTTTGCCTGGAAATACAAGGCACTGGCCCTTTTAATACTCCGTAGTGATTCCAATACACAACCAAAGTAAGAATCACTGCTATAAAAATCCAGCCCAGGTTGGGTTAAGGGTACTTCCATGGGGAGCCTCATGTAGGAAAAGTGCAGACTTATAATATTATCACCTTTCTTTGTATTAAATTAAAACTATCATGTGTCAGAAAGTTTGTTGTTAATCATTTTCTGAAGTATATTTAGTAGAGGAAAATAAATTTTTCAATAGTATCCATAGATCCTTAAGAATTAAGAACATTTTCTGACATTACAGCAATTTAAATTCCTTCTTCCGAATGTAACTGAGGTTCAGTCTGTTTTGCCCTGTCTTCAGGGGGCCGTAATTTCTCATCCTTATTCTTAGAATCACAGATGCTAGGCTTCTAAGGGACCTTAAGGTAATCCTTTGACTTTTGGCAAGAATCACTCAAACTAAACCTGGCATGAGTCTCTCTAGCAATTAGCAACTTCCTTGGCAATCTCTTCTTCCAACTGGCTAGACTTATCCACCTACAGAACAACATTTCGATAAGTTTTTCATCACTTATTTAAGCTGACATTTGTTGATCATCAGACATATGCAAGGCTCTTATCATCCTGTTCTTTTCAGAGCATGTGTAGTAAATTCTAGTTTTCTTTCTAATCCATTAAATGGTTGTAGGCTGCTATATCTAAATATATTATTATAGTAATTCTGATATAGAAGGTTAATTATTTGGTTACATGATCTTTGTATAGATTTTTATGTAAATTTAGGAATGATAAATATCATATTTCTATTTTATAAACTGCCTAGGCCTATCAAAATTATGTTAAAAAGAATGGTGAAGAAAAATTACTTCCTGGACTTGACCTAAATCATAAACAACTGTTCTTCTTGAACTTCGCCCAGGTATTGCATCTCTCTTGACTGATAGATATGAAAATCATTTTGAGTTATAATTTCATAGTAAGTTAGATATTGCATGCTGAGTTTTCTTGTTTTAATCAATTGTGGCAGAGCATTTGATTGACTAACTTTCATTGTATGTAGCAGACTGTCAGATCATATTAATGATAATTATATCCCTGGTTGCCTATTATTGAACATTATTTGAAGAGTAATTGGTTGAGGAATGCAAAATTCCAATTTAATTTTTGCAATAGGAAATTTGTGTTTGCCCCAGACTGCCCAAACAAATAATCCTTGATGGAACCTAAGAAAACTGTTTTCTTTTTTCTATTTCTATCCCTAGGTGTGGTGTGGGACATACAGGCCAGAGTATGCGATCAACTCCATTAAAACAGATGTGCACAGTCCAGGCAATTTCAGGTACCTGGGTATGAACACTGTGAAGGTGCTCTAATATTGGCTCCATTATTTTTTGGAAGCCTTTTTCTAACTCTGCTTCTATAAAATTTGGATATCCAGTGTTTTTTTTTTTTTTAATTCTTATTTATTTATTTATTTATTTATTTATTTATTTATTTATTTGAGGGTCTCAGAAAGGATTAACAAAACATATGAGGATAAATGCTATATTTACACAAGCATAGCCTTGACTGCTCTTATCCTCGGAATGTACATGACCTAGGCTCAGTGCTTGATGGATTCCAACAAAGATAATCACTTCAGAATAGTGGCCCTATTTAAAGCTCTATTTAACAGCTGTTAAAGCTGTTAGAGGCATTTCTGAGAGTCTGTGAAAGTCCTAGCCCTAGAACCAATGAGCAGTAGTTCCAAAGAAAGATTCCATTCAACATAAAGGGAAGTTCCTAGTATTTAGAGGTCCCAACATGGAGTAAAGTTGCCCACAAAGCTCTAAGAGAGTACCGTGAAGCAGAGGTCAGAGATCAACCCACCAGGGATACTAGAGAAGAATTCTGTGCAGAGTGGAACATTGAGTTAATAATCTAAAGTTCTTCCCAAATCAGAAAACCTCAGAGAACATTGAATTGAAAGAAAATCAACCAACCAGAGTTTGAATGTTAAATCTAGATCTGTATGTATCTATTTTAGGACTGAATTCTTAATTTTTACCCCTTCCCATGTATTAAACCCTTCATCACCAATTTCCTAGTCAACAGCAGTACCTCTCAGGCATGAATGTATGAAAAGCACATTAAAAATTTTGTAGGTTACTTGGAAAACAGAATTTGAGAACAAAAGAAAACTAATGGGCTAATTTCTTATATATATATATATATATATAATGATTTTTATTTTTTTCATTACAGCTGGTTTACAGTGTTCTGTCAGTTTTCTACTGTACAGCATGGTGACCCAGTTGCATATACTTGTATAGATTCTTTTTTCTCGCATTATCATGCTCCATCATAAGTGACTAGACATAGTTCCCAGTGTTACACAGCAGGATCTCATTGCTTATCCATTCCAAAGGCAATAGTCTGCATCTATTAACCCCAAATTCCCAATCCATCCCACTCCCTCCCCCTTGGCAACCACAAGTCTTTTCTCCAAGTCCATGATTTATCTTCCTAATCCAGTCATCTGTTGATGGACATTTGGGTTGTTTCCATGTCTTGGCTATTGTGAATAGTGCTGCAGTGAACATGCGGGTGCATGTGTCTTTTTCAAGGAAAGTTTTGTCCAGATATATATAATGGGCTAATTTTAAAAGCTCTTCCTAAAATAGACATGAACATACTGTCTATATCATTCACTCCTGTGGAAAAAAATACATTCAATTGTGGAGCAATAAAATAGCACATTTAAAATGAACGAATTTATTACTCTGCTTGTTTTAGTTTCATCAGTATCATCATCACATCATCCTTTAGTATTTGCCTCACATCATCCTTTAGTATTTGCCTTAACAGTTCTTTCAAAATTCATTTACTCAACAAGTGTATATTGTATGCAAGCTAAGTTTAGTCTTGCTAGGAAATCCAAATTAGCTTCTTTTTAGATAATGACAACAAAATTCCCTGCATCAATTCTCATTATGGTTTTGTAACTTCTAGCTTTAATTTTTTTGAATTTCACTTAAAATTTTTCCTTCCAGTTTTGTTGAGATATAGTTAACATACAGCACTGTATAAGTTTACAATGTACAGCATAATGATTTGACTTGCATATATCATGCAGTGATTACCACAGTAACTTAATTGAACATCCATCATCTCATATAGATCCAAAACAACAAAAATAATTTTTTCTTGTAATGAAAACTCTTAGGTTTTACTCCCTTAACTTTCATATATAACATTTAGCGGTGTTAATTATTTCTGTCATGTTGCACATTACATCCCTTATATGTATTTATCTTATAACTGGAAGTTTGTGCCTTTCAACTAGCTTCATCTGCTTCCCCTGCTCCCCACACCCTGGCCTCTGGTAACTGCAAATCTGATCGCTTTTTCTGACTGTGTTTGTTTGTTTAAGTATAATTGACCTGCAACAACCATGTTGGTTCCTGGTGCACAACCGTGATTCAATAGCTTTAATTTTGTCTTTTTGTCTTTTTAGGGCCATACCCATGGCATGTGGAGGTTCCCAGACTAGGGCTCTAATTGGAGCTGGAACCAATGGCCTACACCAGAGCCACAGCAATGCAGGATCCTCAACTCACTGAGCGAGGCCAGGGATCAAACCCACGTCCTTATGGATGTTAGGTTCGTTAACCACTGAGCCATGATGGGAACTACAATAATTTTTTTAAAGTTGTCTTTTTTCTTACTGACATCATCAGAAGTTAAGGTATAACAATCTAATTTTGAGAAAAACAGAGAGAGCATTTGTAATTTCACATAAACTACTGTAACAATTTAATTTATCAAAGCTCTGCCCTACATATTCTTATAAACCAAAGCGTATATCCATAAAAAGCCTAGGTGAAGTTAAGTAATATTAATATAACACTTTGTACATTTGGCACCCTCAGAGAACAAGAGGTGGCACATTAATTTTTTGACAGCTAAAATTTGTCTCGTGAGTATCAACATTTTTGTCTTAGCCAATAGATTAAAATTTCTGTTTAAGTTTTCTAACTTCATGCCTTTTTAACATAATTTCCTAAAGAAAACCTAAGCTTTCTTTTTTTGATGACACAGACTTTTGTTGTGACTGTTACCTATGGTTTCACTGTTTATTAGGTTAGTGAAATCCTCAGAAGCTCCAATGTGTGGAGTTATTTATTCCTGCACTACAGAGCCATTAATGGACTAATGGTGATATTTTTTGACTTTTCAGTTTGACTTTTTATGAGGGTTTTTTTTTCTATTTATTTGTCTCTTCCATAGTTCTCTGACTGGTTACTGTATTGCTTGCCCTCAGTCGTCCCTTCCCTCTATTCTGAATAGCTCAGAAAAATATGTCCTTACACTTTATGGTAAAATATGAATGTAAGCTTCGAAGTAAGAAACATTTGCATTCAATCCATAGCTCTGCCATTTACAAACTGTTCATTAACCTCTAGGACTCAGTTTCTTGATACATAAAATGAGGTTTAAATTATCATTAGAATTCCTAGGAGGATTAATGTTAATATATATGAAGTGCCTATTACATATACATGCTTGAAAATTAGTACTTGAATTACTTTTACGTGAGAGAGATAGGAACAGAGTAAGAGTTCCTGTGGATAAACTATTTTTATTTTATTTTGCAACATTCCATATTAGCTTTAGTCAAGGGCTTTTTTTTTGCTCATTTCTTACATCTGCATAGTTCAAAATGTCAGTAACTGATCACTGGTTACGTGATACTGTAAGTAAATATGTAATTGTTTTCTACCTCCAATTTTAAACTGAAAACAATATTTTATTACAAATATGTAAAATCGTTTGTAACTTTATTTTCTTGTTCTAGCTCAAAAGATGCCTCTTTGACTGTTTTTCATTCATAAAAGAAGTATGTGTTGTTTTTTTTTTAAGAGGGTAAATGGAATGCCAACCTTTTGTCAAGGAAATTATTATTTTCTTTGGAGGTAAAGGGATTTCCTTGGCAAAAGGTTGAGGTCACATTTAGTTTTGGAAACAGGCTGCTTCCTGGCTGTACAAAGTAAAACATTTTTTTAAAGAACCTAAAAAACTAATAGACATAGAGTTGCTATTGAAAAATTGTTCATAGTGGTTTCTGTAGAAATATTTCTGAAACAGAGGGAGATTTTGTAACCTTATACTTAAATAACCACGGGATTTTTTTTAAGTCAAAGTATAGTTGCAATAAAGCTGAATCTATAAAATCATGTTAGGTCAAACCTATAATTTTATTCTTCTTAACTAAAATCTAATGTACTTTAAAATAAACTTCTGAAATTTTAGTATTTAAAGCAAAAATATTTCCCCGTGATAGTCTAGAATTTTAATTGACTTCTTTTTTGGAATTCAGTTTTTGTTAGCCGTCTACACTCACTTCAGGGGATGGTTGTTAATATTTACTATATAGCCTATAAATGCATTTCTAAAGTTATTCAGATGTGATAGTTCTATATAAGATATAAGGGTCTGATAATTTTTTAAAGCAAGTCCAAGCAGCCAGAATGATAGGGATGTCTGTACCACCTGAATAGTAATGGTGTTAATTGAGATACTTAGATTGCTCAAAATCACCTTTCAGTCAGAATGAAAGGCACTCTGTAGAACTAAGGCCATTAATTACATAAGAAATGTTTTCCACAGCTTACTCTCTATTACCTTTAAAAGAATATTCTTCCTAGTGTTTTGTTTAGATGTTTTCAAGTAATAGGGCTATTTTGTTCCTTATTATTCAGTGATTTAGCATGTCTAAGCTAAATGATTATTGATGTTTCCTCCTTTTAAATATTCACAAAAAGAAAAAAAAGATGTGGCGAGAGACTGTTAGAGAACTCATTATTTGTAAAAAGCTCATTCGGTAATTAAAAAAAAAAAAAACAGTTTATTTCAGGCAGCAGTAGTCAGATATGTGATAGGATATAAGGTCCATTCCTGGTTACATGATGTTCAGCTCCACATCTCTTAGATATTTTCAACACAAGTGATTATTTTACCAAGGGAATAAACAACAGTAGTATGATAAAACAGCAACAGTACATATTTTATATAGTAAAGTAAAACTTTCAGTAACTTTCTTTAGGAAGTAATCAATAAAAATTACTGTGTTATCCTCTGTTTTTATAAACACAAACACTACATAGTTTTGTATACCCTGAAATTCCTTTAAGAATATTAATGAAATATGATCCCACCCTTAGAGAAGGGATTCATTTTAATTAATAATGCATTCACTTTTTGAAATAGATTATTTATGTCACCCGTCCAAAGATTTGATGTTATAAACAACCAAACAGTAATTAGAGTCCTCGGAAAGTAAGTGAAGCCCTGGTACATTGTTGACCTAGTTATTCAGAATCAAATTATATAAATTGAAGTCTTTGGATGGAAAGAGGGGAGCTGGGGTGGAGATGGAGCGCTGAATGTGCATTAGTTTGAGTTTTGCTGCGTGGCCAGCTCCCAGTGGTGTTTTGTGAAGACCTTCTTATTTTTGAGGTGGTGGGTTTTTCATTTTTTCTTTTTCTTTAATGTTTTTGAAAAAAGTATAGATTTAAGTCTTGGGTTTGGATGTTTTTACTGAAGTCCCTATATGGTGATACCTAAGACACAATCTCTTGAAAAAATGTTAACAAAATAAAAACAAAAAGAACAACTCTTCCAGCCAGTGACTCTCAAATGCTTGCCCTGTCCCTCAGGTAGCTTGACCCCAGGCATAGAAATAGTCAGATCAGCAGGATACTGTCCCTCAGCCAGTGTATGGGGCTTCCTAATGTGGGAAGAGGAACAGAGTAAATGAATCAAAGCCCCTTCCTACTTCAGAGTCCATGAGCCTAGAAACGTAAAGACTAAGTACTGATATAAATCTCTGATGTCTAAAATCGTTTTATTCTTGCTGTGTGGTAAAAGTGATCATATATGTAAGAATAAAAAGACTGGCCACATAGCAAGTGAATTCGTTCTTGAACTTTCAGGAGTAAGAAATGACACATTATTATTATTATTATTATTATTGTTATTGTTATTAGTCAAATTAATTTGAACTCTAAGCACTCATTTCAGCCTGCTCCTTTCCAGGGTTACATAGGAATCCAAAGGCATCTCATGAGCATAGAAATTGGAGAATAACCTCCTTCACCAGCCTGCCATGGTCACTGCTGTATCTTTGCAGTCCTTCAGCCCTGGCTAAAGTCAGGTGTCTCTCTTTCCTTGCATCGGTCATGGTCAAGGGCTGCAGGAATCACTATTGCTCCTGATGTTCAGCCTTTCCAACAGCCACCGGCCATCCTGTCAGGTCCTCTCGGGGCCCTGCTCAGAGTGAGAGGCACATCACTCATACAGCCTGGCCCCGCTGGGCCCCTTCGGGCTTGGGGAGACCAGTGGAAAGTAGACCTCAATTTCTCTGCTCTATCCTCCCCAACCTCATCCACCCCCCAGCTTTATACCAGAAGGATTCCTTTCAGTCTTTTAAGACTCCTCTAGGAGTCCTCGAAAACATCCAACCAGGAAAGTTTACATGCTCCCTGAAGGTGATGTGGTGTTGTGTGACACATTAGTGAAGTGAGAAATTCAATATGGAATGGGGCTAGGGAAAGGAAATGGTTTCTTTCTCCCCAGTTGGTCCATAGCAGCAAAAAAACCAAAAACACAGCTCAGTGTTTTCCTTCATAATGCCCTGTTACTCTCCACCTAGAATCCCCATGACCGGGTGATAGGCTCATTCATTATGTCCGAAATTCCTATAGTAAGCGCTGTGCTGGACTTTAGTGATGCTGCAGGGAGTGAGATACACACAGTATTTTGCCTTCATAGAGATTACAGTGCAGAGAGTATGTCAGGAAGTAAAGAGGGAGAACAAATCATTGCACGTGACAAGCTGTGTGTAAGTGCTGTGACAAGCTGGCACAGGTGGGAGGGACTCATGAAGAAGCAGGGGCAGGAGGGCTAAGAACCAGTTGGGTGAGTAGTCACTGGGGAGTAACTTTCCAGGGAGTGGGGCAGGCAGACCAACAGAAAGAGGGAAAGAGCTCGGCGAGTTTAAGGAACAGACAGTGGATCAGTGTAGTTTGAGCCTAATGAGGAACAGGAAGAGAAACATCCCCTGAGGAGGTGTGGCAGGTAGGCTGGAGCTATTAGGACACTGGAGGCAATGGAGAGGAGCTTAAATTTCCTTCAAGCCTCTGGAAAGTTTTAAGTAAGAGGATTATGGGACTTGATTTAAATTTTAAAGTTCTCGCCATGTGGAGAATGGGTTAGAGGACAGAGAAATTCTAGGACGTATATACACATTCGCATATCTGCCACGTAAGGAGATCTCAGTAAATCAGAATGTACACCTAGTCTTGCTGTAACTCTAGTCCGTTTGCCTCCCAGCCCCCTGTCCCTAACCCAAGGGGGCTGAGGGGGAAAGGTCCCAACGGGAAGAGAAGGAAGGAGCTGGTTCAAAGTTGATGGGAAAACATCACCTTTGCATCATAGCACTGGCCTGTCTGTCTCACAGAAGCTGCTTGGTGCCAATAGTGGGTTGTTTTTGCCCACTGGGGTTAGAGATAAGAGGAAGCTGGCCTCTTGCCAAACCTTTCCAGTTATTCAGGCTGAATCCAGTTTGTGATATCAATGGGGTTCTTTTGGGAAAAAAGAAAATAATTATCTTCCCTATTAAGTCAACTCAACAAGTACTTATTTAAATTCTATTATATTGAAAGTTATTGCATGAGCCTTTTCAAGATATAGTAAGAAATCATGATTTTATTCTTTGACCAAACTCTTCTTAAAATAACTGCAATTCCAGATATGAATTTTACATTTATTTTACAGATACATATAGAGTGTTTATAAGCTAACGCCCCACAACAGCCTTAAGATGCACGCACTCTTATTATATGAGTTTTACAGAAAAGAAAACTGAGGCACAGTAGAGGCTATTTTTTTTTCTTTTATGGCTGCACCCACAGCATATGGAAGTGCACAGGCCAGGGACTGAATATGGAAGTGCCCAGGCAGGGATTGAATCTGAACCGCAGCTGTGACCTACACTGAGGCTGTGGCAAAACCAGATCCTTAACACATTCTTTTTTTTTTTTTTTTTTTTGGTCTTTTTAGGGCGGCATCCGTGGCATATGGAAATTCATAGGCTAGAGGTCAAATCAGCTACAGCTGCTGGCTTGTGCCACAGCAACAGAGGATCTGAGCCATGTCTTCAGTCTACACCACAGCTCTCAGAAATGCTGTATCCTTAACCCGCTGAGTGAGCCCAGGGATCAAACCTGCATCTTCACGGATACTAGTTGGGTTCATTCCTACTGGGCCACAACAGGAACTCCTGCAGTCCCATTCTTAACCTGCACAGAGACTAAATAAATATAGCTTATCCCCAGGATTCGTACCATGCAGTCTGTCCTCAAAATCTGTGCTTTTGACTTTGGTAGTTTGCTACCTCTCCATTTAAACTTCTTGTTAATGAAAATGAATGGAGTCATTCTATCAGGTTTTTTTTTCTTTTTTCTTTTTTTTTTCCTTTTAAATCGAAAGTTCCAAACCCACTCACTTGGTCTGAATAAAGCAGTTCTGGAGTTACCGTCATGGAGCAGTGGAAATGAATCTGACTAGGAACCATGAGGTTGCGGGTTCGATCCCTGGCATTAACTAGTGGGTTAAGGATCCGGTGTTGCCGTGAGCTGTGGTGTAGGTTGCAGACGCAGCTCAGATCTGGCATTGCTGTGGCTCTGGCGTAGGCTGGCAGCAACAGCTCCAATTAGATCCCTAGCCTGGGAACCTCCATATGCCGCAGGTGTGGCCCTAAAAAGACCAAAAAAAAAAAAAAAGAAAAAATGAATAAAGCAATCTGTAGAGGTCCTACATGGTCCTACATGATGGAGGTATCAATATCAAATGCTTATGGTGACTTTTGTTTGTTCTGCAGGATTATTGGGACTTTGCAGAACTCGCCTGAGTTTTCAGAAGCCTTTTCTTGTCGCAAGAATTCATACATGAATCCAGAAAAGAAATGCCGGGTTTGGTAGTCTTCAGAAGAGGTGGTGCAACCCTTGGCTATACTTGCCCACCCCACAGAAATGGGTGAACTCTATCCAAGAGGAAAAGGGCCAGAGAGATCACTGTGATTACGTGGAGGTGGTTCACAGAGATGAGAGCATTATAATAAAATGAAGTTAGGTTATTCTGGAAAATGTGTGGAGGGAAGAGGGTTCTAATGTCAAACCAATCACTTCTCACTGTGTAAATAACACTTAATCTCTACAGGTAATATTACTGTTCATTTCTGGTTCTCATATGATCTGCTATTTCAATGTTGTTTCTTGATATAGACCAGGATTTCTAATCAAGGGGAGAAAGAAGAGGTGGAAGAATTCAGCTGGCAGCAAAAGCACAGCAGTGACAAGAGAGTTAACGTGTTGCCTATGTACTTATTTTTACTTTTATTTGCAACATTTATGCTCCTTCAAAACTCTTCCAAAGAATTCTTTTACATACTGGGGCCTTGGGACTTAACATAGTTTTAATCTAATTTTGTCAATCATCGTTTATTCTTTCTAAGAGCATTGTATTTTAAGCACTCTTAGGGCTAAAATGAATGTCTAAAACTGTTTTTTGTTGTATCTGCTTTGACTGATGATGAGATTCTTGAGGTTCCCTGCAGTTTTCTAAGCAATTTCTCATTCTCTTTCACAAAACTTGGTCTTTTTAAGAGATTTGTAGTAATGTATAAATAATAATTTTTATATTTAATTATTAACTGCATTTATGACTAAATAATTATTACAGGTAATCGTTGAATATTGGAGCTTCAGACCAAGGTAGCTATGACCCAATAGCTGTAAAGTTATGTACAGATGAAGATTTCAGACTTTTTAAACTTATAAATCATATTGATGAAAAGCTTTAAGCATGAAACTTGGGTTAAAAATTATCAGTGGACAGTTGTTTAAAGATACATAAGAGCTGTGGTTTACAAACAGGATTTCTAAAAGTAAATCTGTCCCTGGTGTGGATATGATCAAAGGGCAAAAGTGCATCTATGTAGCTCTGTTTCTCCTTAGCTTTTCTGGTTTGGCATCTGATGGGAATATTTTGATAATAAATTGAAATTGTGAACTCATTACTCAGTAAGCTTATTGGGCCAGCCTTCTAGCTTTAGAAAGTGCATTTCTGAATAGAAATGAGAGGCTTCTGTGTATCCAGCAGAAATGCTTCTATAATTCTAACTCACATAGAGTTCAGGGAGGGGAAGGTCTAATCCCTAGTGGCAACTAAGCTCTTCAGGCTTTCATGTTCTCTTTTCCTGTCCTGTTGGCTAGTTGACTTCCTTTCATTACTTCATTAATATTTTACAAAAGAGATCCAAAAATCCTTATTTTTCCTAAAGAAAAAAAACCACGAAAATGAAGAAATATCAGAAATATGTGCTGGTTTTCCAGCCTCTTGAAAAATGACCATTTATGTGGTATTGAAATACAACATGTACCAAAATTTCATAAAGCATAAGTATACAGCTCTGTGAACTTTCTCCAACTGAACACATCCCTGTAGCCAGGACCTATAAGAAGTAGAACATCACCAGCCCCCTAGAAACCCCTTCCCCCAACTATCACTTCATTCTTCCAAAGATAACTACTGTCCTGACCTCTAATATCATACATTACTTTTGTCTGGTTTTGTCTTTTATGTAAATACAGTCATTCAGCATGTGTCTTTTGTGTCTGGCTTTTACTCAGCTTTACATTTGTGAGACTCATCTGTATTGTTGCATGTGATTGTGGGCCCTTTGTTCTCATCGCTGAATAATATTCTATTGTGTGACTATACTACAGTCCATCCCTTCCGTGGTTGATGCACTTGAGAAGTTTCCAGTTTGGGACTGTTACAAATAGTGCGAGTTTGAACATGCTTGCATATTATCATCTTTATTTACTTGAGATTTAAGGAGCTAATTTGCGCAAGTCCTTCCTAAAATTATTATAAATATTGAAAACACAGTTTCAGAGTAGTCATCGATATCCTTTGTCACTACCACCTTTAGTGTGGATAGGTATACGTATATGTATATTTCCTTAAAAGAAACTTAAAACATTCCTGAGTAATATTAATAGTTGGAGCAGTGGGAGCATCGAGCTCTGAAGAGAATAACTGTCTCTGAGCTATTTAATTTCCATCCTGTCAGAGCAGCTAAAGAACCAGAACTGAAGAGTCACTAGCACAAATTATAAAAAGGCACTAGACTCCCCACTGCTCGGTCTTAAAAACATCAGTCTCTCATCCTGGTGGAATAATTTGAAGTTTTCTGGAAAAAAGGCTTCTCCAATGCCTAGATTTTTTTCACTCTAGAAATATAAGACTTTCTGGGGCTAAGAGATAGATGTCAGTCAGAATGCCGGCACCGCCCCATTGCTCACACACACAGACATCACTAATTGTACGTGGCATGTTGCTGAGTTGTATAGGACCTTACAGTCTCTTGTAACTGATCCTAGTCATTACAGATATGGATTACACCCATCTGTAATGATCTCACACATAAGTCTAATCGTCCCCGAATCCTGGTCAAGAAAAGAGTTAAGCTGAGACACCAAGGATTGGGAGCTGATGCCACTCTGGGATGAAAGGAAATTTTTGGCAAATCCTTGGTAGGGCGTATGCTCCATGCTGTACTTCTGTAAATTCTAGGTGCAAAGTGGAAAGTGTGCTATTCTGGGAGAACAGTCCTTTCTTATTCTAATCCTATTTTGCTCTAATGACAAAATGACTTTGGTCATTTGATCTATTCTCTTGGCCCTCTACTTTTCCCACTTGAAATAAAGAGAAGTGGATTTTGTTAGTAGTCCTCATGTCATTCCCTTTCTATGAACCCCAGTTTGCGCATCATCACCTCCTGGCTTGGGACAATCTTCCCAAGACATGGGCTTTAGATTCAGAGCAACCCAAGGCTTCACTGTGGCTTAACCTCCTTCTAGCCTTTGGCAAGTAGTTTAAGCAATCTTGGTCTGTATTTTTTTTTTTAAATCTTTAACAAAGAGTTAAAGTCTTCTTTTCTGAGTCCCTGGATGTTATATTCTAACATCAGCCTTCTTAGTTACACGTGTCCAATGCTGCCTTACTCTTATATTGTTCTCAAGTTAAGAACCATTGCATAAAATAATCTCTAAACTCCTGAGTGTAAATGTCTGAGTCCAATTAGACCACATTATAATTCAAAGAACAAAGACCAGAGTTTTATCTGTGCTGTTTTCAGTTTTATCAGAGCTGTTGTTAGAGTTTTATCAAAAATCTTTATCACTCCTATTGTCACTGGTGATAACTATTAGTTTGGAAATAAAACCCCACCCTATTAAAGATGGAAAATCAGAAAATTTTATAGGTTCCAGTTTCAAAAATACTAAATAAAAACAAATATTTTTCATACTATTTCTTTTATTCCTAGTCAGCTCTATTCTAGCCTCCCCACATCCATCCTCCCACTATTACCAGCCCCCACGTAAACCTTCAGAACATTTATGTCTTGAAAATTAAGACCAAGTGGAGCTTTCAATCTCTGTAATCTTTTACTTCTTGCTACCTTCGAAGTGAAATTTTTAAAAAAAAGAATGATAAAAACTATTTTACCAATGTTTTATTTTCGTCACCCAATTCTTACAAAGATACCATAGTTTTCTGATGAGATTTGTTTTCAAAAGTTAAGAGTAAAGTTTGCCAGATGCTATAGGGAGTTACAAGCATAATCAGATGATTTGGGCTGGAGCCAGAAGTGCTTTTGTGCACAGTCCATGAATTGAGGGACTTGACTTTTGGTTCATCAGGTGGAGAGAGGAGTCACAGGCAACTGGTGTCCAAGATTAGATTATTCATTCTAATCTTTTCCTTAACAATGTTGTCTTAATTTCAAGTCCTTTGTTTTTTTGGTTTTTTGGTTTTTTTGCATTTCCTCTAAAACAGTGGGAAACACTACTAGCACTTTTCAGCCTCACAGCCAAACTGCTTCTATTTTGTTGTTTGATAGAGCAGGCCCTCTAGGTTGTGCAAGTGAAAGATGGCAGAAAAATGAGCATTGGCTCTTGCTGGACACAAGGATGGGCTGTCAGCCTGGGCATGAAGAAAGACAAAGTCCAGCCATTGTGACTTATTTTCATACTTCTGGATTTCCGTTTTACTCAAAATTAACAATTTTTTCCCACATCTATCAGGCATATTAACATCTGTTTCAACTTCTGTAAATTCACTTGCTGTCATTTCTGACTTGATCATCCCAAATTATCATTCATTCTGAAAGTTTACTCTACATCCAGGAAGACAAAAATGGGGTCAAGTACCTGAATTACCAATTACCTTGGTGTTGATCCTTCAACACCCATGCTACCCACACTCTGTGTTCCCTGCAATATGGTGTCAAAATGTAATGCTAGGGTGGTCGCAGCAGCTTTATCCATGATATCAAAAAAATAGGGAGGAAAAAAGAAAACTAAACAGCAGAAAATTGTTTAGATTTGTTTAAAGAAAATATGGAAAGGACAGAGTGCTGAGTATGCCGGTTAAGGATTTGGTGTTGCCACTGAAGCAGTTAGGCTCACTGCTGTGGCACAGGTTTGATCTCTGGCCCAGGAACTTCATATCCCATGGATATGCCCTTCCTCCAAAAAATACTCTTGTATAGGGAAAAAGTTGGGAAAAATATATGCCAAAAATTAATAGGGAATGTCTCTGGTGATGTTACAGGTGATTCTTATTTCCTTATCTTCCTACATTTAAAATATTTCTATAATGTAAAAACAGTACATTTTAAGAGTCATTTTAAAAATGACATTTAGCTGAAAGGCAGAAGTGTGTCAGGAAAGATGGAAGGGAGGGAGGGAAATAAAAAGTAGACCGAAGAAAAGATATATAATTCCCCTGGGTATAAGATGTGTTGCTTTACTTAAGAAGTGTTCAGTTTGCCACCTCAATCTATTTAGACCCAAGGGGTCAGGAGCCTCCCTCCCCCTGCAGGCCCAATCTCAGATGTATGGGTGGCTCTGGCACACACTGCTTAACGTGGGGCAGGGGCATTGGGTGGACTTCCCACTGAGTGTGCTTGAAGGGGTTCTGGGAGAACAAAGCAAGTGCTCTAGAAAGATCTTTCTGTTATTTTTTTCCCCCTGAAAATGCTAAAGGCCTAGACTGATCTGGCTACACTCTCCCCTTTGGTCTCCTTCCATACAAAACCCTAGCATTTGCCCAACCTGACCAAAGTTAAAGATACAGCCCGTGACTATGAAACAAAGACAGCAAATTATGCAGTGATCAAATCTAAATGCTCTCTCTGGTCAGCACCATGATTTAGTCTGAGGTCACATGCTAAGGTCGAGAGGTTGAGCAAGGAGGAGGTAATGGGATACAACTAAAACTCCAGACTGTGTTGACTCCCATTAAGAAATTTTGGGCAAGTAAAAGTAAATGGGCCTTCTTTCCATGTGTGTACTTTATGATTGCTGATCGACTCTCCAAAAGGAAGCCATGCTGGTCAACCATGCCAGGCTGGAAGATCTTCTGCTACCTTCTTACGGGAAGCACAGGCTCTAACTGCAGTACATTTAACAAATCCTAGAGAAAAACCAGTTGGCTCGTTTTGGAAAAATGCTGACCCATGTGAATAGACCATGGGGAAGTGAGGAGGGTATAGAAATTATGGTCATTGAGTCCCTACAGAGCAGAAGTGTAGTTTCCCAAAAGAAGAAAAGTGCCATTCCTACCAGAGACAGGAAAAGAAACAGGTGTCCAAAATACCAATAATACTCAGAGATATTTCTTAAAAGCTTGGTAAAACATCTCAGATTGTATTACATTGTACATATTAAGTTTTGAATAGGTGTCAATTTTAATTTTGTTTGACCAAAATGACATTATGCATTTCCTTAGATTTAATATTTAAGAAAAAAAATTTTAATAAAAGAGAGTGGGAAGAGAAATAATACTTATTATTGTGAGCAAGGAAGGCCCTAATTTAGGTTGTTTGTATAAAGTTTCCATTTAATGTAACTCTCCTTTGAGTTCATGTTTGTACCTCTGTTTTACAGATGATGAATCTGAGTTTCAGAGAGAATAAATGATTTGCCCAAGTTCACAGAGGTAGTAAATGACAAGGCCAGGGACCCTTCAACCAGGGTACGCTGAAGTCCAAAAGTATGTAAATTTACTATCAGAGTTCTCTACATCACTGTAAAATGTATTTTGGCCTATCAAAATCAACTCATTTGTAGCTAATAATTCCCCAGACATACATCTTTTATAAAAATCTGTATTTTCCAACTTATTACTTTATATAAGCCTTTGTTATTTTTAAAAGAATGTTCAGTATTTTAAACAGTTATAGCAGTAAATACTTACTGAGCATCTGTTATGTTCAAGGTACTTATTAGAAGCAAAATAATAAAAATAGCTAGAAAAGAAAATAAGATAAAGTGAGATTCTTTGGTTGGCACTACAGTTGTCCACTATACCCATTCAGTTACCCATTGACCAAACATGGGCCACCTTTTATGTGAGATGCACTATATCATATATGAAAGTCATTATAAGATTATCTTCTATTGGGATCAATAGAAAATAAATGAAAATAGCTGGGATTTTAATATAGTAGAGATATTGAAATGTATATAAACACATTATGCTGCAGCTGGATTATGATGTGCCAGCAGATACAGAGAAATACAATTTGAGATTTCAGAGGAATTTACCAGTAGGGCAAAGACATCTCCTTGGAAGTAACGCTTGCTTTTTTTAATTTTTTCAAGTATGTTATGCTGTTCTCAAACTTTATTCATTATTTTACTTTAAAAGAAGTTCTGTGCATTTCTTGCATTTGCTAGCAGTTGTGTGATAAGGATAACATTCATTCCTATTCCTGGGAATTTAGAATGCTACTCTTATTCCAGTCCTGTTACAAAATCACAGCACTCAACAAATAACGAATTTCTCTGCCTTTGCATCGTCTCAGAATTAAAATCAGAGTAAAGATCAAGACCTTCTCCAAATCAGAAGGCAGGTGGGATGGAATGTTTTGCAAATCAAACCTTTTGGTTGACGGTGAAAGGTGTCAGTGCAGAACTAGGGCACAGTTCATGGAAAAATCTGAATCCATATAGATCCCGATAGACCCAGGGACATACAGGGTCAAACCGAAGACCAGCCAAAATGGCTACACAGGAAGCAATTTGCTCCTCTAAGCTTCAATTTCCTCCTCTTTAAAATGGCCATAAGCACATGTACCTTTCTGGAAACGATACTGTACCAGTTGCCAGTAAATTATATTTTCAACGACATTGAAATTTAATATTTTGTTTAAGCCTGTGGGTCTTTAAAAACATGAGGGGTTTTGGCTTTAAGATTAGAATTTTGTTTTTTGCTTTTTATCTTATTGTCTGTCCTGTTGCTCTAGGTGAGTCCCTGTTGAATCATTTTTCTCACTAGACGCTCTTGAAATAGAAAAGGCACAAAACGTACAGTCCTTTAAATAGCAGAGGATATCTTCAAAAGTAAAAAGAGCAAAAGCAACACACTCAAAACATAATTGAAGTTTTGAGCGAGATAATAATTTGGGGGAAAACAGTTTATGCAAGTACCTTCCTTTGCTCAGAAAATGGCATTGGCCCAGAGACCTCGGGAAATCTATTTAGCTCCTTTGAAACTGAGTTTGCTCAGAAGTAAAGTGTAAAAATGCAAATGCATTTTTGTCTTGTGATTATGTAGTAGGCAGAATAATGTATCACCACCCCAGGCACAAGATGTTCATCTCCCAATTTCCAGAACCTGTGAATATGTTAGGGTACAAAGTAAAGGGGGATTGAGGCTTGCAGATGGAATCAAGCTTGCTAATCATCTGACCTTAAGAAGGTGAGATTAGCCCAGGTTATCCAGGTGGCCCCAGTGTAATCACAAGCGTCCTTAAAAGTGAAGAGAGATCTAGAAGTCAGAGCCATTGGATAGGAAAAAACCACAACCTGTGGTTGACTTGAAGATGAAGGAAGATTTTCACAAGCCAAGGAGTGCAGGCAGCTTCTAGAAGCTGGAAAGGATGAGGGAGTGGATTCTTCCCTAGACCCTCCAGAAGGAACCAGCCCTGCTAAGACCTTCATTTTGTTCCAAGGAGACCGCTGTCAGACTTCTGACCTACAGAACAGTAATGTAATGAATTTATGTTGTTTTAAGTTACTAACTTTGTGGTGATTTTTTTACAGCTATAAAAAATATATGATATAAGTAAATATTCGTTATATAATATTTCAGAATTTTTTAAACTTTTCTAAAATTATGCTAAGCTGAGATATTGTCTTCTAATGGCAAAAACATGCAATTATAAAAAGTCGGTCAAAGAATATTTATAATTCTTTATCTGTTATTAGATGGTGAAGCATTCATCAGTTTGAGATAAGTAGATATGAGTTGCCATTATTCTCAACTAATCTGAGTAGTCATAATTGATTCACTCATGTAGACTAAAACACTGGCCTTTATAAAATAAACATAATCCATCTTACAGAGGTTAGGCACTTGAGGTTAGGTACCTAACTAGCCTTGCCCATCACCCACCTTTCATTTCAACTTGCAAACCAATTAACCACAATCTCCTTTGTATAAGCACTAATGTGTCAGGAAAATATTCATGGCTTTCTCCACTAAAGTAGCTGAAATATAAATTGTTTAGGCAAAGCTTTGAGAAAATAGAAACCCAGGCCCAAAGAAATACAAATCATTAAGCAGCCTCGAGATTTGACTGCACTTGGCACACTGCATTTTCCTGAAAGTTTATTTATAGGTATTATTTTTACCTTAGGCAAGCTAATAAATTGCTTTATTTGGAGGAACTTCTGCACTTCAGTCTCAAGAGTGTGTCATAAAAAAGATATATTGCCCAATGCCCAAATACTAAAGAGATAGTCAACCTGCAAGTGCTGTTTTTTGTCCTTGGTAACAATACCAAGAATGTCCCTGATTTTTTAATCTACAACACCGGTAAGTTTTGTTACTTACATTACTAGGGCTTCTTCAATATTTATTGAGTTCTGTAGATAGCAAAAATGAATGAACAAAGCCCAGCCCATGATGGGCTGGAGACAGATCTTACCAGCTCATGAGAGACAATTTTTAAATTTGCGTGAATTTTGCAAGCCAGTTGATGTCATGTTAGTAGCTTGACATCAGCCAACACTACAAATTAGGGTTGGCTGGCTTGTTGGGTGGCTCGTTGATTTTTCCAGAGAGCCAGCTATTCAGAATTTACTAGCACACAACTGATCTTGACTGGTGGCAAATTACAATCTAGTAAGCAAAATCAGGCTGGCCATCTAAAGGCCAACACAATCTAAGGGATTTCTTACATGTCTTAGATGTATAGTTGTAACTTTTTCCACAGATGGTTATAATTTTTTATTCTAAAGTGTTACTAAAGTATCGTGAGGAAGGCATACTTTTTCCTGATTCACACAATGGCAATGGATGAGCTAATGCTAATTTAAGGGAGTTAAGTAAGAATAAGTAAGATATAGCACTTTATCATGATGCAAATGCTGAAGGAGTTCAAATAAGGAGATTACATCTATTTGCAAATATTTACAAAAGCTTTGAGAAGGTACATCATTGATCTATGTTTTAAAGATGTGGAGAAATTTTCCTCAGGGAAAGTAGCAGGAATTCCAGGAGAAGAGAAAAAACCTGGGTCAAGGTTGATAGATGAGATGGTTCTTCCAAGAGCCAATAGGGTTGTCTGAAACTAACCAAAAGAAAATTCACTTTTCCAGGTAGTTTGTGGCCTAATTGTGGGTATCTAGAATTCCAAATTAAGATGTTTAAGTTTTGGAGGTGCATTTGAATTTTTAAAGCTTGATTTTCTGCCAAAAAGAGAGTTATACTAGCATGAAACAAGAGACCTAGTAAACATCACAAGAATTCATGTCTGTTTTATTCACCATTGTACCTTCAGGGCTTGGTATAGCACCCAGTTCATCACAACATTCAAATTTTTTTTCTGTTTCGGGACCACCAGCTGAGTTTATGCCACTGTCCTTAATCCTTCTACCACAAAGCACATCTGTTAAAATATTTTCAATACATCTCAACTAAGCAAACTGCAAACCATTTCTTGTCATTTTATAAAGTGACTTTTAAATTCTTTCCTCCGGTAAGATATTCTGCCAGGAATTAAAATTAAGAGGTTAAAGTTAAGAGGCAAGGCTAATGATAAGCAGACATAATCGGAAAAGAAAATTATGACAAAAGGCTAGAAGGAGGGAGACTTGCTTAATAATGTGGTCCTCATTCTGTGGTGGAACCTTGAATCAAAACCAGCGAGTGGTATTCAAAGAGAAGCCAAGGCAACAAAAACGATGGAATTAAGTGAAACAGGATACTTTAGTGAAGAGGCTTATTTAATTTTAGCCAAAGGACCGCTGTTCCCTGAATAGAAAGTGTGCCCGCTAGAGCCCTTCCCGCTTCTGAGTCCGAAGAAAATCAATGACAAAGGCTAAGAGTGGTTGGGCAGCAAGACTTGGAGCTCTACCAGATAAGGTCTCATGCCCTTCATGAAACAGATCAAGAACATTAACTGTGAGGGAGAGATGGCAGAGAGAGGATCACGGTAAATGTCACTGAGCATTCTCTCCCTGTCTTCACTCCCATCCATCATGTGAGCACATATTCCTGATCCCTCAACTTCGTCTCAAATATTTCTGAGTCCTAAGGGGTTACACTCCTGTGCCATGTCAAACGACTCAAGAATTCCCTCCTTGCTGGCTCCAGTTTTCTGCAGAGACTTGTATTAATGCCAGTTCCTTATGCAGCAGCAGCAGCAGCAGCTATGCTCCTGTGCTCACAAAGTGGGCTACTGCTCCTAATCCCTACCAAAGGCACAGCCATGTCGCCAGCGATACTGCTCTCAGAGTGCTGATGCCAGGTGCTGAGGCATTGTCATCTGACTGGAGAACTCTGTCTCTCGTTACTGCCAAAGATTCCAGCAGAGAATCTTTCCATTGCATCAACTACCACGTTACTGACATCTTGTGTTCCCACATCTCACAAAGACTTTTATTTTTATTGGGGAGGAGGGAAAAATATATACATATATATGATATATAGTTGACACACACACACACACACACACACACATATAGAGAGAGAGAGACTTAAAATTTAAACTTACAGCAACATTCTGAGTGACAGACAATTCACAATCTCCCTTCTTCCAAACCAAACTTGTTTTTTGTTTTTATTTTCTTTTTTTAAAAAATTTTATTGAAATGTAGTTGACTCACAAATTTGTCTTAATCTCAGGCATACAGCAAAACAAATCAGTTATACATACATATATATATACATATATATATAACCATTCCTTTTCAGATTCTTTTCCCAAACAAGTTACCACACAGTGCTGAGTAAATTTTCATGTGCTATACAGTAGGTCCCAGTTACCCGTCTATTCCATATATGATAGTGTAAATATATCAATCCCAACCCTGTCACTTATCCCTCCCCTCCCCCCTATTTCCCCTTTCCAAGCCAAACTTTTGAATCTCAGCTCTCACCTCCCTGAGGCTAAGTTGTTTCCCATGAGGTTCTTCATTCTGAACAGGGTTGACACTCAGCTGGTAGGTGGCTCTATGTGTGGGCCATCTGTTTACAACTGACACCCATTCTTATTGATCAGTAAGAAATATTTTGGATAATCTCCTGCCTTCAGGGCTCCTAAATCCAAGGCAAAACACAGTGAAGTCTCACAGGATGACACTTTAAAAAATATCACAGGAAGGTACATTTTTCCATACCTTCATTCCTTAATAATGGGGAAAAAATATATAAGTCTGCTCTATGACAACAAAGGTATTGATTATTTCAGGGGAAGCCAATGCTTCTCATTTGCAAGAGTATTTATTATAGAATAGTACAGAATATGTCAAACAGATTCCTTTTGTACTCAGACGTGGCCACAGCTCCCAGTGTGGTTAGTCAGGTACAAACAGCAACTGTGTCCCTGAGTCCCTTTTGCCTCTTCCTTTTTAGAAGAGAGTTCCCCAGTTTTATCTGGGTACATGGCTCCTCAGCTGGAGACATTTTCCAGCCCAGGTGGACATGTGATTATGTTTCAGCAAATAGAATGTGGACGGAAGTGGTATATACAACTTTAGGGTCAAGTTATTTAGGAAGGAGATTGCTTGCACTCCAGGGTGCAGACTACAACATACAGATGTGCTGATGAGCTAGTTTCCACCTGGGAAGGAGGAGTAATAAGATAGAGAGAGGCTGGGTCCTGGGCAACTTCACTCTGGGCCTATTCTGGACCATTTAATGAGAGAGAAACTCCTATCTTGTTTGAATCAGAATGTTTTGGGGTGAAGGAGAGAACTCTTTGTTACAGCAGTTTAGTCTGTGTACAAATACAAGGAGTCATTATAAAAACATTGGCTTCTGGAAGGAAGACACAAAGCCTTATACATCTGTATCTGAATGACCAGAGAAACTGTATGATACAACCTCAGGGACTGTGCAATGTACGAATAATATCTACTGAGGGGGGGGGGAAGAAAAGCCCGTGGGCTTAAACTTTAGATGTGTTATGTTGCAAACTGCATGACAGTCTGGAAATCAACCTATTCGGGATTTAAAATGATGAAAGAAAATTAGAGAAATTTTTTGGTGTCTTCTACAGCCACATCTTTCATATTAATTCCCAGGCCATCATAGTCAAATGAATAAGTAATTAAAATTTAAAAGACAGTTGGATGTGTCTAGGTAATTAATACAAGCTACTCCCCAAACTGGAGAACATAAGCAAAGCCTTGTTCTCCTTTACATGAAATCCAGCACAGCTGGGCACTCCTCCTGGCTGCTTCTTCTCTTACACATGACTGGAGACTTCTGATGCTTTTACCCACCATACTGGGATTCTTTGCCTCTCACCACATGGATGGGGGTTGGGGGTTGGGAATGTAGAAAGGAGGCCTGGGGAGGACACACAGAATACCCTGTCACCAGGCCAAGGAGTGAGAGTCAAGGTTTGCATTCAGTTGTTGACCAGAACTAGTCACATGCAAGACTAGGAAATATAGGGAGCTCATCAATATTCATGAGTATTTACAGTCTCTTCCACAGCAGCCCTTTGGACTGTTCTGGAAAGTGACAGCCCTAAACATACTGGTGATAACCTGTTGTCCTCCTAAACATTTGATCCCCTGCAACTCTGTGATATATGCCCTGAGGTGTAGTCTGTAACTTATTGCAGAGTTAGAAAGGATTCAAATACCCCCATTCTGCAAAATTTGTCCTAATTTTATGGGAGCACAGAGATAAAAATTAATTTTCTCATCATTTCATTTGAAACCCTTGATGAAATGCTGAAATTACATTTTAACTTAGTTTCAACTCAGAATTTAATTGCCCTTTTCAAGTTATACCTATACATTGCTGTGGGCAATTATGAACCTCCTTAAAAAAAATAAAAAGCTGGGTCAGGAGGCAGAAGACTTGTGCTGTCAGTCAATCCATGTCCCTAACTGGCTGTGTGGATTTGGGAAAATCGCCCTGCCTGGGCTCGCTCTTCTCATCTGTGAGAAAATAAGCAAAACATTAAAGGCTGGAGAGAAGGGAGTTGGAATAGATGATTTCTGTGGCACCTGCCACCTCTAGTATTCCATGGATTGCTATTTTTTTTATTTTTATATAATTTTTAAATGTTATTTTCCATTTATAGTTATTAAAAAATTAATGACCATATTCCTCATGTTGTACAATCATCCTTCAGTCTATCTTACACCCAATAGTTTGCACCTTCTACTCTATCACCCCTCTAATGTCCCTCTCCCCCGATAGGTCACAATTACTTCGTTCTCTATATCCGTGAGTCTGCTTCTTTTGGTTATATTCACTAGTTTGTTGTATTTTTTAGATTCCACATATGTGATATCATACAATACTTCTCTTTCTTTGTTTGACTTACCTCACTTAGCACAATGTCCTCCGGGTCTCTTCATGTTCCTGTAAATGACAAACTTCTATTCTTTTTTTATGACTGAGTAGTATTCCATTGTGTGTGTGTGTGTGTGTGTGTGTGTGTGTGTGTGTGTGTGTGTACACACCATGTTATCTTTATCCATTCATCTGTTGATGGACACAGGTTGTTTCCATGTCTTGGCAATTGTAAATAATGCTGCTGTGGATATTGGATTGCCTATATCTTTTCAAATTAGTTTTATCGTTTTTTTGTTTGTTTGTTTGTTTCAAATATATAGCCAGGAATGAAACTGCTGGGTCATGTTGTAGTTCTATTTTTCATTTTTTAAGGCACTTCCATACTGTTCTCCATAGTGGCTGTACCAATTTACATTCCCACTAACAGTGTAGAAGTGTTCCGTTTTCTCCATACCTTCTCCAGCATTTATTTAATTAAGACTTTATATAATGGCCAGTCTGCCTGGTATAAGGTGATACTTACTGTAATTTTGATTTGCATTTCTCCTATAGTTAGTGATGCTGAACATCTTTTCATGTGCCTGTTGGCCATTTTGTATGTCTTCTTTGGAGAAATATCTGTTTAAGTCTGCTTATTTTTCAGTTGGGTTGTTTTGTTGTTTTGATATTGAATTGTATGAGTGTGTATATTTTAGAGATTTATTCCTTCTCGATCACATCATTTGCAAATATTTTCTCCCATTTTGTAAGTTTTCTTTTCCTTTTGTTTATGGTTTCTTTCACTGTGCAAAATCTTTTAAGTTTAATTAGGCCCCATTCGGTTTTTTGTTTTGTTTTTCCTTTTCTTTCCATTTTTTTAGGAGACAGAGATCAAAAAAAAATATTGCCTTGATTTATGTCAAAGAGTGCTCTGCCTGTCCTTTAGGAGGTGTTAGACAGTGTTCTAATTTCATTCTTTTACATGTAACTGTCCAGTTTTCCCAGCACTATTTGTTGAAGAGACTGTCTTTTTCTCCGTTGTATATTCTTAGCTCCTTTGTCATAGATTAATTGGCCAGAAGTACATGGGTTTATTTCTGTGCTTTCTACCTTGTTCCATTGATCCATGTGTCTGTTTTTGTGCCAGTACTGTACTCTTTTGATGACTGTATCTTTGTAGTACAGTCTGAAGTCAGGGAGCCTGATTCCTCCAGGTCCATTGTTCTTTCCCAAGATTGTTTTGGTTTCTTGGAGTCTTTTGTTTTTCCATACAAATTTTAAAAATATTTGTTCTAGTTCTGTGAAACATGCCATTGGTATTTTTCTAGATATTGTATTGAATCTGTAGATTGCTTTAAATTGTATTGTCATTTTAACACTATCGATTCTTCCAATCCGGAAACATGATATATCTTTCCATCTGTTTGTGTCATCTTCAGTTTCTTTTATCAATGTTTTTTAGTTTTTGGAGTACAGGTTTTTTGCCTCCTTGGGTAGATTTATTCCTATGTAGTTTATTCTTTATGATGCAATGATAAATGGGATTGTTTCCTTAATTTCTCTTTCTGATAGTTTGCTATTGGTGTATAGAATTTCAACAGATTTCTGTGTATTGAATTTGTGTCCTGCAACTTTAACGAATTCATTAATGAGCTCTAATAGTTTTTCTGGTGGCATCTTTAGGATTTTCCTATGTATAGTAAGTCATCTGCAAAGAGTGCCAGTTTTACTTTTTCCTTTCCAGTTTGGATTCTTTTCTTTTTCTTCTCTGATTGTTATGACTAGGATTTCCAAAACTATGTTAAATAAAAATAGTAAAAGTGAGCATCCTTGTCGTGTTCCTGATCTTAGAGGAAATGCTTTCAGCTTTTCACCATTGAGTATGATAATAGCTGTGGGTCTGTCATATATGGCCTTTGTTATGTTGAGGTATATTCCCTCTGTACCCACTTTCTAGAGAGTTGTTTTTTTTTTTGGTCATAAATGAATGTCTAATGTTATCAAAAACTTTTTTTTGCATCTATTGAGATGGTCATTATAGCTTTTATTCTTCAGTTTAATGTGGTATCACACTGATTAATTTGCAGATATTGAAAATTCCTTGAATCCCTGGGATAAATCCCGCCTGATCATGGTGTGTGATCCTTTTAATGTGTTGTTGGAGTCAGTTTGCTAGTATTTTGTTGAGGATTTTTGCATCTTTATTCATTAGTGATATTGGCCTATGATTTTCTTTCTTTATTTTTTAAATATCTTTGTCTGATTTTGGTATTACAGTGATAGAATGAGTTTGGGAGAGTTCCTTCCTCTTCAACTTTTTGGAATAGTTTCAGAAGGATAGGTGTTAACTCTTGTCTAAATATTTGGTAGAATTTGACCGTGAAGCTATTTTGTCTTGAACTTTGTTTGCTGGGAGTTCTTTAATCAGAAATTCAATTTCAGGACTTGTAATTGGTTTATTCGTATTTTCTCGTTTTTCCTGGTTCTGCCTGGGTAGCTTGTACCTTTCTTAGATTTTGTCCATTTCCTCTAGGTTGTACATTTTATTGTTACATAGTTGCTTGTAGTAGTCTCTTATGATCCTTTGTATATCTTTGGTGTCTGTTGTAGCTTTTCCTTTTTTTTTCTGATTTTATTGATTTTTGGCCCTCTCCCTTTTTTTCTTGATGAGTCTGGCTAAAGTTTTATCAAGTCTATTTATCTTTGCAATCAGCTTTTAGTTTCATTGATCTTTTGTTTTCTATTCTGTATTTTATTTATTTCTGCTGTAATCTTTATGATTTCTTTTCTTCTACTAACTTTCAGTTTTGTTTGTTCCTCTTTATCCACTTGCTTTAAATGTAAGGTTATGTTGCTTATTTCAGATTTTTCTTGTTCGTTGTCTCACTATAGACTTCCCTCTTAGAACTCCTTTTGTTGTGTTCCATAGGTTTTGAATGATCACTTTTTGTTTGTTTGTTTGTTTGTTTTTGCTTTGTAGGGCTGCACTTGGGGCATTTGGAAGTTCCCAGGCTAGGGGTTAAATCAGAGCTACAGCTGCTGGCCTATACCACAGCCAAGGTGACATGAGATCCGAGCCACATCTGTGACCTACACCACAGCTCACAGCAATGCCGGATCCTTAACCCACTGAGCAATGCCAGGGATTGGATCTACATCCTCATGGATACTAGTTGGGTTAGTAACCTGCTGAGCCATAACAGGAACTCCTGGATCATCCCTTTTTTTTTTAATCTCTGGATATTTTTTAAATTTCCTCTTTGATTTCTTCAGTGATCCATCAGTTGTGTAGTAGCATATTGTTTCACCTCCAGGTGGTTTTTGTTTGTCTGTTTGCAGTTTTTTTCTTGTAGTTGATTTCTAGTCTTATAGTATTGTAGTCAGAAAAGATGCTTGATATGATTGCAATTTTCATAAATTTACTGAGGCTTGTTTTGTGGCCCAGCATGTAGTTTATCCTGGAGAATGTACCCTGTGCACTTGAAAAGAATATTGCATTCTGCTGCTTTCAAACATGGATTGCTAATTTTAAATTTTATATCAGTCCTAGCCTAGAAATCAAGGCATTTTAAGAGTGCCCTAAACCTTGAGTATTCTTACTTTTTAAAACTTCACCCTACTTTATAGCAAACATATTAAAATGTACTCAGATTTTTACATAAAATATAAATTAGTTTATACATGAGTTTCCTCTTGTGGAGTCAGTAACTTTTTTCAAATCTAAAATATTTTATTGACACTGACACCATGCAGGTTGGTTGCAATGATAACATTGGTCCTCCAATGAACCATTCTCCAGATTCTCACAAAATGTATTTCATTATGAGTTGGTGGGCTCCACCATGAAATTCCTCCAAAATGGAACATATGTTAAAACACCATATTCTTAATAAATAGTGGCTACGTAAGTCACTACCCACTAGGGAAATCAAAAAGCTAGAATAAGGATGGGCAGGAAGGGTAACCTAACAAGATGAGGAGACCCAGAGCTGTTCAAGTGATGAGAGCCAGCAGATTTGATGGCTCTTACATGCTCTCAGAATGTGATTATAAGAATAAGTCTAGTATATTTAAAAAGTCTAGGAGTTCCCCATGTGGCTTAGAGGGTTAAGGACCTGAAGTTGTCTCTGAAGATGTGGGTTTGACCCCTGGCCTTGCTCATTGGGTTAAGGATCCAGCATTGCTGCAAGCTGCAGCATAGATCAAAGATGTGGCTTGATCCAGTGTTGCTGTGGCTGAGGTATAGGCCTCAGCTGCAGCTCCAATTTCATCCCTAGCCCCCAGGAACTGCCATAGGCTGTACCTGTGGCTGTTTAATAATAATAATAATAATAATAATAATAATAATAATAATAATAAAAGGGTCTAGAGATTTGGAAAGGAATTTAATTTTATGTGAAAAGATTATTTATAGAAGCTGAGGTACAAGAAAATGAGAAGTAGACGCCTTAAAAATTACATGGGTTCTCAGACTAATTGGTCTCTGACCAACAGAACTTCAGTGGGTTGAACCATTCCTACAAAAGGTTAGGCAGCTAGCTCAATAGATATTTTTTGCTAACTTCCATGAGCCCCCAGAGAGGATTACTGTTAGTCTAGATCTGCTTTTTAAACCAGGAGGGCAGTCCAGCTACAGATACTACTAAGGAATTAAAAAAAAAAAAAAAAAAAAACCACTTCCTCAAGAGGACTTTATGCCCAGGGATCTTCAGACCCTGAGCAGAGGGTAGGAAACTGCATGGTGCATAAACCTAGACTCCACCCAGCTAGGCAAGTACCTGCTTATGGTGTTCATTCCTTAGGACTCCAGCTCTTCCTTGATAAGTCATCTGGGGGTCAGTGAGATAATCTGAGCTGGTGAAGACTTAGGCAACCCAAGAAATTCTTAATAGACTTACCAACAAAAATCAAAATTAAGTAACATTTATGGCAACATAGACTTTCAAAACATCTGTCACCACAGGTTGATCTGGTGGCTAATAAGCTTATTTATCACTTTGGTCTACAGAAGGAAGAGAGTGTCAAGAAAAAAAGCATTCCCTAATAAAACTGAATATTTATGTGATAAATGCCTGCAAGATGCCAACTTTTTTAAGAAATTAAGAAATAGAAAACTAACATAATAATCTCTTTGTTGAAATGCCTGTGGCTTTTGTACCTGAAAGAACAAACTTAAAATTACTTGGCATTCCCAGACTTGATCACTGCAACTCCCTTTTTTTTTTTTTAAGTCTATTTAGGGCTGCACCCAAAGCACATGGAGATTCCCAGGTTAAGGGTCGAATCGGAGCTGTAGCTACTGACCTATGCCACAGTCACAGAAACATGGAATCTGAGCCTCATCTGCGACCTCCCACAGCTCAAGGCAATGCCGGATCCTTAACCCACTGAGCGAGGCCAGGTATCAGACCTGCAACGTCATGTTTACTTGCTGGTTTTGTTAACCACTGAGCCACAACAGAAACTCCTCTTTTATTCTTTTTTTTTTTTAATCTAAGATCACAAATACAGTTATCATGTGAGACCTTTAATAATTAGTGAAAAATATTTTAAAACCATAATTCATTCTGAAAATTAATTGGATTTGGCAAGTACCTAACTAATTACAATCCTACTTTGTAACTTGGAATTAGGCCAAACCATGAAGATAGCCTTTGCAAAACATGCCAGTCTAATAAAGGAGGAACTAAAAAATTCAGATGAACCCAAAATGAGCAGAGCAGCTGCCTAACACCTAGCTGTCAATGAAAATCAAAGTTAAATGGTAAGAATAGCCAGCAAAGTGGTTGCAATGTATATAGTAATAGACCACATCAAGACGACTATTTACAGGAGTTCCTGACATGGCACAGCAGAAACAAATCTGACTAGGAACCATGAGGTTGCAGGTTCAATCCCTGGCCTTGCTCAGTGGGTTAAGGATCTGGTGTTGCTGTGTGCTATGGTGTAGGTCGCAGACATGGCTCAGATCTGGTGTTGCTGTGGCTGTGGTGAAGGCCTGCAGCTTTAGCTCCGATTAGACCCCTAGCCTGGGAATCTCCATATGCCACAGGTGCAGCCCTAAAGCGCCAAAAAAAAAAAAAAAAAAAACTATTTATAGAAAAAGAAATACCACAAGGGGAGGAAATTACTCAGGTTTCCCAAGGTAATGAATTCTGTTTCAAACAATTCAATCTCTGATCACAAATGATCTCAGACCAACCAATAACTCAATTTTAATAAAAGTGAGGAAAAGATAGAAGAAAATCCATGTCCCATTTGTAAGTATATAGGGAGAAATTGAAATAAAATTAAAATGATGCTATTGTAGAGTTCCTGTTGTGGCTCAGCCAGTTAAGAACCCAGTGTAGTCTCTGTAAGGATATGGGTTCCATCCCTGGACTCACTCAGTCTTTTAAGGACCCAGCATTACTGTGGCTGTGACATAGGCCTGTAGCTACAACTCTGACTTGGCCCCTAGCCCAGGAACTTCCAAATGCTGCAGGTACAGCTATAAAAAGAAACAGAAAATGATCTTATCACTGTCTCATCAACAACTTCAAAAGGAAGGAGAATAGCCCTGGAAGTAAGGAAACCTGTCATGAAGGAAGCTGTGATGTTGGGCAGGCTTCTTAATCTCTACATGCTTTAATCCGTCTTCTATATTGAGGGACTTGGACTAGGTGATTTTTAAAGTCTATTCCAGCTCCTGTGTATTTCACCAAAGCACTTGCAAAGTCTCAGCGTGATTAAGTAAGGGAAATGGCACATTACACTAAGAATGAAAGCCCAAAGGGGCCCCCATGCTCTCTTTCATTTCTTATCATTAAGTTAGGCCCAAAGTGCCTGCATTCAAAGTTCGCTCCTCAATTTTTTTTTTTTTTTTTTTTGCTTTTGCTTTTTAGGGCCACGCTTGCAGCGTACGGAGGTTCCCAGGCTACAGGTCTAATCGGAGCTACAGCTGCTGGCCTACACGACAGCCACAGCAATGCAGGATCTGAGCCACGTCTGCAACCCACACCTCAGCTCATGGCAACGCCGGATCCTTAACCTTCTGAGTGAGGCCAGGGATCGAACCTGCAACCTCATGGTTCCTAGTCGGATTCGTTTCTGCTGCACTGTGACGGGAACTCCCTCATTTTCTTAATAGGATATTCCTTCCTATGTTGGGTAGACAGTGTGGCTGCCTTCATGATATCATGCAAAGTTGCCTCGAAAGTTTTCAGTGTGCTGTTTTGAAAGGTACACTTAACAGTGCGGCCACAATGAAACCACTGACCCTTACCTTATCCCACTAATCACTGTTTAAGGGGTAGAGTGTACTTACTTCCTCTTCCATCAGGTCCAGTTCTAAGACATAAGTGAAGGGAGTCCTTGGCACCTTACGCTTATCACCCATAACTTTAACAGCATCTATTCCTCAGGACTCTCCCTCTGGCCTAACTGGTCCTCACATACAGGACCATGCCTGTGCAGATACCTCCTGTGCACAGACATACAGTCTTCCCATGGGAGGAAAAGGTTAGGCCTTGTCTAAAGCAGATGCTGGCACGGATCAGAATGCCTGGCAGAGAAAGGGCTCAACAGATATCAGGTGAGTGGCTCACAGGCATTTGAGATGTAGCAAACCTGATCTCATCACATTTCTTTAAGACCCTGCTGGCTTATCCAATAAATAGTATCCACGCTAATGTGCTCAAGTGACAATCTCCCAAGTCAGAGGAAAACATTCTTTAAAAAACTGTTGAGACTAAATGCCTTAGTGCTAATGCCTCACCCGAAAGTCAGAATGGGACGCATAAGAACAGTTCAGAATCATACCATCTTTACAGTTCATATGCCGTCTCCTCTTTCAATCATTTATCTTAAAAAATTATAATATACTATAAATATTTTCACTTATTTAAAGTCACTAGTATGGGCAATTTTAAGACTTAAAGCATAAAAAAAAGAATGGAAAAGGGACTGGGAGAGGAAGTAAGTTCTGTTTTTGAACTCTGCTAAATTACAGGTACAGTGCTGGGTGCTTTACATAGAGTGTCTCACTTATGCTTCACTTATGCTTTACTGATAAGGAAAAAGAGGCTTGAAGAATTTGGTTTGCTTATTCAGAGTTACTTAGCTGGGAAAAGGGTAGAGCAGGGATTGACATCAAGCTTTTCTTTTTTTTTCTTTTTAACTGTTTATCTTTTTCAATAAGACTTTTCCATTTGTGTTTGGCTCAGATGTAACGCAGTAATCAAAGAAATCACAGTAAATCTCTGTTCCCACACCTTGTGAAATGTTTTGTCTCTCTCTCTCCAGCAGCCTTCGTACTCTGCCTCTTCAGGGCCCAGCCCAACACTTGAAAGAAGTCTTTATTTCTTATTCATGTAACCTTACACCAGTTCCTGACCATGATATGCCACTGTTATGGATTTATTATGCACCACTGCCACCACCGCCACCCCCTGCCCAGTAGAAATGTTGACGTCCTAACCAGAAGTAGCTGTGAATATGCCCTTATTTCAAAAAGGGTCTTTGAAGATAATCAAATTGAGTTCATGAGGGTGGGGTGGGGTGGGCCCTAACCCAGCATGGCTGATGTCTTTTATAAGAAGGGGAGGGAGTTCCTGTTGTGGTGCAGTGGAAATGAATCTGACTAGTATCCATGAGAATGCGGGTTCTATCCCTGGCCTTGCTCAGTGGGTAGGGGATCCAGCGTTGCCATGAGCCGTGGTGCAGGTCACAGATGCGGTTCAGATCCTGCGTTGCTGTGACTGTGGTATAGGCCAGCAGCTATCGGTCCAATTCTACCCCTGCCCTGGGAATTTCCATATGCTGTGGGTGTGGCCCTAAAACCAAAAAAAAAAAGGAAAGGGAAACTTGGGCACCAAGGCAGACATAGCAATAGGGAGAACTTCCTGTGAAGATAAAGAAAGAGATCAGGGCAATGAATCTATAAGTCAAGGAATCCTCACATTTGCCAGAGATCCACTGGAATTTGGGAAAGAGGCCTGGGACAGACTCAACTGCACAGCCTTCAGAAGGAATTAACCCTGCCGTCACCTTGATTTTTGGACTTCTAGCTTATAGAACCATAAGACAATACATTTCTGTTGTTTAAGCCACTCCACTTTGGTATTTTGTTATGGTAGCCCCAGAAAACTAAAGGCAGCCACAATGCAGACTCTATAACACACAGCACAACAGGAGACCAGATAAATATTATACAACACAAAATTATTCAGAAAAGTCAAATAAAAATTCAGAAGGCAAAAGAAATCCAGTATGTGATCAATGTGTATTTATTGTACTCTGACGAGTATAATATAGAAAATGAGGCATTACTCATTATTACAGATGTGACCAAGTATTTTAACTATATTAATTGTTAATAAAAATAAAAGCTTTTAGTCTGGAAAATAATTTTAATGCCACCCTAGGACCGTATTCTCCAAGATTCAGGCATGTGAAATTGGCAAACTTGTTTTCAATTCACAGAGGAAATCGATATTGCTCTGAAACTGAAGATATTTAGCTATTGAAATCAGGTCAGACCTTTCAGTTCAGTGTAGGCAGGTTGTGATTCTGAAGCTCTAGTGAATGAAGAGTGATAAGCAAGGAGAGCCTTCTTAAATACCTTTCCCCAGAATCTTTAGAAACAGCTTTTAACCATCAAACTCAGGCCATGCTTTCATATGCATTTCTAATTTGCTTAAAAGTGCAAAGGGAAATAAATCAAATAATATGGAAAACAACAAGATTGTGTTTTAGTGGACCCAGTGCAATTTGTTGGCAAACATGAAATTCATTTGTGAATTAGATGAAAAATTACCAAACACAGAGTTAAGATAACCATGATTCCATTATTTAACAGCTAAGGTTAGTTGTTACTAAGAAAAAAGAGACCATGATAACAGGTTATATAGATTTTCTGTGTTTTTCTACCTTATTTCTCATTAGCCACCACATTTCTTTCACATTTCTTTCAGCTCTAACTTATAAGAATGCATTGTTCAAAAAACTATTTAAGGAGTTCCCTGGTGGGCCTAGTGATTAAGGATCTGGCATTGTCACTACAATGGCTCAGGTCAATGCCATAGTACAGGTTCAATCCCCTAGCCCTGGGAAATTCTACATGCCACAGATGCAGTCAAGAAAAAAATTAAAAATTTACTGGACAACTATTAAGTTTTTCATTAATTCAAGAAATATTTATTTTGCTTCTGTAGTGGGCTGGGCACTATCTTAGTGTACACTGGTAAATGAAATAGGTACAATTTCTGCTTTTGTAATTGGACTCATTTGTAAGCTTGTGTTTAGTGCAAAGGGAGTGCATAGATATGGAATATTCCCACAAGAAGTTCATGGGGGTATCGCCATGGCCGGCCATACCCCAGATCTCTCAAATGACAATACAATGTACAACACAGGATGAGTCTGGTAGGTGATGTTAACAATTACTGCTGAGTTAAGGAAAATCGCTGTTTTTCAGACACCCATTGCTGTTCTGCCTAGAACCCCTCTTCTTCTATGAAATGTCCTTACCCCCACTCCATATCCATGATTACAGCAGAGGCAGCTACACTTCAATGTGACCCTGACCCCAGGAACTATGCACATCACCTACAATCATCTAGAATCTGAAATGGATTATGATAATTGGTATAATTGAGTAGAAACCCACAGAGCAGCTAAGGTTTTGCTGTCACTTGTGATGTAAAGAAAGTTGACTTAAATCCCCATTTTTGTCCTGTGACTTATAAAGTATCTTCAGCCCCCAAGTTCTGCTCTGCTGATTGCTTTTCTTTTTCACTCTGCCTTGTGAGTGCACCTTTATTTCCACTGTTTTGAAAAAAGTATACGTCCCCCACCCCAGTAAATAAGATAAAAGCCTCATTTCATGAGGACTTTAACTGTGTGGCATACTTTACTGAATGCTTTAGAAATACAGATAGGATGTGCATCACCGAAACAGACATCCTTACAGGGAATATTAATGTCTCTATCCTAACTCTTTAGGCTCCTCTGCCTTGTTACTCTGCTGTCTTTCCCAATTGCGCATCTGCTCACTGCAAACTCCTGTTTATTTCTCATGCACAGCGAATGGGCCACTTACTTTATTACTAGTTCTTTTGCTATTCAATTGCCTGTTTGGGGATGATCAAGACCTTTTCCTAAACAAAAGTAAATTGTTTCCTAAAATAATTCTGTTCCCTGTTAATGAGATTTTTTTTATCCCCTCTACAGACTAATAATAAAAAGGAGACAGTCCTTCTGGGAAGACTTAGGTGACATTTACTTGGGTTTGAAAGGATTAGCTTGTTTTCCTAGGCCAAAAATGAGATGAATGACATCCTGTATGGAGGGGAACCCATAAGAAACTATAGAGAAATGTAAGAATACACAGAAGGTTCCAAGAATTTCACTGATACACAGGTATTTCTCAAGTGGAATTCCAGGTCAGATTGAAAAGGTGACTTACAGTGAGGGAGAGAATCTTGAAAGATGGTCTGTTGACATAGGAGTGTGTTATGAATCCCCCAAAGTTTCTGCTCTTCATGACATAATACCCTGTGTTTTAAGCTATCAGCTCTAGAAATTGGTTTGTACCATTTAAACAACATATATTACTTAGGATGTGATAGGGACACAGCTCATTGCGATGTAAGATGAATACAGTGCAGAAAATGCCTATACACTGGGAAAGATCTAATGCAGAGCATCCTACACATAGTGTGGCAGGATAGACACACCATCTGCATCTGCAGGTGTATTGAAATAGTGATCTCTTTAGACTTTGGGGCAACTAGGAGGAAACTGGTGTGGCCAGAATCTCTACCCAGTTGTTCCCAGTCATAAACAAACTTCTCACTTGACATCTGTGTGCAATGCAGATATTGTGTACCAATGGGCATCATCTATGGAGATAGTTGGGAAGCAATGGCAGAGGATAAGTATACTGTTGCAGAGGCCCAGGTGAGCTGGATGAGAGTGCAGCCATGGGGATGGTAAAGAGCATATGAATTTGGGAGCTCTTTGTGTGGTAGAATCAACAGATATTGGTAGCTGAATTCTTGTGGAAAAGGAGGATGAAGGAGAAGATAATGGAATCAGTGTGAGGAACATTTGAAAGGGAGTGATTTCTTTAGTGAGCCACCCATCAAAGTGGAGTAGATTTAAATTTGGAGAATTGAAAATATTTGAACCTGATCCTTGGGGGAGAGTGTTTATAGCCAAGAATGACCGAGAAGTTCTGGATTTCAACAGTTTGTTTTCTGTTGTATCTTTAAAATATTTTCTCATTAAACACCTCAAAATATGAGCCCTGATAGAGTCTTGGCTGTGGGCAAGTCAGAGGTGAGATATTTATAGAGCTTTGGTCCTGGGCTCAAATGGTTTATTAGCACCTCTTTCAAGACGAGGAGATGATTGGGATTCAGCAAAAATTGTGACGATAGTTTAGGATTGATGGACCAAATAAGGCAAGGGTCTTGAAGCAAGCCGTGATTTGTAGCCAGTTGTTTGATAAGCAAGAGTTTGCCCAGGTGAGCAGATTACTGTCCCCAACAAATTAATTTGTAGGACTTGCTAAAAATAAAAAAGGGTCAAGCAAATTTGGACTGGAGTCTACTTACTGCCATCTAAGTTAAAGCTTGCATGTATTTGCATCTAAACAGCAGGGGTTCCTCTCTATCTGAAGCTAACATCTCATCTCCTCCACCTATATTGTTCTACAAATTATCCCTACTTCTTTCATATTTTCTCTTTCCTTCTTCACTGGATCCTTCCTTCCTAATACTTTGTCTTCTAGTTTACTTCTTGCCTATTTGGCTGCTTTTTGAAATTTCTTTTTTGTAGTTCCCATCGTGGCTCAGCAGAAACAAATCTGACTAGCATCCGTGAGGATTCAGCTTTGATTGCTGGTCTTGCTCAGTGGGTTAAGGATCCGGCATTGCCATGAGCTATGGTATGTCACAGATGTTGCTCAGATCTGGAGTTGCTCTGGCTGTGGTGTAGGTCAGCAGCTGTAGCTCAGATTCGACCCCTAGCCTGGGAACCTCCATATGCCTCAGGTGTGGCCTTAAAAAGACAAAAGAAAAATTTTCTTCTTCAGCCACCTAGTCCTCTATTTCTTATATTGTGGTGCTTATATCTATTTCTTATATCATGTTTCTAAGAGTGTCTTTTTTTATGCTCTCTATACTCTCCTGTTAGAGTATCTTCTATACAAATGCCTTCAGTTATCACTGACTGGCAGCTTCAGTATTACCTGTATAGTTCTCTGTCTAGAGCTCTAATCACATAAATTTTAGCATACATTTTCACTTGGCTATTATACATTCATTTGAAATTTCTATATGTAGAAAATAGAACCGAAGACTTTTCCCTGAGAATTTGCTCCTCTTCATATCTTTGAGAATGGTGTTACCGTTCACATTGCTACATTCAGTACCTACCCTCGTTTTCCCTCATCACGCACAATCAATCATAAATTTCTAAGTTCTATGGATTTTATCTTCCAATGTGTCCTGCTTCTGTTTACAACTCACCATTTATCTGCTTCTTCCCTAGTTCACGATTTTTGCAATTGCCTTTCATGTGCATCCTTATCCCTTCCAAACTATTCTATACATGGGAGTCCTGTGTTTGCACTTAATGTCTCCTTGTTTCTCTTTGGATAAAGTACAGAAAATAAGGAAATAGCCTAAGTGTCTATCAATGGATGAATGCATAAAGAACATATGATATATGCATACAATGGAATAGTATTTGGCCATGAGAAAGAAGAAAACCCTGTAGCTTCTGACAACTTGGATGGACCTGGAGGACATTATGCTAAGTGAGATAAGCGAGACAGAAAGACAAACACTGCATGGTTTCACTTAGATGTGAACTCTAAGTAAAAGGTCAAATTCATAGAAACAAAGAGTAGAAAAGTGGTTGCCAAGGCCTGGGGTGGGGAAATGGGGAGAGATCAGTAAAAAGTTACAAACTTTCAGCTATAACATGAATAAGTTCTGAGGATCCCCTCTCCAGAATATTATGCAGTTATTATCAAGATTAATAAAGCACTATTTTATCTACTTCTTTTGACTATACAGAGTCTTTTGTGTTTCCATACAAATTTTATTTGTTCTTGTTCTATGAAAAATGACATTGGTAATTTGATAGGGATTACATTGAGTCTGAAGATTGCCTTGGGTAGTATAATCATTTTAACAGTATTAATTCTTCTAATCAAAGAGCACACCGTATCATTCCATTTGTGTCATCTTCAATTTCTTTCATCAGGGTCTTATAGTTTTCCAAGTACATCTCTTATCTCTTTAATTAGATTTATTCCTAGGTATTTTATTCTCTTTGATGCAATTGAAAATGGGGTTGTTGCCTTAATTTCTCTTCCTGATATTTTGTTTTTAGTGTATAGAAACATAATAAATTTTATATTAATTTTATATCATGCAATTTTATAGAATTCATTTATTAGTTCCCACAGTTTTTTTTTTTTTTTTTTGTGATGCCTTTAGAATGTTCTATATATAGTATCATGTTATCTGCAAACAGTGACAGTTTTACTTCTTTCCAATTTGGATTCATTTTATTTCTTTTCCTTGTCTGATTATTGTGGCTAGGACTTACGACACTATGTTAAACAAAAAGTTGCCTGAGTGGACATCCTTGTCTTGTTCCTGATCTTAGAGGAAATGCTTTCAGGTTTTCACTAATGAGTAGGCTGTTGGCTATAGGTTTGTCATATTGGTCTTTATTATGGGATTCTATACTCTGTACTCACTTTCTGGAGAATTTTTGTCAAAAGCTTTTTTATGTATCTATTGAAATAATCATATCAATTTTTTTTTTTCCTGGACCTATGGCATGTGGAAGTTCCCAGACTGGGTCTCAAACCTGTGCCACAGCAGCAAACCAAGCCACTGCAGTGACAACACTGAATCTTTAACTTGCTGTGCCACAAGGGAATTCCCAGATGATTTTTATTCTATATTTTGTTAATGTAGTGTTTACATTGATTCACAGGTATTGAAAATTCCTTGCATTCCTGGGATAAATACCACTTGATCATGGTGTGTGTTCCTTTGCTGTACTGTTGGGAGTTGGTTTGCTAGTATTTTGTTGAGGATTTTTGCATCTATGTTCATCAGTGGTTTTGACCTATAATTTTCTTTTTGTATGATATTTTGTCTGGTTTTGATATCAGGGTGATGGTGGAGTCCTCTCTCTTTTTTTCTTGATGAGTCTGGATAAACTTTTATCAATTTTGTTTATCTTTTCAAAGAAACAGCTCAGTTTTGTTGATCTTTTCTAATTTTTTTTTAGTCTCTGTTTATGCTCTGATCTTTATGTCTTTCTAATTTGGGTTTTTTGGTTTTTTTTGTTTTGTTTTTTTTGCTAGTTGCTTTAGTTGTAAGGTTAGATTCTTTACTGAGATTTTTCTTGTTTCCTGAGATAGGTTTGTATTGCTATAAATGTTCCTTTTAGAATTGCTTTTGCTGCATCCCATAGATTTTGGATCATTGTGTTTCTGTTTTCACTTGTCTCTAGATAATTTTTAATTTCCTCTTTCATTTTCTTCAGTGATCCATTGGTTGTTTAGTAGCACATTGATCTATTCCTTTTGAATAATTTTCATTTCTGCCACATCTTATGTGACCTTCTTAAATATATGCATAGCACCAAATCCTTCCCTGTCACAGCATATAGCACCCTGTTTTATAATTATTTTATTCCATCACTAAACTGATGTCCAAAGGGGAATTAACAATTGTTCCCCATTATATCTAATAGTAAGGATAGTGCAGATGGTCAGTAAATGCTATTCAATAAATAGTTGGATGATTAAATACTGGGTTATTTGGTCTCTTTAGATGGCTCAACTCTCTGATAAAGTCCTACGACCTTAAAGGAAACATACAACAGGTCTAGCCCCTGAAAAAAGTCATAGCTCTTTTCATCCTAATGTAAGTATTTTATATTGGTATCTCAACTCAAAGAGTTCCTGTAGAAAGCTCTGGTTGAGCTCCCTGATATCAAGCTTTAGATCAAGGCATGGTCTAATATTTTTGTCTTGGTCTTCCCTCAACAGTTTGTCTCATCTTTTTTTGTCCTTGGTTTTATATTTTTTAATTTTTACTTTAATAAAAGTTAAAAATATATGTGGTTTAGGAAGTCGAATTGGGAGTTCCCATTGTGGTTCAGCAGGTTAAGAACCTGATGTAGTCTCCATAAGGATATGGGTTCGATCCCTGGACTTGCTCAGTGAGTTAAGCATCCAGCATTGCTGTGAGCTGTGGTGTGGGTTTCAGATGTGGCTCAGATCTGGTGTTGCTGTGGCTGTGGTGTAGGCCTCAGCTACAGGTCTTATTCAGTTTCTGGCCTGGAAACTTCCATATGCCACAGGTGTGGCTGGGGTTGGGGGAAAGAAGTCAAGTAGTTTTACAAAACTTGTGAAAAACAGAAATCCCCTAGCCTCTCAACCTATTTACCACTCTCCAGAAGAAATCATTTGCAAAATGTTTCGCTTTCTAAATAGCACACTTGTACTGCTACTTTTTGATATTTTATTTTTAACCATTATGTCTTGTTTTCCCAGTACAGGAAAAGAAAGCGTAACTCTTACACACACATACACACCATTGCATACCTCTAACACTTCCTTTCCTCCTCCGCCATATCCAGAGTTTACATAAACTCTTTTCACAGCTGAGTCATGCAGTAAGCTCTGATAATGTTACCTTCCCTGCACATTTTTTTGCCCATGGAGTTAATTTTCTTCTTTTTATATTTGTTTTGTTTCCTATACACTTATTACTAGGTCCACACCAAACTCTCCATCAGTTGTCCAAATCTCCTTTCTGTACCTTACTACAGATATTATTTCTATTTCGTCTACTTGAAGAAATTTCTCATTGAGTTTTCCAGTGGGCTACACTCTATTCTCAGTGTCAAACTTCTGTCCCAGAGCCATTTGTCTATCACCATGGGATTCCCTTCCTATCTCTTGTTTCTTCCATATCTACCTTGAGTGTACACAAAAATCATCTGGGGAACTTAAAAAAATCCCCATGGCTGAGCCCCAGCCAGATCAATTACTTCAGAACTTTTGGAGACAGGGGCCCAAATCAGAATATCTTAAAGCATTCTGGTTGATTCAGGCAGCCGTGGATGAGAACCACTATTCTATCTGAATCTTTCTTTGTTTACTGTCTAATTTTGGTGAAGTTCTGAGAAAAAGTCTTAAAAGATAAAGTTTAAGAATATACTTACCTGAATATGCTTTTATTCTGCTCTCCACTTGACATATGAATTGTCTAATGTAGAATTCACACTTGGAAGTCATTTTTTCTCCAAAATTTTGAGGGCATTGCTCCACTAGTTCTCAATGTTGCTTTTGAAAAGTCTGAAGGTGTTCTGATTCCTAGTCTTTTGTATATGACCTGTGCTGTCCCCTCTAGATATCTATAGGATCTTTCATTTGCCCTCATATTCTAATTTTTTAAAAATAATTGCCTTGATGTGGGTCTATCTTCATCCATTTTCTTGCATGTTCACTGCACTTTTTAATCTTGCAACTTGGGTCTTAAAATTCTGAGAAATTTTTGTTAATTTCTTTATTAAAGACTGACTCTCCTTTTTTTTTTTCTGTTCTTTTATTCTGGAGCTCATATTTTTCAAATATTGGATTTTCCTAACCTGTCCTCCACCATTCTTTACTTTCTTTCCAGTTTTCCATTTCTAAGTTGGATTCATTTCTACTGAGCCACAACAGGAACTACCCTGAGTTTTTTAATGCTCCATTTATAACAGCATCTTGCTCACGTGTCAAGGATGTAATATCTTTTCTTACCTCAAAGAAGATATTAAGATAATTTTCCTTTCAATGTTGTTATGTTTATGCATAGTTTTGATTTCCTCAAGTTGTCTACTTTTTTGTGTGTTTTTTAATCTTTATATTTTTTGTTAAGATCCCTGAAGTATCTAATTACCTGCTCATCTTTAAAGGAAAAGGCAATTTAAAAAAATTGATTTGAAACACTGAGTGGTGGAAGGGGTCTGTTGACTGTGGCCTATGCCCTTTCATCTTGAACCTAAGAGTTGAAAACTAGCAGTCCACAGGCTGAGTCCTGAAACAAATGCGGCTGTGTTTTTTTTGTCTTTCTATTAGAATTGCATCCATTTAGCTGGGAATGTAACATTTAACTGTCTGCAAATCCTACCACTCTTTCTCTACCTAGTACTTTTATCTACTAGTCAAGTTTTGTTTATCCTTTAACACAGGTTCAGATGTCTCTTCCTCTGTGAAATCTATTCTGATACCCTTAGGCTGATTTAAACTTTATCTACTCCGATTTCACCCTCTTTCATTTCTCCGTTAGAGCTCTTGCCCCGGTCCTCTTTCATGTGAGCTATTTTATGTGTATGTTGGATACTCCACGCAACTGTCCTGTGGAGGTATGGACTCTTTTCAGCCATGTCAGTATCTCATATAGAAGCTTTGGTAAAAGTTCAAAAAAAAGTTGTTTGAAAACCTTTACGCTCAGTTCTTCCTGGAAGATCAAATTTGTTACTCATCCCTGAGTACTTTATTATTAAAATCACACTCCTAAATTAAGCAACATGGCATACCAGGCTGCAATGTGGCTTTAATGTGTTTTCTGGAGATTTCACAGAGCATAATCTGTTCCATATGATAGAACATTTCTCAAGTTGTTACAACAGAAAGAAGGATAAACACAAACCGCAACATATCTAAATGAAAGACAGCCTATTTCTGCATTTGAAGAAGTAATTTATCCTCATTTGTGATCAGGTGCCCTTTCAGAATTCAGATCAGATAAAGCATAAATCTTGGCGCATCTGCAAAGGTGCTCATGTACAATCAATCGCAGTTTGTGGCAAATATTTTGAAAGCAGTGTCCGGGTATCTGAGGCTTTATCATTTCCTTTTTTTTTGTCTTTTTGCCTTTTTTTGTTTTAATGTAGAGCCGCACCCGCGGCATATGGAGGTTCCCCGGCTGGGGTCTAACAGGAGCTGTAGCCGCCGGCCTTCGCCACAGCCACAGCAACACGGGATCCGAGCCGCGTCCGCAACCTACATCACAGCTCACGGCAACGCCGGATCCTTAACCCAATGAGCAAGGCCAGGGATCGAACCCGCAACCTCATGGTTCTTAGTCGGATTCGTTAACCACCGAGCCACGAAGGGAACTCCCGGCTTTAGCATTTCGACTGCTTTTATTTCACCACAGCCTCGGTTGTAAAGCATCCTCGGTGTTTGCGAGTGACATGGACTTTTGCCATGCTTCCCATTTCCACTTAAATCTCCAGGAGCACAAACTGTGCTCTCACCTTTGCAGCATCCCATCCGTAACTGAACTTGCCTTTTTCTTTTTCACTCAGCCATGCATGCTGGCCCAACGAGACTGCATTAGGTAACTCTATGTTCCCATTAATCTTTCCCTCCCAGGACAGTTTGAACATTGTGGTTTTTAAATTATTGAGGGAGCCCCAGGAGGGTTACCAAATATAGATTCATTCATGTGAACAGTAAACAAAGTTGGATTGGAGTCACACAAATTTATGATTCTGTAAAGATCTTGAAGTCCAGCTGGGTTTTGAGACTGTTTCACCAAATACTCTGAAACTAGACGTGGAGTTTAAAGCTAGACTGTGGTGCAGACAGCTTGAGTTCCCATCAAGCCACTGCTTTGTGCCAACTGGGTGACCTCGGGAACTATGAGCCTCTTTATAAGCCCTAGTCCCCGTCTGTGAAATGGGCAAAATAATTGCATCTATTTCAGAATGTATTTGTGGAGTGCAAATGAAATAATGTGCTTGTCACACACTCTGTAAGTATCCACAGCTGTATTTTTTTTATTAACAAAAACATCTCAGCTAAAACAGGGTGTCATGTAAATTGACTACAAGAACCACTATCCATAGTTTTAGGAACCGGTTATACTCCTGTACATGCCAAGTCCAAAGCTGGAATAAACTGGTTGAATGAAACCAGAAATGTCAGGATTTAACAAATGACTTTTAATACAACATTGGAGAACCAGAATGATAAAGGAAACGGAAGTGTATGGCTTCTAATTTTCTTGTTTATATAAAGAAACTTCAGAAAGAAAGCAATAAACTGCCAGGTCAAGACCTGTTTTTAAAGAAATTTTTGCTCTTATTAGAAACCTAAATTTAATGGGCCCCCAAATTCAAATCCTTTCTCCTTCCCAACAGTGTTTATTACAGTCCATATGCAGGAACCAGCCCACTTTCAGGAAGGAGGGCCTCGCTACTAACAGCAAAGGCCATTGGCACGCCAAACTGAACACAAAAATAAAGTTGTGCCTAAAAGAGAATTTGCCTAACCGCTTTTGTCTTTCTGTATCAAAAAACAAAAAAGCAGTTTTGTTTTGTAAATCTATTTAGGGCCACACCTGAGAGATATGGAAGTTCCCAAGCTAGGGGTTGAATCAGAGCTGTAGCTGTTAGCCTATGCCCCAGTCACAGCAACTCAGGAGTGAGCTGCATCTGCGACCTACACCACAACTCACTGCAATGCTGAATCCTTAACCCACTGAGTGAGGCCAGGGATTGAACCTACCTCCTCATGGATGCTAATTGGGTTCGTTACTGCTGAGCTGTAATAGGAGTCCAAAAAAGCAATATTTTTAAGGCAGATGTATATTATAAAATATACTTTGCTTTTCTTTCAATCTGTTCACTTTGTTTGGGCTAAGCTGGTGGTGAGTTCACACACACAATATTCAATAGTTAATGTTTTCCCTGAGTATTTGGATAAATTGGTTGATTTTAAATTAATCTAAATTAGTGTTTCTCTGTCAACCCCAGAATGTTGTTTCTGAAGTTTTAGTAAATATGCTAGGAGAAAATTGTACCAGCACAGATCAGTATGAAACAGAGATGTTCCTTATATACATTTATCAGCATGTCAAAAGCACATTAGCATATAAAAGACTGAGATGTCCTGTGGTGAAGAAATCTATTTTGTTCTTTAATCCACATTTTCCTAAAATTATTTGAGTCTGGAATCCAGTTTTCTCAGCTCCTGTTTCAAGATCCTATAGAACCCAGTTTGCAGAATTCCATTTGTGGGAGATATTGAGTTTATCTGGGCAGGGCTCATCCTGAAATTAATCAAAAGGCTCTCAAACTAAAAGTTGTCAGGGTTCCACATATCAAAAATAAGAAGAGGTATCTTCTGTTGAGCACTTAGAAAATCTTGGGGAAAACACTTATTCCCCCTCCTTATCTTTTTTTTTTTTTTCCCTTGAGGAAGATCTCCCATTGATACTTCCCACTTCTTGTCTCACTCTGGACTCTTCTCTGCAGCGGTGGTGCTGTCAATGGCTGTCATAATAGCCATGGGTCAACATTTCTCAGTTAAATGGAGCTAATACATCAAAAGTTGGAATGAACAAAGACACCAAGCCATTTCTCTTTCCTCTGTATCTGGACCAGGGACAATTAGGACCCCGGGTTAAGTGTCTGCTCTGTAAAACAAAACTTGCCCCAGATAAATTGTTCTAAGGCCAAAAAATGGGGGTAGGTAGTTTGCAAGTCCATTTTATTGGTCAAACTAAGTTGTGTCTTGCAACCTAGGCTTCCTCATTGATATTGCTGATATTAGTTCTTCAGGGACTAACTTTATTGTGTTTTAACTAGCTCAGAACTTGGGTAGTGAAGAGGGGTATTGTTTTGAGTCCATCTCATAACCTCAACAGCATATAGCATTAATTTTCCATGATATTTTACATGCATTGTCTCGTTTAGTCTTCACAACAAACTTTTTTAAAAAAATTTTATTTTATGTCCGCACCCATGGCATATGGAAGTTTCCAGGCCAAGGATTGAATCCAAGCTGCAGCTGCGACTGATGCTGCAATGCAGGACCCCTTAACTCACTGTGCTGGGTGGAGATGGAACCCATGCCTCTGCAGTGACCCAAGCTGCTGCAGTCAGATACATTTTATTTTATTTATTTTATTTCATTTTATTTTATTTATTATTTTATTGCTTTTGGGGGCTGTACTTGTGGCATATGGAATTTCCCAGGCTAGGAGTCTAATCAGAGCTGCAGCTGCTGGCCTACCCCACTGAGCGAGGCCAGAGATCGAACATGTATCCTCGTGGATACTAGTCAGGCTCATTACCGCTGAGCCACAATGGGAACTTCCTAAAATTATAGTTATTAATAGAAAGTATTCACTTCCATTTTATAGGTCTTGGCTTATACCGATTATTTGGGCTGAAAGGTCACATGCAAATCTTTAATTGTTAAGTGATCAGAACAGCCTTCCAAGCTGCCAAAGGTGCTGAAATAATCTAAGTAACTCAAGCCAGACAGACGTCATCAGGAGATTCCTAAAGAATGTGCCACTCTGACCACTGGAATATTTAGCAGAAAGAGAGACTTTTTCAAAAGATTATTGAAGTACTTACTGATAGTTATTTTTTTAATTTATTTTATTGAAGTATAGTTGATTTACAAAATTGTGTTAATTTCTGCTGTATAGCAAAGTGAGTCAGCAATATATATCCTTTTCATTTTCTTTTCCATTATGGTCTATCACAGGATCTTGAATATAGTTCCCTGTGCTATACAGTAGGACGTTGTTGTTTATCCATTCTAAATGTAATCGTTTGCCTCTACTAACCCCAAACTCCTAATCCATCCTTCCCCTACCACCCCCACCCCTTTGGCAACCCCTCTGTTCTCTGTGTCTGTATCACAAGTGTTTTTAAATGCTTTTCTATATGAGCATTACAGAATGGGTATAACTCCTATTCATTGGTATAGTACTGTTCTCAATGTAGCATGGAGGTAGGGTTCTTAGAAACATCTTTATGACAAGCATGCTTTTTTGTTGAAATATATTTGACATAACATTGTGTAAATTTAAAGTGTACCATATGCTGATTTGATACACCTACCGTATTACATTTGCCATTTTGGTGATAGTTGGCACCTCTATCACGTCACATAATCGCCATCTCTTTTTTGTGATCGGAATAATTAAGACCTAGTCTCTTAAGAAGTTTGATTATAATACAATATTGGTGCCTATATTTGTTATACTATGCATCTATGCATTCCTTTTTTTTTTTTTAGGTCTTTTTAGGGTCACACCGAAGCATATGGAGGTTCCTAGGCTAGGGGTCAAATCGGAGCTGTAGCTGCCAGAATTGATAGTTATTTTTAACTTTTAAAATATCATAGTAATAACTAATAGGAGTGTGGGGTTTGAATAGTATTCTTAGAAAGGGCACTACATTTTACAGATGCAGAAAACATCTGGGCCCAGGAAATTCAAAGAAATCTTTTGTTTCATCCTCTTTCAATATAGGGAAAATCAGTTTCCAATAAGGCCACTGTTGGGGATCTGATCTGACTCACCCTGGAAACACCCTGAGAAGTGGCACATGAGGAGGCCAAGGCTGCGCGTATCTGTCACCAGGTAGCCTGACCTTTGCGGGTGAGCAGGCACCATTGGTTCTCTAACCAAGCTTGCCTTTCCATTAGTCTCCCTCTTCCTGCTTCTACCGCAGAAGCTGGCAAGCCAAATACTTGCTTTTCTAACCCCCTTGCCTTTAGGAATGGGTATGTGAAACAGATAAGCCAATGAGGCGAGAAAAACCATGCTGCGGGATTTTGGCAAAGCTGCTGGTTTTTTTTTTTTCTTTCTTTCTTATAAAAACAATGGCTGGCACACATTTTCTCCTTTTTCTCCTCTGTGAAGGGGCTTATATTTATGTCTGCTCATGTCTGGGGCTTTGGAAGCAATTTTGTGACATTTTTGAATCTCTGAAACAATGTCAGAGGCTTGCTTCCTCCTGGTTATGGGACTATGAAAAGATTTTTTGTTACTTGCAGCCAAAGTACACAGATGAGGTCTAGTAACACCTTCTCTTATGTTTTTTTTTTTTTGTCTCTTTGTAATAACATTTCACTGGACGGATTTTTCTCTCTCAGGGGAAAAAAAAAATCTTGAAGCATTCATGTTTCATGGCTGGTGCACTCTCACTCTGGAAAAATGTATCTGAAGGTCCATGTTTATTATACAATTTGCTTGGTGAGATTTCCTCTCGTGTTCGGTCTGGGATGGTCTGCAGCTTCTTCACTTTAATTGCACGAAAGTGGTTTTCATTTAAAACACAAATTATCTACGTGAAATCTGTACTTTCTTGCTTTTTCACAAAGAGTTTTACATTTTATTTGATATTTTAGTCATTACAGTCATTTGGTTCATGAAACAAAAAAGTATAAAAACAATCACAGGGAAAAGTCTCCTCCATTGTTAGAACCGATGTTAAAAACTAGAATCAGGTATTTTTCTTTCAAATAAAACTATTAGCCACATGGAGATTATACAACAAAGACTCATGCCCCGCATTCCTAAAACTAACTTACACCCTTCATCCCCAGTCATTTTATTCATTTCTTATTTATTCCAAGGATTTTTAATTCAAATACAAGGTAACAGAAATGTGCACTCTTTTTTTCTCCCTTTCCTACACAAAAGTTAGCCTAGGCATGCTGCTCTGGTTTGCTTTCTTTGCAGAACCACATTTGTTGGAGGATTTCCATTTCCGTGAATGGTGTCCACATGTTTACAGTAGCAAAGTATTCCATTGTTTGAATGTACATGCGATGTTTATCTATCCTCCCCATTGGATGCTTAGACTGTTTCAGCACATACTGGTGGAACTGAAACTTCATACACACATCATTTTGCACAAGGGAAAAAAATATCTGTACGACAAATACCCAGAAGTGGGCTTTCCAAGTCAAAGGGTAAATGCAGTAGTAATTTTATTTTGTTTTGTTTTTTAAAAGTTTTTAAAATTGAAGTATAGTTGATTTACAATGTGTTAGTCTCAGGTGTATAGAAAAGCGATTATATATATATATATATATATATATATATATATATATATATATATGTATGTCTATATTTTTCTGGCTTCTTTTCCCCCATAGGTAATTTCAAAATATTGGCTATAGTTCCCTGAGCTATATAGTAGGTCCTTGTTGGTTATCTATTTTATATACAGTAGTGTGTATATGTTAATCCCAAACTCCTAGTTTATCTCTCCCCTGACCTTTTCCTCTTTAGTAAACTAAGTTTGGTTTCTATGTCTGTAGGTCTATTTCTACAAGGCAGTTGTAATTTTGATTGTTAGTGTCAAATTACTCTCCACAAGGGTTGTACCAAATTTACATTCTCACTGGCAACATACGAATGTGCCCAAAGGCTAACTTGGATTTTTACCAATTCAACTAGGTGAGAAATGGATCTTAATATAGTTTTAACTTATCTTAATATGAGAGGAATTTTGAACATCCTTTCATAAGTTTTTGGGACCATTCCTATGCCTTGCCATTTTTCAAAAATTATGTGTACTTTTTCATTTAAAGGAGCTCTCTCTGTGTTACAGATGTTAGTTCTCACTTGTAATATGAACTGAAAAGCTTTTTCCCAGTTTGTTGTTTGCTTTTTAATATATTTCTGGTGAATTTTTTTTGCCATTGTGAATTTTTGGTTTTTACTTAATGTTTAGGGAGTCTGAATTTGAATCATAGAAAGAACTTCCCTATTCAAATCTTATAAAGAAATTTATCGTTGTGTTCTTTTAGTAACTATATAGTTTCTTTTTTTTTCTTTTTTTTTTCATGGGTAACGCCAGTGGCATGTGGAAGTTCCCAGGCCAGGAATCCAACCTGCACCACAGCAGTGACTTGCGCCATAGCAGTGACAATACCAGATCCTTAACCTCTAGGCCACCAGGGGACTCCATGTTTCATTTTTTTACATTCCTTTTTATGTATACATTTTAAATTTATATATACATTTTGTCCATTTGAAATTTATACCAGTGTACAGTGTAAGGAAGAGATCCAGCTTTTTTTCCCAGTTATTTTTTACCAGTTAATTATACCAAAGGTAATTACTAAAAAAAGCTATGTTTTTAGTGTCCTTAAAATGAATTTTAAATGTCTGGTTAAATTTAATAGATTTTCATTATTTTCCAAGCTAAAATTCATAAAAGAAAAGGGCCTAGGGAAGCACCTACTGTTTGTATACAACTCACTTGAAGATGGCAGCAAAAAAATTAAATTTGCCTTTGAGATTCTGTCTTTAAATAAATAGTAAATACATACAAATGGATGTAGAAAGTTTTGTAGGGAAAATGTTAGGAAAGAATTGCTGTGGTTTTTTATCATTTTCCTTTTACATATTTAAAGCAAAGGTTATACATGGGACTTGAATAACCGTTTTCCCTGTAAGTGAATGAACAACCTAAAAAGGAATTTGATACAATCCGACTCAGCAACATTTCCAGACCCCACCCCTAATCTGCCAAATCAAAATATCTAGAGCTGAGACCAGGGGATCTGTTTTTATAATATATTCCCTGATGATTATAACGCAGACAGGCCTGCAAAAATGAGTGAACTCACATCTAGGGGCCTCTGACTTCTAGCTTAAAAAAGAAAGGGCAGAAGCCAAGTTTAGAACCCCAGAGCTAGGGAGAATGTGAAGGCATGATTGGACCCCGCCCATGGTCTTCATTCTAATTAAAGGATACAAAAGTGCCTTGTCCCTTTCAAAGTCTCAGTAATCCACAAACATCATCAGAAGCTCAATTTCAAAGTCATCACCCCAACAATCAAGAAATCTTGTCTTTCCACAAATGATCTGTCTGGCTTTACTTTGAATCACTTTCTTTTTGGTAAATCCTATCCTCCCCCCAAAAGAGAAAGGAACAAATATTCCTTGAGCTTTGTGAGTATGCCAAGCACTTCACATACCTTAATCTTTTAACTTGGTCTTCCCACAAATCTTGTGAAGTGACTACTATGGTCTCATAATTACAGTTAAGAAAACTGAGGTTTGGAGAGATTGCATAACTAGTCCAAGGGCAGCTCAGTAAGTGCTAGAGTAAGGGAGTATCCAGGACCTGTTTTGTCAAATCTTTCTATGGAATCTTTCTATGGAGAAGAAAATGATTGATAAGCATCTCTTCCCATGAGCCTTCATACAATACTCACAGTCATTTGAAGATAAAGTAATCAAGCAACTTTAAGTCTTTATGTGTTAATTTTATTTTTGTGGGTTTTTTTTTTCAGGGCTGCACCTATAGCATATGGGACTTTCCAGGCTAAAGGTCAAATTGAAGCTGTAGCTGTCAGCCTACACCACAGCCACAGCAACTCAGGATCTGAGCTGCACCTGTAACCTATACAACAGCTCACGGCAATGCTGGATCCTAACCCACTGAGCAAGGCCAGGGGGATCGAATCCAAGTCCTCATGGATACTGGTCATATTCGTTTCCGCTGTGCCACAACCCTATATGTTTAATTTACATTCCCTTAAATACTATTTTGGACCTGAAAACCTGTTTTTAAAAAGCACTCCTCCTACCTTATCACACCTCTCCATCTCTTCACTTGCTTGATTGTTTACTCCATGTACACCTCAGTGCCCGACAGTACATACTCTAATCTACCTTGTATTGCCTGTCTCTGCCTCTAGAATGAACATTTCTCCAGGGCAGACTCTGGGTCTGTCTTCTCCATTATATGCCCAGGACATAGAACCCTGGAAGTGCTCAGTCATAGTCACTGAAGTAATCACTGAAAGTGAATTCTTCACTAGGACTAAATTCTTTACAACTGCCCAGGTTTGAGGTTTTGTTTTCTTTTCAGATCGTGAGCATATAGCTTGACATTTGGTTTAATAGCTGCTTTAGTAACCTGCTAGACATAGAATCTCCTTGCTCTGTTCCGTGGGTGAAGATCTATAAGAAGCAGAGTTTTGAAAATCATCATCATCATCACATCTCTTCTCTGGGCTCACTGGTGTCCCTCTGCTTTTCCTTTTTTCTTTTCTGTGTAATTTTCCTTTCTCTCCATTACACAAAATATAGAACACTGTCATTCACTGAGGACTCCCCTATATGCTGGGAAGTGAAATTTGTGTTTTATATGGTAAATCATTAAATCATTCCCCAAATCTCAGTGAAGTGCCTTACCACCCATTTTTGTACATAGGAATACCGAAGTTGGGAGAGATTAAGTCACTTGTCCAAAGAGATGGCAGTAGGATTTAAAACCAGATTTACATCCATTTAAATCCCAGGCTTTCCTCAGACCATCTTCAGTGTGCTTATAAGAGAAACTTGATTGGCTGTAACCTCTCTATGGGCTCTTAAGCTACTATTCTCCAAAGACCTGTTGCTAAATGATCTGCTTCATGAAAAAAAAGTATTAGAAACATCACATTACTTTTCTAAATCCTATTAAATATGGTTTATTCCATAATCCTCTAAGGTTTGTGGGAAAGGTAATCACAGTCACTTTCTGGGATGTATCAGTTAGCAAAAGATACATAACTGAGACAAAGTGGCTGAAAGAGGAGTTCTTGTTGTGGCACAGTGGAAAAAAAACCTGACTAGTATCCATGAGGATGTGGGTTCGATCCCTGGCCTCGCTCAGTGGGTCAAGGATCTGGCATTGCTGTGAGCTGTGGTGTAGGTTGCAGACATGGCTTGGACCCCACATTGCTGTGGTTGTGGTGTAGGCTGGCAGTTGCAGCTCTGGTTCCAACCCTAGCCTGGGAACTTCCATATGCCATGGGTACAGCCCTAAAAAGCCCCCCCCCCCAAAATAATCTGAAAGAAATAACAGTTACTCCATCGACTGAGAGAAGTCTGGAAGTAAGGAATCCAGATGTGGAATCTCCACTAAGCCTTCTAATTCCCAGGATCCTTATAGTTTTCTCCTCTGGAAGTGCACAGCTTCCATTTACAAACCTGCCTCATGATTCTAAGTGATTGTTGGAGCTCCGCTCATGACATATAAATTCCAGACAGACAGGAAGGAGAAAAACTGAAGAGTGATGGAAAGAACTTTTCCACAGATCCAACCTATCTAATTCCACCTTCCTCTGTACCAAGTGTGGCCACGGAAACCTTCTCCATGGCTCCCGCTAACTGACGGTGGGTGCTTAGTTTCCTAATAACCACCTGCATCCTTGACTATGAGATTCTGTTACTTCTAGGATACATTGAAGATGCAAGTCTCAGCCACCACTAATCCCTTATTCAAAACCTTAGGCAGTCTACTTGTTTCAGTGTTCTTTCGCAGCATAACAGGTAGCTTCTAAACTTCATAGCTTAAAATACCACCAGATATTTGCTCATGATTCTTTCATTTGGGCAGATCATGGCAGGAAAATCTCATCTTCCTTCTACGTGGTATTGACTGGGAACATCTGTGCAATGGCTTTCAGCTGGGAACACTAATGAAGCTAGAAAGTCCAAGATGGTCTCTCTTTTCCTCCAGGGGCCTCTCTATGTAGCCTCTTATTACATAGTGCTCTGGTCCTTGCTTCTTCCATGCTGGTTGGGTCCAAAGAGGGAGAATTTCAAGAATGATTAAAGAAAAGTTGACAGTCCTATAAGGAGCTGGGCCTGAGGCTAGCAAGGCATGGCTCCCTGCATGTTCTATTGGGCAAAAGATCCTTAAAGCCAGTCCAAATTCAAGAACCTCCACACTGAAGGAATGTGGCTAGTGTAAGCCACCATTCTATGTCCTCACTTCGAGGTCAGACCACTCTTCTGTTCTTTAAACGTCAGCTTCCCAATACTGCATCCTCCTCCCAGGACAAGCCCATGATAATTTCTTGAGAGACCTAACCTTTCAAAACAAGGATTTCCAGGCCTGAAAGACAAAGTTGCTAACACAATACACCTGCCTCCTTGTAGGCAAGGGAGCCAATAAAAATAGGCTTCTTATGAAAGAGAATTGTTCTTTTCTTTCCTTTTTGAAATGAAAAAACAGTGGCAAAGTGTCAAGAAATTTATTATTTCAATAACTTATCTAGTATGGTCACATTCATATTTTAAAAATATAACTTCTAATTCTCAGTTGTCATTTGGTAAAACACAGACATAAGAAAACAAAACCTAATGATATTTATAAAGATTTATTTTGACAGCTTCAACCTCATTTGTACTTAAACATGGTAATCATACCATTCTAAAAATCAGAAAAGTGATTGAGTTGGTTCTCACATCCTTCCCCTTCTGATTATTTAAGAAAAAAAAAATATGGGGAGTCATTAGCACAGAAAATCAGCTCAAAGTAGCTCAAGCAAAAAGAGAACATACTGGTCCCTAAGCCTGGGAAATCAGGGTGGGTCTGATTTGACATGAGGCTGGTTATAGGTGCTCAAATATTATCCTGACTGCCCTTTTTTTTGCCATGTTCTTGGCTGTAATTGTCAGTTACTTGGTTGTTCTCCCTCCTGTTGTCGATGAACTTCCTCCACGTAACTATAAAGATAGTGGCTGGCTGCCTCAACCTAATTTTCTGCAAGATTAGCCACTCCCAAGAAAAATAACTTCTCCTCCCATCCTAATAATAATCCCAGCGAAGGCCTTAATTTTCCTGTTTAGGTCACATGTCCATCTTTGGATGGATTATTTTCCCGGTGGGTGGTGTCGGATTCGGAAAAATAACCCCACCCCCGCAGAGATTCACATTTTAATCTCTTTAACCTGTGAGTATGTTACTTTACATGGCCAAAGGGGCTTTGCAGAAGTGATTGCATTAAGGATCTTGAAATGAGGAGTGTAGCCTGGATTATACAGGTGGGCCCAATGAGGTAATCATGATCCTTATAAGAGGAATGCGGGATCAGAGAGAAGGTGTGTGGTAAGGGAAGCAGGGATTGAGTTGATGTGCTTTGAAAATGGCGGGAGCTACAAGCCAAAGAATACAGGTTGTCTCTAGGAGCTGAAAAAGCCAAGGAAACAGATTCTCCTCTGGAGCTTTCAGATGGAACCAGACCAGCCAACACCTATCTTGGACTATGGGCTCTAAAATGGTGAGAGAGTGAATTTTTTATTTTTTAAATTTTAAGTCACTGAATGTGTGGTAGTTGGTTACAGCAGCAATAGAAACTAATACAAATGGGTTTTTCTCCCCCCCCTTTTTTTTTGTCTTTTTACCTATCTAGGGCCTTACCCACGGCATATGGAGGTTCCCAGGATAGGGGTCTAACAGGAGCTGTAGCCGCCGGCCTTCGCCACAGCCACAGCAACGTGGGATCCGAGCCCCGTCTGCGACCTACACCACAGCTCACGGCAACGCCAGATCCTTAACCCACTGAGCAAGGCCAGGGGTCGAACCCATAACTTCATGGTTCCTAGTCTGATTCGTTAACCACTGAGCCACAATGGGAACTCCTAATACAAATGGGTTTCCTGATTTGGCTGATTCAGTTAATAGTTTTTCACCTGTGGTCCAGAAAGAGGGTGGGAGATGCCAGAGATTGACAGGGGTGAGGGTACATGGTTGATGGTATAACAAGACCATATCAAATCAGGGAGGATTTTCCTAAAAGGAAAATGCCTTTATTACAAAAGGAAATGGATAGAAAAGGCTTAATAAGTGAAATTAATGATTAACTACATAAACAATAGTTATCATAATCTAATTCTACCAAGAAGGAAAAAATGGAGTTCCTATTGTGGCTCAGTGGGTTATATGAACCTGACTGGATCCTGGTTCGATCCCTGGCCTCAATCAGTGGGTTAAGGATCCCATGTTGCCATGGCTGTGGTGTAGGCCAGCAGCTGCAGCTCTGATTCAACCCCTAGCCTGGGAACTTCTATATGCCACAGGTGCAGCCCCTCTCCCACAAAAAAAGGGAAAAAAACACTAAAAATCAGGCAGAAGGAAAGAACCAAGTAAGTGAGGAAAGGGCCTCTAGGATGTAGGGCTAGATCTGGATAATCAAACATCCACAGAAATAACAGCCATTGTTTTCCTGCTTTAAAGCCCTGAAAGTCAGAGAAGTGTGAAGACTAAAACATGAATTTTAGGATCAGTAATACATAAGCCCCAATCCTCTACTAAGAGCTGACACTCTAATCTTGGTTTTCTATGACAAAGTGAAAGAGCTGGTGTTTCAGAAACTTTCCACAAAGAATGCCTACTGTCATAGAAGGGAAAACTGAACATAAACACCGAGAGCCTTTGCAAGGGACCCTAGGCAAGTGAAAGTTTCTGTGAGTTTTAATTTTATTATTTACAATTCGGGTTATTTGCTTTACTATAAAAACTAATATTTTGAAAGTCCTGCTATTTTCTCTTTTTATATATTTAAATTAACTGATGCTCCAGGAAGGTTTGCTGCTCTAGCTTCGAATACTCTATGATTTCAGTGATTTCTCTGGCATAGATAGCCCAGCTATGGGACTAGGACCAGGTCCCTTTTGGACCTCCATTTCTAAGTCAGTCACCATAGATCTGCTGTGCCCATCATCTTCCATCTGAGACCTGAGCTGGAAGGATGACATTAGCAGCAGTAGTAAGAATTTAATTGTGGTGATGAAGAGGAGGCAGCCAAGTTCCCTTCAGAAAATGCTTCACAGCTACACAGAGGGGGAGCTGAAGTGGTAGGATTTTTTTGTTTTTCTTATATAGTTGATTTACAAGGTTGTGTTAGTATAGTTGATTTACAAGGTTGTGTTAGTTTCAGGTGTACAGCAAAGTGATTCAATTTACAGACACTTTTCCAGATCCTTTCTGTTATAGGTTATTGCAAGATATTGATTATAGTTGCCTGTGCCATGTAGTGCATCCTTTTTGGTTATATAATTTACATATAGTAACATGTATCTGAATCTCAAATTCTTAACTTATCCCTCTCCCCCTCTTTTCCCTTTGATAACCATAAGTTTGTTTTGTATGTCTCTGAATCTATTGCTGTTTTGGAAACAATTTCATTTGTATCTTTTTTAGATTCCACATATAAGTGATATTATCTGATATTTGTCTTTGTCTAATTTACTTAATTTATACCGATAATCTCTAGGTCCATCCATGTTGCTACAAAGGGCATTATTTCATTCTTTTTTATAGCTGAGTAATATTCTATTTGTATATACATAGCACAACTTCTTTATCCATTCATCTGTCAATGTACATTAAGGCTGCTTCCATGTCTGGGTTATTGGGAATATTGCTGCAGTGAACATTTGAGTCCATGTATCTTTCCAAAGTATGGTTTTCTCTTGATACACACCCAGGAATGAGATTTCTGGATCATATGGAAGTTCTATTTTTAGTTTTTTAGGGCACTGACTGTTTTCCGTAGTGACTGCACCAATTTACATATCTACCAACAGTGTGGAAGGATTCCCTTTTCTTCACATCCTGTCCAGCATTTGTCATTTGGAGACTTTTTGATGATGGCCATTCTGACTAGTGAGGTGATATCTCATGGTAGTTTTGATTGGCACTTCTCTAATAATGAATGATGTTGAACATCATTCCATGTCCTTTTTGGCCATCTTTGGAGAAATGTCCAAAGAAGACATACAGATTTAGATTTCCTGTCCATTTTTTGATTGGGTTGTTTGTTTGCTTTTTGATAATGAGTTATATGGGCTGTTTGCATATTTTTGAGATTAATTCCTTGTTGGTCTCTTCATTTGCAGATATTTCCTCCCATTATGTAGGGTGTTTCTTTGTTTGGTTTAATCTTTCCTTTGCTATGCCAAAGCTTTTAAGTTTAATTAAGTTCTGTTTAATTTTATTTTCATTACTGTAGGAGGTGGATCCAAAAAGATACTGCTATGGTTTATGTTAAATTCTGCCTGCCTATATTTTCCTCTAGGAGTTTTATAATATTTGGTCTGTGTTTAGGTCTTTAATCTATTTAGTTTATTTTAATGTGTGGTGTTAGAGAATGTTCTGATTTCATTCTTTTGCATATAGCTGTCCAGTTTTCTCAGCACTATTTATTGAAGAGACTGTCTTTTTTTCCATTGTATATTCTTGATCCTTTGTTGTAGATAAATGGATCATAGATGCATGGGTTTACTTCTGGTCTTTCTATCCTGTTCCACTGGCCTACATTTCTGTTTCTGTGCCAGTCCCATACTGTTTTGATGAGAGTAGCTTTGAAGTTCAGCCTGAAGTCAGGGAGCCTGATTTTTCCAGTTCCATTTTTCTTTCTTGAGGCTTTTTTTTTTTTTTTTTTGGCTTTTTAGAGTCTATTGTGTTTCCATACAAATTTTTAAAAAATTATTCTTGTTGTGTGAGAAATGCCACTGGTAATTTAATAGGGATAGCACTGAAACTGCAGATTGCTTTGGTTAGTATGGCCATTTTGATCAATATTGATTCTTCCAATCCAAGAACATGGTATATGTTTCCATCTGTGTCATCTTTGATTTCTTTTGTAGCATCTTATAGTTTTCAGAGTAGAGGTATTTTGCCTCCTTAGGAAGGTTTATATGTGATGTTAAATATGTTTTTATATGTGATGTTTATATGTTTTTGCCTCCTTAGGAAGGTTTTAAATGTGATGTTAAATGTTATTGTTTCCTTAATTTCCCTCTCTAATCTTTCATTTTTAGTGCATAGAAATGCAGGAGATTTCTACGTATTGTGTATCTTGCAACTTTACCAAATTCACTGATGAACTCTAGTCCTTTTCTGACAATATCTTTAGGATTTTCTATGTATATTATCATGTCATCTGCAAACAGTGACATTTTTACTTCTTTTCCTTCTTGGATGCCAGCTATTTATTTATTTATTTATTTATTTATTTATTTTCTTAATTGCTATGGTTAGGACTTCCAAAACTATGTTGAATAGCAGTGGTGAGAGTGTACATCCTTCTCTTAGAGGAAATGCTTGATCTTAGAGGAAATGTTTTCAACTTTCCACCATTAAGAATGGCGTTAGCTGTAAGTTTATCACATATGGCCTTTATTATGCTGAGGTAGGTTCTTTCTATGCCTACTTTCTAGAGTTTTTTTTTTTTTAATCAGAAATGGATGTTGAATTTCTTCAAAAGCTTTTTCTGCATCTATTGAGATGATCAATGGTTTTTATACTTTAGTTTGTTGATTTGATGTATCACACTCATTTCTTTGCAGGTGTTGAAGAATCCCTGCATCCCTGGGATAAATCCCACTTGATCATGGTGTACAATCCTTTTAATGTATTGTTGGAGTCAGTTTGCTGGTATTGTGTTGAGGTTTTTCATGCATGTCTATATGCATTAGTGATGTTGGCCTGTGATTTTCCTTTTTTTTTTTTTTTTTTTTTTTTTTTTTTTTTTTTTTTTTTTTTTTTTTTTTTTTTTTTTTTTTTTTTTTTTTTTTTTTTTTTTTTTTTTTTTTTTTTTTTTTTTTTTTTTTTTTTTTTTTTTTTTTTACAGTATCTTTGATATTGGGGTGATGGTGGCCTCATAGAATTGAGTTTGGGAGTGTTCTGCTGCTGCAGTTTTTTTGAAGAATTTCAGAAAGATAGGTGTTAATTCTTCTCTACATGATTTCAGTACTTGTAGTTGGTCTGTTCATACTTTATTCTTGGTTCAGTCTTGGAAGAGTGTACTTTTCTAAGAATTTGTCTATTTCTTCTATCTTGTGAATTTTATTGACATGTAGTTGCTCATAGTTTTCTCTTATGATCCTTTTTTTAATCTCTGTGGTGTCAGTTGTAACTTTTTTTCATTTCTGATTTTGATTTAGGCCCTCTCCCTTTTTTTCCTTGATAAATATCAGTAAGAGCTTATCAAGTTTATTGATCTTTACAAAGAACCAGCTTTTAGTTCCATCAGTCTTTTCTATTGTTTTCCTTCATCTCTATTTCATTTATTTCTGGGCTGATCTTTATTATTTCTTTCCTTCTAGAAACTTTGGGTTTTGCTTGTTCTTCTTTCTCTAGTTGCTTTAGGTATAAGATTAGGTTGTTTGTTGAAGATTTTTCTTATTTACAGAGGTAAATTTTTATCACTGTAAACTGACCTCTTAAAACTTTTGTTGTGTCCCATATTTTAGATTGTTTTGTTTCCATTTTCATTTATCTCTAGGTGTTTTCTGATTTTCTCCTTGATTTCTTTAGTGATCAATTAGTTGCTTAGTACTATATTGTTCAGCCTCCATGTGTGTGTGTTTCTTGCAGCTTTTTTTCCTTATAGTTGATATATAATCTCATAGTGTGGTCAGAAATAATACTTGCTATGATTTTAATTTTCTTAAATGTACCAAGGCTTACTTTGCGGCCCAAGATATCATCCATCTTGGACAATGTTCCGTGTGCACATGAAAAGAATGTATATTCTGCTGCTTTCATTTGGAACACTATAAAGTGCATCTGGCCTAATTTGTCATTTAAAGTCTGTATTTCCTTATGAATTTTCTATCTGGGTAATCTGTCCTTTGATAAGATTGTGGTGTTCATGTCCCCCACTATTATCGTGTTACTGTAAATTTCTCCTTTGATGTCTATTAACATTTGCCTTCTATGTTGAGGTGCTCCTATGTTGGTTGCATATATCTTTAAAATTGTTATCTTCTTGAATTGATCCCTTGATCATTATGCAGTATCCTCGTTTATCTCTTGTAACAGTCTTTATTTTAAAGTTATTTTGTCTCATATGAATATTGCTTTTCTAGCTTTATTTTTATTTCCATTTGCAGGGAATATGTTTCTCCATTGCCTCATTTTAAGTTTTTAAGTTTCCCTAGATCTGAATTGGGTTTCTTGTAGACAACATACATACTGGTCTTCTTTTCGTATCCATTCAACCAGTTTATGTTTTTTGGTTGAAGAATGTGATCTATTTACATTTAAGGTAATTATTGATATGTTCTCTTTTTATTACTTAAAGAATTTTATTACAATTATAGGTGTGCAAAAATCATCACAACCAAATTTTATAGCATTTCCATCATAAACCCTCAGTACATCTCTGCACCCCCCCAACTTGTCTCACTTGGAAACCATAAGTTTTCCAAAGTCTGTGAGTCAGTCAGTATCTGTTCGGCAAAGAAGTTCATTGTGTCCTTTTTTTTTAGATTCCACTGTAAATGGTAGCATTTGATGTTAGTGTCTCATTGTCTGACTGGTTTCATTTCGCATGATAATTTCTAGGTCCATCCATGTTGCTATAAATGTTATTATTTCGTTCCTTTTAATGGCCAAGTAATATTCCATTGTGTATATGTACCACATCTTCCCTATCCATTCCTCTGTAGATGGGCATTTAGGTTGTTTCCATGACTTGACTAATGTATAGAGTGCTGCAATGAACATTGGAGTACCTGTGTCTTTTTGAGCCATGGATTTCTCTGGATAGATGCCCAGGAGTGGGATTGCTGGATCAAATGGTAATTCTATTTTTAATTTTCTGAAGAATCTCCATACTGTTTTCCACAGTGGTTGCACCAATCTGCATTCCCACCAACAGTGTAATAGGGATCCTTTTTCTCCACACCCTCTCCAGCGCTTATTGTTTGTAGACTTTTTGATGATGGCCATTCTGGCTGGTGTAAGTTGGTACTTCATAGTGGTTTTGATTTGCATTTCTCTAGTAAGTAGTGATGTTGAACATCTGTTCATGTGTTTTTTGGCCATCTGTATGTGTTCTTTGGAGAATTGTCTGTTTAGATCTGCCCATGTTTTGATGGGGTGGTTTGTTTTTATGGTATTGAGCTATAGGAGGTTGGAAATTTTAGAGATTAATCCCTTGTCAGTAGATTCATATGCAAATATTTTCTCCCATTCTGTGGGTTGTCTTTTCATTTTGCTTAAGGTTTCCTTTGCTGTGCAGAAGCTTTTTTAAGTTTAATTAAGTCCCATTTGTTTATTTTTCCTTTTACCGTCCTTACTCTAACAGGTGGATCTGAGAAGATGTTGCTGTTGTTTATGTCAGAGAGTGTTTGTCCTATGTTTTCCTCTAAGAGTTTTATAGTATCTGGTCTTATATCTAGATCTTTAATCCATTTTGAGTTTATTTTTGTGCATGGTGTTAGGACGTGTTGTAATTTCACTTTTTTACATGTGGCTGTCCAGTTTTCCCAGCACCACTTATTGAACAGGCTGTCTTTTCTCCATTGTACATTCTTGGCTCCTTTGTCATAGACTAGTAGACTGTCACAGACTAGTAGACTGTCACAGACTAGTAGACTGTCACAGACTAGTAGACTGTCACAGACTAGTAGACTGTCACAGACTAGTAGACTGTCACAGACTAGTTGACTGTCACAGACTAGTTGACTGTCACAGACTAGTTGACTGTCACAGACTAGTTGACTGTCACAGACTAGTTGACTGTCATAGACTAGTTGACTGTAGGTGTGTGGGTTTAATTCTGGGCTTTTATCCTGTTCCACTGATCTATATTTCTGTCTTTGCGCCAGTACCATATGGTTTTGATGACTGTAGCTTTGTAGTAGAGTCTGAAGTCAGGGAGCCTGATTCCTCCAGCTCCATTTTTCTTTCTCAGGATGTCTTTGGCTATTCTGGGTTCTTTTGTGCTTCCAAACCAACTTTAAAATATTTTGTTCTAGCTCTGTGAAAAATGTCCTTGGTAATTTGATAGGGATTGCATTGAATGTGTAGATTGCCTTGGGTAATATAGTCATTTTGATAATATTGACTCTTCCAATCCAAGAGCATGGTATGTCTTTCCACCTGTTCATGTCATCCTTGATTTCTTTCATCAGTGTCTTACAGTTTTCAGACTACAGGTCTTTTGTCTCGTTAGGTAGGTTTATTCCTAAGTATTTGATTCTTTTTGATGCAATGATAAACAGGACTGCTTCCCTAATTTCTCTTTCTGATCTTTCATTGTTGGTATATAGAAATGAATTTGATTTCTGTGTATTAATTTTGTATCTGGTGACTTTGCCAAATTCATGGATGAGCTCTAACAGTTTTCTGGTAGAGTCTTTAGGATTCTCTAGGTATAGTATTATGTCATCTGCAAATAGTGATAGTTTTATTTCTTCCTTCCCAATATGGATTCTTTTCTTTCTTTTACTTCTCTGATTGCTCTGGCTAGGACTTCCAAAACTATGTTGAAGAGTAGTGGCGAGAGTGGACATCCTTGTCTTGTTCCTGATCTCAGTGGGAATTCTTTCAGCTTTTCACCATTGAGAATGATGTGAGCT
>PVHT021183693.1:12880678-12899011 GCA_004024745.2 Catagonus wagneri
TTTTTTGTGATATCTTTGTCTGGTTTTGTTATCAGGGTGATGGTTGCCTCATAGAATGAGTTTGGGAGTGTCCCTTCCTCTGCAATTTTTTGGAACAGTTTCAGAAGGATAGGTGTTAGCTCTTCTCTAAATGTTTGATAGAATTCACCTGTGAACCCATCTGGTCCTGGACTTTTGTTTGTTGGAAGCTTTTTAATCAGTTTCAACTTCAGAACTTGTGATTGGTCTGTTCATCTTTTCTATTTCATCTGGTTTAGTCTTGGAAGATTGTACTTTTCTAAGAATTTGTCCATTTCTTCTAGGTTTTCCATTTTATTGGCATATAGTTGCATATGGTAGTCTCTTATGATCCTTTGTATTTCTGTAATGTCTGTTGTTACTTCTCCTTTTTCATTTCCAATTTTATTGATTTGTGTCCTTTCTCATTTTTCCTTGATAAGTCTGGCTAAGGGTTTATCAGTTTTGTTGATTTTTTTCGAAGAACCAGCTTTTAGTTTCATTGGTCTTTTCTATGGTTGTCTTGGTTTCTATTTCATTGATTTCTGCTCTGATCTTAATGATTTTTCTTCTACTAACTTTAAGTCTTGTCTGTTCTTCCCTCTCTAGCTGCTTTAGATGTGAAGTTAGGTTGTTTATTTGAGCTTTTTCTTGTTTCCTGAGGTAGGCTTGTATTGCTCTAAACTTTCCACTTAGAACTGCTTTTGCTGCATCCCAGAGGTTTTGGGGTGTCGTATCTTTGTTGTCATTTGCTTCTAGGTATTTTTTAATTTCCTCTTTGATTTCTTCAGTGATCCACTGGTTATTTAGTAGCACGTTGTTTAGTCTCCACGTGTGTGTATTTTTTGTCATTTTTTTCTTGTTGATTTCCAGTCGTATAGCATTGTGGTCAGAGAAGATGCTTGAAGTGGTTTCAATTTTCGTGAAGTTACCGAGGCTTGATTTGCAGCCTAGGATGTGATCAATCTTAGAGAATATTCCGTGCTCACTTGAGAAGAATGTGTATTCTGTTGCTTTTTTAATGGAAGGTCCTATCAATATCTATTAAGTAATCCATTTGGTCTAATGCTTCATTCAGGGCCTGTGTTTCCTTATTGATTTTATGTCTGGATAATCTATCCATTGCTGTAAGTGGGGTGTTAAAGTCCCCCACTATGATTGTGTTATTGTTGATTTCTCCTTTTTAAGGTTGTTTGCAGTTGTCTTATATATTATGGTGATCCTATGTTGGGTGCATAGATATTAAAAATTGTTATATCTTCTTGGATTGATCCTTGATCATTATGTAGTGCCCTTCCTTGTGTCTTAAAGTGTTCTTCATTTTAAAGTCTATTTTGTCTGATATGAGTATTGCTACTCTGGCTTTCTTTTGATTCCCATTTGCATGGAATATATTCCTCCATCCTCTCAGTTTCAATTTGTATGTATCACTAGATGCGAAGTGGGTCTCTTGAAGACAGCATATATATGAGTCTTGTTTTTGTATCCATTCAGCTAGTCTATATCTTTTGGTTGGGGCATTCAGCTTTTTGTTGCTCTTTTTTTCTTCCCGTCTTCTCTTGTCTTCATTTGTGGTTTGAGGATGATCTTTAATGTATTTGAGTTGATTTTTCTTATTTGTTTGTGTATCAATTGTAGATTTTTAGTTTGCAGTTACCCTGAAGTTTTGATATAGGAGTCTATATATAAATGAGATTGTTTCAAGTTGTTGGTTTCTTAATTGCATGTGCATCTCCACTGTCTGCATTTGTGATCACTTCTTGTGATTTCTGATTTTGGTAGCACAATTGTGCATGGATGATTTAGTATCTTTACTTTATATGTGACTTTACTGGTGAGCCTTGTCATTTGTGGTGTTTTTATTTCTGGTTGTGGCCTTTTTTTTTTTTTCTGCCTAGAGAAGTTCCTTTGGTATTTGTTGTGAAGCTGGTTTGCAGAAATCTCTTAGCTTTTGCTTATCGGTAAAGCTTTGGATTTCTCCTTCAAATCTGAATGAGAGCCTTGCTGGATAAAGTAATCTTGGTTGGAAGTATTTTCTTTTCATCACATTAAGTATATCATGCCACTCCCTTCTGGCCTGCAGAGTTTCAGCTGAAAAATCTGCTGATAACCTTCTTGGGGTTCCCTTGTATGTCATTTGTTTCTTTTCCCTAGCTGCTTCCAATATTTTCTCTTTGTCTTTAATTTTGGTCATTTTGATTAATGTGTCTGGGGGTGTTCCTCCTTGGGTTTATTTTATGTGGTACTCATTGCACTTCCTGGATGTGAGTGAGTGGTTCCTTTCCCATATTAGGGAAGTTTTCAGCTATTATCTCTTCAAATATTTTTTCTGTCCCCTTCTCTCTCTCTTCTCCCTCTGGCACCCCTATAATACGGATGTTGGTGCTTTTAACATTATCCCAGAGTTCTCTGTGTCTCTCCTCATTTCCTTTCAATCTTCTGTCTCTTTTTGGTATGCATTAATGATTTCCCCTAATTTGTCCTCTACCTCACATTCATTCTTCTGCCTCCTGTATTCTATTGTTGGCTGCTTTTAAGGAATTTTTTATTTCAGTTATTATATTTTGCATCTCTTCTTGCTTAAGTTTTATGCCTTGTATTTCTTTGTTCAGTGTTTCCTGTAAGTTATCAATCTTCTCCTCCAGTTTATTTCCAATGTCTTGCATCACCTTCAGCACCAACAGTCTAAAGTCTCTTTCTGGGAGGGTGATAATCTCCTCATCACTGAGCTGTTTTTCTGGGGCTTTTCTTTCTCCCTTATGTGAGTTATAGTTTTCCATCTTTTCATTTTTATAGGTTTTTGGTGTGGTGTTCTTTTTGCAGACAATAGAGTTGTAGCCTCTCTTAGTTCTGGTGTTTTCCTCCCCTATGGATGAAGTTGGTATGGGGTGGGGGGCTTGCTGTAGGCTTCCTGATGGGAGGGAGTGGTGTCTGCCCACTGGTAGGTGCGGATGATTCCTATCCCTCTGCTGGGTCGGGCTTTGTCTCTGGGTGACATTAGAGGTGGCTGTGTGCCTGAGGGGTCTTTAGGCAGCCTGTTTACTAATGGGTGGGGCTGTGGTCCCACCTGCATTATTATTTGGCCTGGAGCCTCTCAGGCCGCTGATGGGAGGGGCCAGAATTTCCCCAAAATGGCTATCTCCAGAGAAATGCAGGCTGATGTATGTTCCCAAGAGCTTTGCCTCCAATGCACTTTCCGCACAACAAGCCACAGTCACCCATTTTCCAGGAGATCCTCCAAGAACTGCAGTCAGTTTCGACCCAGATTCCTATGGAGCCTTTGCTTTACCCTGGGACCCAGTAAACATGAAATCCTGTGTGCGCCTTTCAAGAATGGGGTCTCCATTTTCCACCAGTCCTATGGAGCTCCTGCACACAAGCCCCACTGGCCTTCAATGCCAGATGCTCCGGGGGCTCTTTATCCCAGTGCCAGATCCCCAGGAGTGGGGATTTGATGTGGGGCTCAGAACTGTCAGTTTTTTAGGTAAGTCTCTGTGATACAGTTACTTTCCAGTCTATGGGGCTTCCCACCCAGGAGGTATGGGGTTGCTTATATTGTGTAATTCCTCCTTCTATCTCCTGATGTGGTCTCCTCTTTATCTTCTGGGGTAGAATGTCTTTTTAAAAGTTACAGTCCATTTGGTTGAAGGTTGCTCAGCATTTCATTGTAATTTTGTTGTTTTTATGAGAGAAGCTGAGCTCCAGTCCTTCTATTCCCCCATCCTAATCCAGTCTCCCACAGGTTGCTTTCTTTTTTTGCCTTTTCCTCTGTATTTGGTCTTGTTTCACTTGTTTGTAGGGTGCCTGCTGGAACCAGAGGCCTCACATCTGGCATTTCAAACTTGAGCCCTGGTGCATGAAATGGCCGTGTCTGCCTCAGAAACCTCAGCTCTGGCGAGTGCCTGATATGTTCTTATTGCCATTTTATTAACTGTTTGTGATTTGTTTTTGTACACTTTTTTTTCCTTTTTTTGTTCTCTTGTGTTTCAGTGAGGATCTTTCATGTTGTATTTGGATTGCTTTTTCTTTCTTGTGTTTGTATTTACTTTTTTCATTTATTACCATGAGGTTTTGATTTATCAGTCAAAAGAGAGATCATATATATAACATATATTTGAAAAGCATATATATATGAAAATCACACATATACATGATTGTTTAAAGTTGCTGATCTCTCATTTCACATGCTTTTCCAATATCCTGCATTTCCAATATTCTCCTCTTCTCATGATTACTGGTTTTGCTATCATGTTTTACATCTAATTGTTTTGTGTATCCCTCTGTTGTGAATACAGGTGATCTTGCTGTTTGTGTGTTTTAACTTCCCTAATAGCTTTGTGTGAAGTTTCCTACCTTTACCATATGTTTGCGTTTACTGATAAGCTGTTTCTTCTTGTAAGTTTCTTGATTCTAGTTGCGACCTTTTCCATCTAGAGCAGTTCCTTTAACATTGGCTGTAAAGATATTTTGGTGCTGCTGAATTCTTTTAGCTTTTACTTGTCTATAAAGATTTTGATTTCTCTATATCAGATCTGAATGAGATCCTTTCTGGGATTGTAGGTTTTTCTTTCATCTCTTTAAGTATATCATGCCATCACTCCCTTATGGCCTGCAGATTTTCTCCTGAAAAATCAGTTAATAACCTAATGGGAGTTCCCCTGAATGCAGTTTGTTGCTTTTCCCACGTTGCTTTTAATATTCTCTCTTTATTTTTAATTATTGTCATTTTGATTATAATGTGTCTTGGCATATTCCTCTTTGGGTTAATCCTATATGAAACTCTATGCTTCCTGGACTTGGGTGACTAATTTCCTGTGTTAGGGAATTTTCAGCTTTTTTCCCTTCAAATATTTTCAGGCCCTTTCTCTCTCTTTTCTCCTTCGGGACCTCTATTATGCAAATATTAGTGCCCTTGATGTTGTCCAAAGGTCTCTTTAAAATGTCCTCATTTTCTTTCATCCTTTTCTTTTTTTTCTGTTCAGCGGCAGTGATTTCCACTACAGACTCCAGCTCACTGATCCATTCTGCTATATCAGTTAGTCCACTATTAATTCCTTCTAGCGTGGTTTCAGTTCAGTTATCAGATTCTTCATCTCTGTTTGGTTGTTCTTTATATTGTCTAACTCTTTGTTTAAAATTTCTAACTTCCTGCTCTGTTCATCCATTCTCCTCTAGAGTCCTTCGGTCATCTTTATGATCATTACTCTGGACTCCTTCCCAGGTAAATTGCCTTCCTTCACTTAACTTGGTTCTTCTTTTGGAGTTTTATCTTGTTTCTTTGTCTGGAACATATTCCTTTCTCACCTCACTTTGGCTAAGTTTCTATTTTTATGTACATGGTAGGTCAGTTATGCTTCTCAACCTTGGAGAAGTGGCCTTCTGTAAGAGAGGTCCTATGTGTCCCAGAAGTGCACTACCTTCTCATCACCCAAGGTATATATTCTAGAGGTCCCCCCTAAGAGGGCTGCATGGGTCTTTCTGTTGTGGCAGGCTGACTATGAGTGGTCTTATAGGCTTGGTTGACTCCTGTTCTGATTGTTTGCCAGGGCCTGCCTTGTGTGGATGCTGCTGGCTGCTATTTAGTGGGAGTCTGGTCATGAGGTTGCTCCTTGCAGAACCCTAAGAAGCCCTACAGGTAGTGGTGGCTCACTCATGCATGGAGTCGGCATACTGAAGACTGGAGTACTGCCCACTCACTAGCAGGTGGAACCAGATCCTGGGGTTAGTGCCAGACTGCTGGCAGGGAGAACTGTTTCCTAGAGTATGGCTGCAAGGCCCAGGGATCCCAAAACTTTTTTCAGATGGGGGTGAATGGGGATGGGTGAAGTGGTTCCTGACACAGTTTGGCATGGGATCCAGTGTGTCCCAAATGTTGCACTGGACTACTGGTGGGCAGAGCTTAGGGCCCAGCTGGTCCCAAGGTGGGGTCTGGCTTGCTGCTGGTGAACTCATACTTTTTCTCATTGTGAGATCATAGTTTCTTGTTTCTGGTATCTTCCCCATGGTGGATAAAGCTGGGTCATGGCCCCTTGGTAGGCAGGGTCATATCTAGTGGTGGGTCTAGAGGTAGCTATGTGCTCAGGAAGACTGTAGGCAGCCTGCTTGCTGATGAGTGGGGTTATGTCCCTACCTAGTTAGTTGTTTGCCCTTAGGTGTTGCAGCACTGATGCCTACAGATTGTTGGGTGGGACCAGACCTTGGAGCTAATGAACCAAGATGGCAGCCACCAGTAGGTGTGTTCACACTGTTGGATGTTCCCAGATATGTCTGCCCCCAGTGGCTAACATCGCCAGGGTCAGTCACAGCTACTCCACCCCATACCCACCCACGTCTATCCAAGACTAGTAGGTTTTCTATCAAAATACTGTTTTTTGCCCTGGTCCCGATATGCATGAGATTTTGTATGTGCCCCTTAAAAGTGAAGTCTTTATTTCCCTCAATACTGTGGGGCTCCTGTGGTTAAGCCCTGCTGGACTTCAAATGCTCTGGGGGGATTTGTTTTCCCAATGCTGGATCCCTAGAGTGGGGAGCCTGATGTGTGGCTTAGAACTCTCACTCCTGACACACAATTTACCAGGCTGTGTTTCACCTACCTGAATGGTATGTGATTTAATTATATTGTGAGTCCACCCATCCGACCCAACTCATTGTGGCTCCTTATTTATTTCTCTAGTTGTAGAGCTTTTGTAGTAGTTTCCAGTATTTTTCATCCATGGTTATTTTGCAGATAGTTGTGATTTTTGGTATGCTTGTGGGACAAGGGGAGTTCAGGGTCCTTATACTCTGACATCTTGGTCATGCTCCGTCAAATTGTAATCGTTTTAAAACATGTCTAAAATTTACTTTAACAGTCCTCTCATCAAAAAGTGGATTCAATGTCTTCTCTTGAGGCAGGACAGGCTTTTATGACTGCCTTGACTGAGAATGCAGCAGAAGTGAAACTGCGGGACTTCTGAGGCTAAGTTGGAAAAGGCAATACAGGTTCTGCCTTCCCTCTTTAAATTTTGACCTTTGTGCCCAGCTGCCATAGCACAAGGAGGCCCAAGTCAAATGGAGAGGTAGCATGTAGATGTTCTTGCCAACAGTGTCCACTAAGATTCCTGCTATAGCCACCATCAGTTACCAGACATGTTAAGTGAAGAAAACTTTGTGGGGATTCCAGTCATGGTCATTGTTAAGGAATACTTTGAACTCTAGATTCAGTTACTGTTGTAATGCAACAGCAGAGAGACCTTGAGTAACAACAACCTTAGACCACTCAGCTCAAAGAACCAAGAGAAATAAATATTAAGTTATCATTGTTGTTTCATACCACAATGGTTTATAAAGCAATGGTAGTATCTATAGGACTGAATCCCTGGAAAGGGAAAGTGATGGAACATACAGCCCCAGATTCCCCTACTTCACCTCTAATTTCACTTTTCATTTCCATTGGGATTATAAAATACCTAGTTAGTTTTTCATCTCCCTGTCTGGAAGATAGTGGGTACTTCATTAATGTGTGATCACATTAGGGAAAGGGAGTTTGGGGACAGGGAGGCTGAGAACTGAACACAGGTGATGAAAACAACAATCTCCGGACCCCACTGATATCTTTCATGGGCTGAATTTGGTGAAGAGCTCCAAGTAGAGCAATGCAGCCTGAAGGTGCTGTTGATGCCACCAACTCCTTCACTTGCCACTCAAGTGACCATGGTATTTCATATCCCAGGGTGTGTTTTTCACACTGGAGGACATAATCCAACAGAATCAACAGGGCCTATCTTCTAGAAATACCAAGTGTACTTCAATCATTCATTTTACAAATACTTACTGAAATACATTATATGCCAGGCACAAAGGTAGATGATGCAAAACAAAATTTTAGATTAAATACAAATGTATTATGGCTAACAATGAAAAAATTAGTATGGATTTTTAAAGATAAAAGAAAGAACCCTCAAGATATTCACCCTTGAAGAGGCATCATTTTTATCCTCAGAACCTCAGAGGTGGGAGTTCAGAGTTTTAGAAACTCCCATGTAAAACATTAACGAAAATGTTATATATTGTAATGTTTCCCTGTACCATAGGTGAAAAATTGTTACTTCATAACCTAGACTATAGGCATATTATTTGAACCACAAGGTGATTTTTGTTGTTGTTGTCATTGTTCCTACGTTTTATAATTTGGATAAGTGGCTGACATTTAAAACTCAGAGGTGTCACTTACAAAGTTGGATTTCTGGCTTCTCCTGAAAAAACTTGGAAGAGCCCACAACCTTGGCCCTCATTGGCTACACTCAGCTCGTGCCCAGCATCGGCTTCCTCTTGTTTGCACAAGACCTGGACCCAGCACTCACCAGGGTCCTCACCACTTCCTGTCCACACCACGCACCAGGTTTATGGCCTGCTTCTCTTGTCCATGGCACCTGCCTTGGTCTGGAAAGTATTTGAATCTAAATCCCCGGTTCCGTGTTGAATTTTGGGGGTCATTTTTTAATATTTAATACTGATTATTTCAAATTTCTAAAATTTTCAGGATACTAGCCTTTTTTTATAATTATGTACTTGGTTTTTTTCTTCTGGTTTTATTGAGATATTATTGACATACAGCACTTTAATGTGTACAGCATATGATTTCACTTCCATACATCATGAAATGAGTACCACAATAAGTTGAGTGAACATCCATCATCTCATAAAATACAAAATAAAAAAAGAAAAAGTGTGTTCAGGATAGTTTTTTTGTCAGGTCCAGAAATTTAACCTTATCTGCCCAAGTCCCAAATCAGAGAATTAAAGTGCTGAGGTGGACCCACTTTTCTGACCATGGCCACAGGATTCTGAAGCCTGCCACATAACCACAGGGTTCAGAAAGAGCCCCAAGATTTCTGGACTTACTCTCAAGGAAAGAGCCTCAAAGCATGCATCTTCCCCAAACACAGAGTCCTGGGAAAACTGAGCAAATAGGGAATAAAAGGAGGTTAGGCCAGGTTGTTATAGAGCCAGCATTCTCCTTGTGGGATCCAGACTCCTTCCTAAAGTGTTGGGAAACAGGGAGGGGGGATCCTAAAATGTCTTTGGATTCTGTCATGAACAGGTGGGTGTGGTCTTGCCAGGGCATGGACAGCTACATAACTGAGTCCAAGTTCCTGCAGTTCCTACAGTTGTGTGTATGTCTGTGTGTGTGTCTGTGTGTGCACGCTTGCAGACGCGCACACAATGACCGTATCCACCTCAGGGGCAGTGAGTGTTCACCATGAGTCGTGGTTTTGTTTTCTTGGTTTGGCAGCCTGCAGGCTGGCTGGGATAGAGATCTGGGATTTCGCAACAGCTGTTCGTGTCACCTGGGAAGGCAACCAAACATGCACTAGGATTTTTTTGTTTTTTTGCACTGGGATCATTTTTATCAGCCCATGAGCACAGACTTTGCCTGCCAAAAGACCATGATTCTCAGCTAGAAAAATAGCATTCCTATCTTACCAGTATAGAGTCTTAAATGTTGGAGTCTAAATTCTTATCTTAGGCCAAAGAGTCTTAAATTGCTCACATCCTCTCTAATCCCAATTTAAGGTGATTAACTCCTATACCATCTTCTCAGATGCTACCATAATCTGCAGAGAAGCACTAGTAAATAGAGTGTAGATGAAGTCTCATTCTACCTCTTTCACTTAAAAGAACTTTCTCATGGTTCAGGAAATAGCTGCTCTGTCCTCCATTCATGAATTTAATACACAAACTTCTCTACTAGGCAACTGTTACAGGCTAATTTATATCACTTTGCAGCCCTGGTCCTTCCAGACTTCATTTTTAGCCCATCATCTATGAAAGTCACCCTAATCCCTTGATCTTGAATTCACCTCTCCCTGGACCCTTTCCAGCCTTTCCGTGGAGAGAGGCACAGTGTCCTTTGGATGGCAGCCATGGGAGAAATACTGATGATGTGATGACCACAGGCACTGCCTGTTCCATGCAAATGGCATTCAGCAATGACAGAGGGATGCCACAGGGGAATGTTGGCTCTCCTCTTGCTGTGGGAATCTGTATTTACATGTTTGGGAAAACGAAACCAGCTAGTTTTTTCTTTTTTTTTTTGTATTTTTGCCTTTTATGTAGAGCCACAATAATTTTAGTTTATTTATTTGTCTTTTTGTCATTTTAGGGCTACACCCGTGGCATATGGAGGTTCACAGCCACAGTAACGCGGGATCCGAGCCGCGTCTGCGACCTACACCACAGCTCACGGCAACACCGGATCCCTAACCCACTGAGCAAGGCCAGGGAACCTCATGGTTCTTAGTTGGATTCGTTAACCACTGAGCCAAGAAGGGAACTCCCAAACCAGCTAGTTTGATCAGCAAATGCAATCTGAAAACTTAAACATACTTAGCTATCAAGCCAAAGATCTGAGCCATAATTAAATCTTGGAAGACAGTTAAAAGCCTGAAAAGTCATAACAGAGTCTTATCAATACCACAAATTGGGGATTCTTCAAAGCTCTCTCTAAATGCCTGCCTGGTTTAACAAAGGGAGGTTTCAAGGCAAAAAGAACTTAACATGTATGTAATATTGGAGGAGAGGAGAGTAGAAAATTTTGTTTAGGCCTGCTGTTTTCATATCCAACAGTAGTATTGACAGAAAATTCTAGATAAAATTTATTGCCACAAATTTGTGTGATTGTCACTTGATGTGCAATGATTTACTTTTAATAGTAATTCTTGGTCTCATCAAATCTGGGCCTCTTATTACAAAGTACTGACTCCCACACTAATCATTCTTCTACTGCAACTTTTTTTTTTCCTCTGCTTCTGTGGCATTCTTAAGGCTTTTGGTCTTCAGTCCTTTAAGATGCAAATAATATTGAAAGAGAATATCTTTTTGTTATCAGTGGGTATCATGGGAAAAAAAACCTTCAGAAGGATTTATTGTCAGTAGAGGATACAAAGGGGAGACCGGAGAGGCCTCAAGGAGGCAGAGAGCAAAGAATAAGGAGTGAGTGTGTGTATGTGTGTGTGTGTGTGTGTGTGTGTGTGTGTGTGTTCAAATTTGGAGGAAGTGGCAGAAGTCAATTCCAGAAAGAAACTGAAAAACTCTTCTTCTTTCTCTATTCAACTACTTCACGATTTTGCCACAAGTTAGCTCTGCCTCTCTGGTCCCTGGCAACTTGCCTACCTCTGATCTTATGCAAAGTATAAATGAAGAGATCCAAAGGGAAGTAACTCTAAGTCATTTAACATTACATAGGGACAAATAATAATGGCTTGGTTCCAAGAAACACCACACTACTCAGATAAGGCCACAAGGTACCTGTTTCTAGGATGCTCTTGGGGGTCACTACTCCCAGGAGGGAACTCATTGCCTGCAATCCTATGAGAAGCCAAGCATGCCTTCTTGATGAAACAGCATGCCAGCATGTCAGCAGATCAGGGTTTTGTTCTGGGACAAAGGGGAACATATGTAAGCTATTCTGAGGAGGCTAAAAAGTCATGATTACCCCACAGATTGACCCAGGCAGATTCCTCAGTGTGTGGGCATTGCAGAAGAAAAGCATTTTATTAAAATAAAATTTTCCTTATACAACTGGTAATTCTTGTGTAATTATCATGAGTTAACAAAGAGCAGAAGAAATATTTTGCTTTTGATTATATGCATTATTGTTTTCCTTGGGAAAGGGGATGAGTGGGCTGAATTTTGAAAAGAAGGAACCAGAAGTCATAAACAAGACCATATTCTTGGCTTCCACTTATAAGGAAGCAGAATATTTGGAGCAATATCACACACATCTGCTAAACATCCATGTTCCTTAGTCAACTATAAACCAGTTCCTTCAAATCATAAATATATACATGTTTCTCCAAAAGAGGAGAATCAATACCTTTGTTTATTCATACCTTTTCTTAAAAATGTTAAATTTCACCAGACATAAAATATTATGAGGAATCTTTTTGAACGTATACCTGTTTTTCCTTCTTAAAAAACAGTTGAGGTTCTTGGTGTGATATGCTTGTGCACTTAATTTTTGAGACAGTTTCTGTGAAATAAACTAAAACATTGTGTTTTGTGGATAATTTTCCCCTCAACCAAAACAGTTCATCCATTTCAGTTGATATTGGCGGGAAAATATCCACTTATTACATTTTGATTGGTTATTTCCATCAACTATAAAAAAGGAAGCATGCCTCAAAGATATTTATGTCCCAGGAGATGGCTAAGCAGAAAGGTAAAACATTAAAACAAACAAAAAAAGAATGCCATCTTGTGAGCCGCAGCTCTAGAATGATAATAAGACATCACCCTAGAAAGTAATGCTTTGGTGTCAATACAGGTGCCCTTATGTTGTATTAGCCATTGAGATATTGATCCTCACTGAGAGGGCTACATCCTTTGCCTACACGGATCCAGATGCTATCTTATGCTTGCACCCCAAAGGGAATGACCTTGTTCAGTCCATGACCTCGAAACAGGTACTCCTGGAAAAGCAAACTATTTGGAAAGGCTTGCCAAGAATTCTCATTTACTGTGGGCAGTGCCACTAGGTGTGATAATTGTGTGGTTTAGAAAGCCATTAAGAACTGATTTCAGGATGACTAAGGAAAAGCCCCAGGGGTTTTAGGTGTTTGAATTCAGAGGAGAGTTGCTTTTTTGTGTGATAGCCTAAAACAAAGTAGACTTACCCTAAATCCTAAAAATAAGAACTTGGGAATACCAGTTAAAGCAAATGAATTGTTTTGAGCCAAGTGATGGGAGAAGTAAACTCAGTAAGCATTTGTCATTTTAAAATGCTGATTCATAGTTAAAAGAAGGATTTAGATAGATTTATCATTTCTAGGTCCATAACATATCCTTTAAAAGAAGCTGATGATATTTAGGATACATTGTGTTGTCGATGTGTGCAAGGTCAATGATATCCTTTCACAAAATGGCTGCAAAAGGCCTGAAGGGTCATGTAGTTCGGTCTCTTTTATGGAGGAATTTTACAGAGGAAAAAAAAAAAATAGGTCGAGAGATGCTAAGTAACTCAGATAAGATCACACAGCCAGCTAATGACTCAGCCTGGTACTAGACCTGGGATGCACAATTTTATTCAGATGCTATTCAAAAAAACCTGCAGATAGATACACATATATGTGTACATATACATAATATAGATTCAAAATGTGCATTAGTAAAAAAAATTTTAAGTAAAACTTTCAGTAAAGAATTCCATTCATCTTCACTAAACTCAAGATTTTCTAAACTTTCTTGACCATAAAACCCTTTTTTTGCCATGCAGCAATTATTATCTCATGAAACTAAATCATGAAAATGCTACATGAAACCTTCATTTGTGTCCATAATTATCCTATTTGGCCTGCTGCTTCATTTTTTTAACCTACTATATTCAAGCTAGAAATAATATGGGAAGCACATAAAAATAGATTTTTAAATAAAACCCCACAGTTTTTCCCTCAACCAGGTCCCTTTTTTTTTTTTTGTCTTTTTGTCTTTTTATGACTGCACCCACAGCATATGGAGGTTCCCAGGCTAGGGATCTAATTGGAGCTGTAGCTGCTAGCCTATGCCAGAGCCACAGCAACGCCAGATCTGAACCGCATCTGCAACCTACACCACAGCTCACTGGCAACGCCGGATCCCCAACCCACTGAGCGATGCCAGGGATTGAACCCGCAACCTCATGGTTCTTAGTTGGATTCGTTTCCACTTTGTCATGATGGGAACTCCCCCTCAACCAGGTCCTTTAACAGTGAAATTCCAAGGTTAAATCTACTTGGATCTGCTGTATGACACAGCATGAAACAGAACCAATGCCCTCTGCATTTCTATACACGCGCACAATTTTCACAGGCAGCTCACCATCTCATTACACACATGCCAACTGTTATGAAGAGAACTGTTTTCAGAACTTACAGGCATTTTGTGATATAAAACAGAAAGTGGGTATCCTACACAGCAGAGCTATGTCTGCAGACCTTTAATGTGTCGTTAAGAATATATTTAGCTTGAGCTATATTCTTATCTCTAAATTCAACCAAAGGGGATTCCTTTAATGCCTTATAGAGATTTATGAAAGCTTCACTCTATTTTAAAACCTCCTCAGCAGTTTCTGTGGCCTCGACATTTCACCTTTGTGAAATGGGGGTGTTGGGCTGTCAGATGGTATAGAAATTCTTATACACTGAAAGGTTTGTATCATCTTCTGGCTCAAGAAAAACAGACCTGGAGAGGTAGCATTCGCTTTGGCCAGATGCAGCAGAACCCTCTGTTAGGTGTACTGACAATACTCATTTCACCCCTTATGCCAGAATAACTTCTAATAAGAATCATGCTTACTCCAGCTGGTATTGATGTCATCTGATTTCCCTTGAGATGAGCATATTACACACACACACACACACACACACACTCTCACACTCACACTCACACTCACAGATGCCTGGAAGGCATTTGACATCCCCTTGGCCTTAAAATGTACTCAGCACCACTATCTGACTGGTAGTTTTAGGAGCTTTAAATGTCTGTCTAGTCAAAATTCTACCCAAGTGTCATCTGTAAGCAATCTGTATTCATATTAATTCCCTGTAGACTGCTTCTCTTGGAACAGCTGCTAAATTAAATAGAAATGTACCTAGATAAACTCATGTGATTATCATAGTCTAATACTGAAACATTGCAATCCCTGGGAAAATTGAGGAGATTACACTTACATCTCCAATCAAGGAACCAATGTTATGACTCATTTTCTAAACAGCAATTCTGTTTTGAATTTGTTCTTCTTCACCTTGAATGGATATTTTTAGACTGAGATGAGAAGGACTATATGTTGTAACTTTGCCCGTAATTATGCTTTTGTGTTTGTTTCCTCACATGTAATTTCCTCTGTGAGAACTGGAGGATAATAACATTGTTAATAAGGACTAATACCTCTACAGTTCCATAGGATGTGTGAGTTTCAGAGAATTTACAGAACTTGAAGTAATTGTCCTCAAAGAGTGTTTTCTCTCTAACTATCTACCTCATAGAATAGTTGAAAGTAACCTCGATTATTTGTAGATCTGGTAAACTGAGTAACTGGATGCCCTATATTTTTGTTTTTTGAAGACTACTTGCAAGCCAAAAAGTCTGAACAAAACAGTATGATGATGTGTGATCAGGTTGAGTTCTTCTACAATAACTCAGGCTTTTTGGTACTATTGGATTAACATAAATCTCAGTAGAATGAGAGTTCAGCTATCTGGATAAATAATGAATACTTGTTTGGTGATATTTTTACTCAGTTTTCTTCTAGAAGAGGCAGTTGAAGAAGTACTAGTTTCTTTGAGAGTGAAGGAGATAATTCACTTGATGTAATAATTTTAAGATGATATCCCTGCACTATTTATTACCCAATAACCTTTCTAATGATATTAAGTATCCATTTTAAAATTTCACACATATCATAAAACAATCTTTTCAGGAAAGCAATTCTCTTTTGCCCTATTACTAAGGCAGCTAAAATCTACCTTTCTAAAACTTGCCATTTCTCATTTTCCTCTTCTCTACAGTCTCTCTCTCTTCTTTTTTTTTTCTTTTTTTGTCTTTTTAGGTCCTCACCCACAACAAATGGAGGTTCACAGGTTATGGGGTCAAACTGGATCCGTAACTTCTGGCCACAGCCACAGCAATGCCAGATCCAAGCTGTATCAGTGACCTACACTGTAGCTTGTGGCAATGCTGGATGATTAATCCACTGAATGAGGCCAGGGATCAAACTCGCAACCTCATGGATACCAGTTGGGTTCTTAACCTGCTAAGCCACAATGGGAACTCCTCTATAATCTCCTGATGTTGGAACTTGCCAGGGATCAGTCCTAGGGCCTCTTCTCTATCTACATTCACTGATTTGGTGATTTCTTCCATGCAATAAATGCTATCTATATGCTGATAGCTCCAAATTTTATATCTCCAGTTCAGATACCCCTCCAAAATTCAAAAGTCCTATATCCAAATTGGTAGTCCACAGCTCCACTTGTATTTCTTTTTAAGTTGAAGTATTGTTGATTGACAATATTGTATTAGTTTCAGGTGTGTAGCATAGTGATTTATTTTTGGTTTTGCAGATTATATTCCATGGTAGGTTATCATAAAATATTGGGTATAAGTCCTTATGCTATACAGTAAATCCCCATTGCTTATCTATTTTATATATGGTAGTTTGTATCTGTCAATCCCTTACTCCTTTTTTTTCCCATTGTTTAATGAATTTTACTACAAATATAGGTGTACAAAAGTCATCACAACAAAATTTTATAGCATTTCCATCCCAAAACCTCAGTGTATCCCCCCACCCCCCAGATTGTCTTATTTGGAAACCATTGGTTTTCCAAAGTCTGTGAGTCATTATTTTTCTGCAAAGAAGTTCATTGTGTCTTTTTAGTTTCCAGATGTAAGCGGTAGCATTGGGTGTTGCTGTCTAATTGTCTGACTGGTCTTACTTTGCATGATAATTCCTAGGTCCATCCATGTTGCTATAAATGTTGGTATTTCGTTCCTTTTTATGGCTGAGTAATATTCCATTGTGTGTATGTACCCTATCTTCCCTATACAATCCTCTGTCGATGGGCATTTAGGTTGTTTCCATGACCTGGCTATTGCATAGAGTGCTACAATGAACACCGGAGTATATGTGTCTTTTCGAGTCCTGGTTTCCTCTGGATAGATGCCCAGGAGTGGGATTGCTGGATCAAATGGTAATTCTATTTTGAGTTTTCTGAGGAATCTCCATACTGTTTTCCACAGTGGTTGCACCAATTTGCATTTCCACCAGCAGTGTAATAGGGATCCTTTTTCTCCACACCCTCTCCAGCACTTATTTTTTGTAGACTTTTTGATGATGGCCATTCTGGCCAGTGTAAGGTGGTACCACAAGTGGTTTTGATTTGCATTTCTCTAGTAATTAGTGATGTTGAACATCTGTTCATGTGTTTTTTGGCCATCTGTATGTCTTCTTTGAAGAACTGTCTGTTTAGATCTTCTGCCCATTTTTTGATGGGGTTGTTTGTATTTTTTGGTATTGAGCTGTAGGAGGTGTTTATAAATTTTCGAGATTAATCCCTTATCACTCGATTCATTTGCAAATATTTTCTCCCATTCTGTGGGTTGACTTTTCATTTTGTTTAGAGTTTCCTTTGTTGTGCAGAAACTTTTAAGTCCCATTTGTTTATTTTTCTTTTTATTGTCCTTACTCTGACAGATGGATCAGAGAAGATGTTGCTGTCATTTATGTTGGAGAGAGTTGGCCTATGTTTTCCTCTAAGGGTTTTATAGTATTTGGTCTGATATCTAGATCTTTAATCCATTTTGAGTTTATTTTTGTGCATGGTGTTAGGACGTGTTGTAATTTCATTTTTTTTACATGTGGCTGTCCAGTTTTCCCAGCACCACTTATTGAACAGGCTGTCTTTTGTCCAATGTATATTCTTGCCTCCTTTGTCATAGATTAGTTGACTATAGGTGTGTGGGTTTAATTCTGGGCTTTCTATCCTGTTCCACTGATCTATATTTCTGTCTTTGTGCCAGTACCATATGGTTTTGATGCCTGTAGCTTTGTAGTATAGTCTGAAGTCAGGGAGCCTGATTCCTCCAGCTCCATTTTTCTTTCTCAGGATGTCTTTGGCTATTCTGAGTCTTTTGTGCTTCCAAACCAACTTTAAAATATTTTGTTCTAGCTCTGTGAAAAATGTTCTTGGTAATTTGATAGGGATTGCATTGAATGTGTAGATTGCCTTGGGTAATATAGTCATTTTGATAATCCAAGAGCATGATATGTCTTTCCATCTGTTCGTGTCATCCTTGATTTCTTTCATCAGTGTCTTACAGTTTTCAGAGTACAAATCTTTTGTCTCGTTAGGTAGGTTTATTCCTAAGTATTTGCTTCCCTAATTTCTCTTTCTGATCTTTCATTGTTAGTATATAGAAATGCATTTGATTTCTGTGTATTAATTTTGTATCTGGTGACTTTGCCAAATTTATGGATGAACTCTAACAGTTTTCTGGTAGATTCTTTAGGATTCACTAGGTATAGTATCATGTCATCTACAAATAGTGATAGTTTTATTTCTTCCTTTCCAATTTGGATTCCTTTTGCTTTCTTTTACTTCTCTGATTGCTGTGGCTAGGACTTCCAAAATTATGTCAAATAATAGTGGTGAGAGTGCACATCCATGTCTTGTTCCTGATCTAAGCAGGAATTCTTTCAGCTTTTCACCATTGAGAATGATGTGAGCTCTGGGTTTGTCATAGATGGCCTTTATTATGTTGAGGTAGGTTCCCCCTATGCCCAGTTTCTGAAGGGTTTTTATCAGAAATGGGTGTTGG